>VXBH01002251.1:262558-316390 GCA_013400035.1 Rynchops niger
AAAAAAAAAAAGGGTGCAATTTAAGGGCAAATCATTCTGTGTTAATCCTTGGGAACTCAGAGCATGAAGATAAAAGAAGAAAAAATGTAGGTTTCACTTTGCTCATTATGGGACATTGACTTTCACCTAATAGTATGCAATTAAAATTTCTTCATGAGATTTCCTTATTGAAATAAGAAAGATAGTGCCGTGCTGAATGTGGTGATAGATCTGGTATAAACGCGCTTCCTGGACAAACTGATTTATCATGTCTCATTCCAGCAGTACTTTCTTGCTTGCTCATTTCTCATCTTATTACTTTGAAGTTGTAATTAAAGAGGATCCTCCCACAGAGAAGAGTTCTCCTTCAGGACAAGCTAAATTATAAATGCACTGCTCTTTCTCTGAGACCAATTTAAAGGCGCAGTCTTCCGAGGGAAAGAAGCACATGTAATACTTGGGGCTCCTGGCTCTGTAATTTTATGTAGGTCTTTTTCTGTTAGCTACAGAATAAATTGGGTTTATAAGCTGGGCTTCCTGGGCAAATATACCTCTGCAATTGACTATTTCAATTTAAATACACAGACAATTCAATTAAAATGGTATTGAACCACTGTGGCTGATTTACTTCATGGATACCTCATATATGATCACTTGTATAATACACAAAAATATTTCAAAGGGCACTGAAAAACTATTCAAGGAATAAAGAGCTTGTAAAAATTCTTCCTATTCTTCAGGAACAATAGAACAACATTTGACCAAAAAGACAATCAACACTGACCATTATGAGATTAATTTGCCAGGAAGACACTACCTCAATGAAACATAAGCAGTAGGCATGAGATCAATTTGACACCACGCTATTCATCCTCTGCCAGGTTCTCATCCCTTCAAATAGATGGACTTGCACCAATGAAAATAAAAATGCAAAACATTATTTTTTCCCCTTTATTTGGCCTCATATCCTTAATGCAACAAACTATTCCTACTGCAAGCAATGGCAAAAATCCAGTTTCCTTCAAGGGAAGATACTCACAGGACTCAGTAGTGCTGTTACTCAAGAATGTTCTTTTGCCTTTGTATCTGAACACCTAAACCTAAATACAGAAATACGACGTAACCCCATTCGACTCATTTTTGGTCCATGGTTCCCAAAGGCTCTACGTTATAAGAAAATGATTTCCAGGAATAAGAATTATCCATATCACTTCACGGGAACTCTCAAAGTAATTTCTGACGCTTCCTTGAGGACTCTAGAAAGAGGGACTCAGTGGGTGAACTTCATAAAATGGGACTAGGAGAGAAGAATGCACTGAAAAGCAGGGGTGAGCTCTCTGAGCTTGAAATGCTTGTCCAAGAATAAGAATCTTCTCTTCGCTTTGGAGTGTATATCTAGCTTAATATTAAGCATTGCTTTCATGCTATCCTGCCTTTAATGTCAATGTGGGATCTAAAAGAATTCAGATCTCTTGATAATGAAAATCCATCTGATACTCAAAAAGGCTCACACAACCATGAGATAGCCTTTTACACTGCTACGTCCTATAGCTTTATATTTCTCCTTGAGTCCATTAATTTAATTGCATCTCTGGGTTTAATTTTAAAATATTTTATTGCAATCATAGGAGACAGCAATAATTTATTAATGTGCTCAGTAGCAGTATTATTCAATAAAAACAGCATTATATTTGCAGACATATAATTCCAGAGTTAATTTCATAAAAGTATAGGTGAACTTGATCCTTAAATTAATAACATTGTCCTTTGCAAGAAAATTAAGAGGCAATTCATGCTGCGTCGTATCTACAATGTTTTAAATGTGATGCAAAGAGCTGTGTAAAAGCAAGGTGTTCATAGCAGCTGATAAGACCATAAGCGTCTAGATCCCATGAGAAAAAAAAATGTAAAAAAATGTTATGCTAATTGATGGTGAAATATTTATAACTGAGTACTTTTAAGTCCTTTTCCAAAAATAAAATCTCAATGATCATTTGTAAAAATTCTAAGCAAAAAATTATCTGATTCGACTTCCAAAACCAATAGATGTTGTGTCAGTAAATACCATTTCATTGGCTTCTCTTTCTCATGTACATGTTTTCTTTCCCATTTTGTGAAGAGAAGAGAAAGCGTGGTAAGGGAAGAAGGAAGGAAAAGAACAGAAAACAGCACAGCACCCCAAAACCTCACCGTTGCTTGCTCTAACACATTTATGCTGATAATTCTATTTGCTATATTAGTACTGCAGATCTGTGGCTAATTAGTTGCAAATGTTCATAGTCAGAAGTCCAGCGCAGATTGCTGTGATAGTTTCACTGAACACACAAGGTCACATCAGCGTGCTTGTGTTTGATAGTTTGTGCTGCCATGGATGGCTGCAAGTCCTAAAGCATTTGAATCCACTTCTTCAAAGGTCATTTTCCATAAAATTTCTATTACACTTAGATCATACATAAAAGGTGAGGTCTATAAACATTCAAAAAGCAATTGAAAAAAGGAAATATAGCCATTGACAATGCCTCTTTTAGTCAAGTAAACATTCAGTAGAAATTCTTTAGGCATGTTCCCTGCTCTGATAAAAGCCCCGATTCTATTTAAAAACAAAGGGTTGGTTGTAAAAAGCTTTTCTGTGTTAGATGTTTTAACCCAGAAAATAAATACAGTGCAATGAAGTGACTTAAAAACTCAAATATTCTCACTCTGCTTTCCGAAGAGTTTATGATCAGAATGGGTATACCTATCTTCATTTATAAAGAATTTCTTGTGAAAAAATTCTCTGAAGCTGCATATTGCTTGCCAACCTTCTGACCAGGGAGAATTTGTTTTATGGGTGAATTATTACCTATTAACTTACACAGCATTATAAATATAGCTGCTGTTGGGCAGCAGTAGGTCAGAACCAAGCAGACAAGGGTCTGTGCTCTCACCGGCTTGTAGTCTAAAGGGACAACGATTGACGAACTACAAGACAAGTAAGATAAGTAAAGCAAGAAGTATCCATCAGCGCTCAGTCACAGGATAGGTGGGGATTCAGACATTGCACATAAAAAATTACAATCTAGATGCAGAGGATAAATAAAAGAGCATTCCTAACTGGCAGACTCCTCTCAGTCCCTACCCCCTTTTGTTCTCACCAGATACTTCTGCTGGCTGACAAATCATCTCCCCAACACAATAAATTTGTTATGGAACATTATCTCAGGCTGAGGAAGGTCAGCATGTGCTAAAGGTCATGTATGTATTAACCCACTACATGAGAGTCCCCACTCTTAGTCTAAAACATAGTCTTAAATTACATATTATTGAACTGGCTATAACGGATCTCTCATAAACAGCCTCATTTACCTGACAGGTTCTCAAGATGTGCCCCAACATCTGGAAAGCAGGCTTGTGTCTAAAAATTTTGCTATTTTTAAAGGCAAAAGCTACGTTGCGGAACACTTGGGCTTGTGGAGTTACAGTCCTTAAGAGAAGAGAGATAACGACTGTCCGATACCAGCACCAGCCAAATTTGAGTGCACAGCACACGTTGGATTACAATCTGATCACAGTGGAGACCACTGCTACAGGCGTCTCCAGGTAGCTTCAAGTGTACTTCAGCAGCTACAAAGTTGTCCCTTCTGTATATTTCAAGTTTTGTACCAGAAAAACACTTCTAGCCTAGACGAATGAGGGATACACTATAATGCAGTTTGGGGTTTTAAGTACCTTTTGAGAAAAGTGTTCTCCCTGAAGTGGCTTTAGATAGCGGCATCAGGCAGGTGGTGAATGTTGTGATTTTGGATATGTGGTAATGCTGACCATTAATTCAGACAAAATGAGCAGCACAACAGAGTTAATGCAGCTGTTTCCAACAGCAGCCACCCCATGTTCTCAGTTAAAATCATGTCAGAAGGAGGACATGTTTTTAATGACAATTTTTAAATATTTTAAAATCAGTTTTGTTCCATACAATGATTGAATAAAATTGGTTGGCTTGATTAAAATAATGAAATTATTCATGTTCTATTTATCTACCTTTATTTCCACTTTGTCATTAACAGAGAGGGAAAGAACAAAAAGAGAAATCCAGGAAATTTTAATTGTCAAAGGTGGTTTTTTAAGAGAAAATTTCAGGAATGCATTACCCAAAATTCCTATTTTTAAAGGAAGGGATTTTTTTTCCCTTAGATAATTTGTCCAGAAATCTTCACTAGCTCTATGTACAGTACACAAAAAACAGATTAGAAGGCAATTTCCTGATTCAACAGTGCTTCACAACTGGTTTATATTGTTGTACAACAGTGTCTGAAATTTTGCTTTGGGATACATCGCTCTTCCCAAATGGAATAAAGCAGATGGAATTTAGTAGTGAATATACCATTACCTGAGCTCTGATACATCATCAGTGCCCATTGTCATTTTTTCCTTACAGCAGGAATTACAGGATGAATGCAAGACTCTTGGTCAAATTCTTAAATATGTGGCTGCATAGAGTCAAGCAGGAAAAGGAATGGAGGGGCTTTGACTGTCTTCCTATATTTCACTACTGTAACACCAGGGCAGGAAGAGAGACACCTGAAATCTGCACGCAAAAATTTAAAACACAGCCACAAAATGGTGGGCAACACTTCTCTCATACATTACTAACAAGAAAGCATGTCAAACCTCCAAATTTCCCCAGTCCTGTCTTAGAAGCTATGCTGACTGAGATGAGATTAAAACCTATTCCCTCATGGATTTGCCATCACCCAGTGGAAAATGTATCCCAACTTGCCTCTGAATAGCAAGAAGAATTTTATTTCACGAAACCCTTTGCTCCAGTCCCATTTTAACCACCAGAGTAATCTCAGAGTAATTTCTACAGTAGCCACCCAATGACTCCAAGCCTGAGCCTGCAGCAGGCTGTGACGCTGCTCTGTTACCACCTACAAGGGTGCCACCAGATGAGGACAGTGCAGGTTTCCCACGTGCCACAGCAGTGCTCAAGGGGAAGGATACATCCAGGCTCCTAATCTTCTGGCACTAAATTTAACAACTGAAGATTCCTCAACTCCCCCTCCATGGTTATCCCTGAGATTTGGACTCAAGACTCATCGGTCCTAGCTTTTAGGCACCAAGTCTACACCATCCACCTCTTTTTAGAGAGAAAGGCACTCTCAAGACAATTGATTTAATCCTAACAAAGGCCTTTGGGGAGCTCCTATATCTCTCCATTAGTTACACAAGAGATCTTAGGTCAGATTTAGACCCCAACTTGTCCAGCGCTGCCTCTGGGATTGTAGTGGACACCAGGCAAGAACCAGTCTCCCCCAGTCCCGACCTTTTAACCAAACCAGGAAAGGCAGCAGGCTTTCCATCACAGCTGAGAGTGCACAGGACATGTAGTTTTGATGCTGACTCATCACAACTTAATCTGGGGGAAGAAAGGGAGGAAAGATAAGAGGATTCAGCTAATTAACATCTCCAAATAGTACCATCTACTTGGAATTTCCAATGAATTGTGCAATTTGGGGTAGGACAGCAGAAAATCAAAGGCCAGTAAAAAGACCTAGTCTCAGACAGCATTTTTGACTCACTCTCCTTGACAGAAAACCATTCTCGGGCAATTGTGGAAAAGGGAAGTGTTGGCTTAGTGCAAAGAGCAAACACAGAAATCTTTTAAAGACACAGGTATCTTTTATCTCTGCCTTCAGTAAGCTGTTTCTCTTTTTATTCTCATTTTCACTCTCCGTCTGTCTTCATTAGTCTGCTGGCATTCTGCTAGGATTAGTGAGCTAGTTTCCATGGTTTCTTATTTTCACTTTCTATCTTTCTTTGCTTAACTCATTAAATTGCTCATTACTTCACTGCACTTTACAGGAGACATATTTATTGTATTAGTTACACAATGGCCAGATTAGTAAGTGATAGGCAGTTTGCTATTTGAAAGAACATATTCTAATAGCAGCAAGGAAATTCAGGAGACACAGATATTATCTACTAGTTGTAGCATAACTGGGCTAGCTAGTAACTGCTAAATGTTTACCCTTTATCACTAGAAATATCCCACATGATTATAAAAAAAAAGCGGTGCCCACACATTCCTCAGTTCTCTGCAGCACACACACTGCACTTGCACCCAAGGCAGCTGCAAGAACAGCTCTACAGACAAATGCTTTGGGTGGGGGTAAAGAGGCCTCTAAATCTCCTCTTTACCTTCTGTGACAAATTGCCAAGACAAACCTGCCCAGACCATGGCTTTTCCCAAGGTTGTGAGGAGGTCTGCACACCCAATCACCCCTCCAGCTGCTGGGGAGGAGTGGAGATGACAGGGAGGAACCAAGGTATCACTGAGGGTCCTGGCCAAAGGAAGCCCCCTCCCCCTCCGCCTGAAAACTGAGCTCAAATTTAACAGTTTTGGCTTCAGTTCTGAGCTTTCCACCATATCTGTGGCAATTGCTTTAGAAGGAAGGTAATTCTGTACCTGATCCTCCTATCCTGGTAAAATTCTTGAGTAAAAGGACTGTTCAATTGAATGGGAGTACAGTGTGTGCTACAGAATGAAAAATTTTTTTCTTAATAAGTCAGCAGAGCTACTAGTCTGTACTTATAACAAAGTATTCTCCTGCTCTGGTTGAGTGTCTGCTCAGTCAGGTCTGTATTCAAACCAGTTCTCAGTCTTGTGGTCAGCCTCTGGAGGTTTTTATTTGATTTGTTTTCTGATTGTGCCAACTTCAACACCCACTTGTCTGCCAGTTCACCTTCATTCTCTATTCCTCATCATTTCTCTAAATAATCCCCACCTCCTCCTCATCCTCTCCGTTAAAGCACAGTCCATTTCCCGCTCTGGTCTAGCCATCAAGGGCACGAAAGGGGTTTCTCTACCTTGCACCTCTCGCTTTCCCTTTTGATTTTTCCGCAGTTAAATATAACAGAGTTGATTCAATTACGCTGAAGTTTCTCAGATGCTGAATGTAATCATCCATGCTCTGCCTCTTTAGTTTGACAGGGCTCCAAGACAGAGTTCCTTTCAGCTGAATTAAGATCTTTCCAGCAGTTAGTGAATAGTGTATACAGGGGTTCACGCCATTCATTCATCTTCTCTGGTAGTTCATTTATCATTCGGGGGTAATCTACTGTGGAGAATTTTGATCAAAAGGATGCCTGATTTTTATTTTTTTTTTGGTGGTGGTTTAAAGAAAATCTAGTATTTTTTAAAAGATTGACTTGATCCCTTGGCTAAACTTTGTAGACGTAAGGCCAAGGGATTTATGAGACGTAGCTTTCCTTTTTATATCTTATTTGTATGAAAATGAAATCTACTTTTTCTCCAATAAACCCTACGAATGCTCTTATTTTTAGGGTGTGAACTGGAGCTGTTCCATTTCACCATCCTTTAATGTTAGTCTTCTGCTACCTGCTTTACCACTTCGTTTTATATATTCTGGCATAGGATGTGCTGATGTTTGCTAAGTTTGTCAGTAGGGCTTTTCTACAGTAAACTTTATCTTGAATTCTTACTGATAACAGTCTTTGCTCTTCAAAGTATATCAAATCTGTCCAAGATTGGTGTTCTATCATTGTCCTTGATAGAGAATAAGATCATCTTCTGTCACTAGCAGAATTTGTTTCCTGATATTTTTATATCCTGTAAAGCCTTCAAAGAACATCCCAGATTTTAAGAATGCTGTATTTTCTAATATCTTGTACTTCTTGTTCAATTTAATCAATTATCTTAAAAACATATTCTTGATGCAATGCAGTGGAACAAAAAATATATCTCCCCGAGTTTCAAAACAAAAAAAAAATATATATGATGGTACAGCAGAATAGCTCATATAAGTGAGACAGACAAGAAAAAGACATTATTAAGGTTGGAAAGCCCCAGGACCGACCTATTTATTTCTCCAAGCTGTTTGCAAAACACATACGCTGTGATTCCGTATATGCATGCTATTTCTTACAAGATAAATGCTTCAGTAACCTCTGCTGTATAAAAGCCTTCATGTTAAGCCCTAAACCAAGTGACTCGCGATCCCTGAATCACAAGCCCTCTCTAAGAGGGAAGACAGAAAGAACTGAGTTAGATGATAAAGGAAAGAGGGATGTGCTACACGCAGCCGGGGCTGGTGACGGAGCATCTGCTCTCCCAGTAGCAGTCATCAGGCAAAGTCCTGCCCCAAGAAATGGTGCTGGGAGTTTCGCAAGGTGGAATTAGTTGATACAGTTTCTGATATGGTGTACACGTGTCATCTGGGCTCATTTGTCATTAGGTCACTGTAAGTACTTCTTAGCTAAACTAACAACGGCAAAGGCTACTTTTCGGCATACTTTTTAAACACCTGTATCTAAAAAAAAATTCTTTTGCATTCTGGTGAGCTTTCTTTCTGTGTTCTAGAAACGGTAACATGTACAGTTAAGCAAAAGAGTGCCTTGCTCTTTTTGCAAATCTAATTGATTGCCAGCAATCAATTACTTCTCCCTGTCTGTGCATTAAAATTAAGGCTTTTTAAATGCAAAATTACTTTCTCCAAAAAACCTGTAAGAACAGAATGCCCCAAATGCTTTAAAAATTGTTTAATATTAAAAAAAGGCAATGAAATTTTTCATGTAATAAAAAAAAAAAACAAAACCAAACAACAAAATGACAAAAAACTAGTTTTAAAACCCTACTCTTGCTTACTTTTTTTTTTTTTCTTTTTTTTTTCCCCCCATAAATACATCTTTGGTACCTTATAGTACCAAATTTCATTCTCTCTAAAGCATGACAGTTGGGCAATCCTTATGTCACCTCTGTCAAACCAGGGAGACCATGTTTCATCTTTGAAACTGTAATACCAGCAGTGAGCCTGGCCTGAAGTGGAACCCGGCAAAATACATCTCCTTCAAGGGGGAACAGGGATCAACCTGAAATCAGTTTAGGTATTCAGTGAGAAATTGTTTTCTGTAAAGGGGGGGAATCATCACTGAATGTACCCTGCCTGTAAATTAAAACATTTAAAATGTCAAAATTCCATCACATTCAATACAAGGAAAGCAAATGTGGGCAAGCTCCTATTAATGCTTGTTGAATTACGTGCTGTAAGCAGAAAGAATAGCTCTGGGGCTCTTCTGTTACTTGGGGCTCTCCTGGTACTACCTTTTAAAAGCAAACTTATCTCAGTCACTGAGATCTTCATATTTTTATTAAATTAAAACCTAAAAAATATTAAATACATTGTGCCGCATTTAGCACGTTATATACTTAAGAATTTAACACTTCAAATACAGTATTTCCTTGACATCCATCACTACAGCATTCAAGCACTTCCTAAGCAACACGGTCCCCCTCTGCCTTCATTGGTGACCCCATTACTGTAGGAGAACTGAATCATTGCAAAGAGTAGCTAACTCAGTTCACAGGCCACCCCAAATACAGCTGGAAGCCAAACCTAGGGCATGTGTTTAGGCTGTGGTCAGAAGATGCAACTCCTACATATTAGCAATAATAAAACACTAATGCAACTAGACTGTGCAACAGCAGTAGAGAAGGTATGGTGGCACTAGGCTTGATGTGCAATGAAATAACCCACCACAGACACATGCACCCCAGTACGTAGATGCACTGCAAATTATATGTATTCATACCTAAAATCTGCTGTCCTACCTCAGTATCTTACAACACTGCTTCTGCATTCAGTGCTATTTAGTGTGTCCCATTTCCTATTCAGTCCTATTTCAGTGAAGGCTCGGCTCTGCAACGTGCTGACCCTCTTGTCCCCACTTCATCAAAGCACTGACCTGTGAGGACACAAGTGGTCCTGCGAGCCTTGAGGTCCAGCACTGGCTCAAATGCATTACTGGATTGGAGCCAGCGTGTTTAGCATGTGACAGAATCAACTTCTTCAGACTTTCAGACTGTTATGCCAGAAAGCATTTTATTCTATGAATGCTCTTATATGTTTTGACAACAATATTGTGCTAATACAGGTATCAGAATTTTGCTTTTACTCATTAACAAAAGCATTCATTAGTACATTACGGATCTTTCCACCTTTGAATGAATGCAGGTCTTCTTTTATATCTACGTACATATATGTGTAGATACATATATATACACGTACACACATATATAAGTACATGGACACGTGCATGTGTCTATGGTTTACTGTGTGGAAAACTCGGCAAGTATAAAGCTAGGGAGTCTGTGTCACCATTGCTATTATTGTTTTAAAATCTCTGCTGTAATTGGTATAAAGTGCAGAAATTCCATTCCTGTTTCATCATTACCCGAACCTGCAAAGCGAGAAAGCACGCAAAAAAGGTCTAATAGCTCACCATATTCCCTGAGCTTGCTGTTATTTGGGAATAACTGCACATCTTGTTATATTTTATTACTTAAATAAAAGCATTGATACTAATATCCTAACCTTTTTAACCTATAGGACATTTTCTTTGTTGTGTTGCAATACTCTAAATTGTGCGTAATTATCCCTGCTCACTTAGAAAGACTTAGTAAGGAATGAATAGGAACAATTAGAATAACAACAGAAACATTAACCCATGTAAAAGCAAAAGCATTGGCTTGCAAGCACCTGTTTGTAGCTTGTATAAGATAAGCTTATTGCATTCTTTGTTTAGCAACCGAGCAGCAGAATGCAGGGGGTCCTGGCACTTCGCATGGCAATACGCTGTGATATATCAGAGATGAGCATCTGTAAATACTAACATAAAATATACATGCACGCCAGAGCAAAGAAACTTCTTCCAAGCATTGTAATCCAAATGCATCACACCCAAGCAAGTGCATGAACATACACCAGCGAAAAGGCTCAATGAATCAAGTTGTCCTAGACCCCCACAGAAGAGGTTTAATCTGTTTAAAAGAGGTACTGGGGGAACAGAAATATTATCAGTTTCAGTGACAATAGTTATCTGGTTTATTTAGCAGTCCCTCACTTCCTCAGCTCCCTGCGTCCAAGATACCCTACAACCTTCTACTGCCTTCTTGTCCAGACTTCCAAATAGCCTGAAGCACACACCAGAAACAAGGGACTCTGTCCTGTCATGCCCGTTTGTGGGTTTGACTTGATTAATCCAAGGTTTGAAACCTGCACTAGGCCAAGTCTGCAGGACGTGACAACGTGCGCCCTTTAGTACATAAGCCTGGTGCTCACCATGGCTTCTGTGAGACACAGAAAGAACGAAGACTGATGCTCTGCAGACATGTTCAGCAGATGGCCCACAGGGACAACTCATCCAGAGCACAGATCATGCCTAGCTCATCTCATTCTCAAGGGTAGCTGGTGAGTGGCCCACAAGCCAAAGGCTTTGCTCTGTCTGCTATAGCCTGCTGCTGGCTACTGCTGCAGCTAAGAGTGCACAACGCATTCCTGCCTAATCACAGGTTTCTTCCAGGAGACAGGATGACTAGAAACACAACAGCATGAATTATTCTGATGGTAATTTAGGGAAGGATGGGAATTTCACAGTACACTTGTACTTACCCTGCACGTAAGACAAGCCAATGCAACCAAGAAGCACCAGGTCTCTCAGTTTTTTATCTGCACAGGCAAGAAGTAGGTCCTCACATGTGGTGAAGGATGAGTGGCATCACGCAGACATCTGTGACTTGAAGCAGCGATGTGATTTACTCGGTCAGAAAGAATAGGCATTCATTTCTAGTCTGAAACTAGAAAAAAAGAGATATATGGTAAATCTACATGCAAAGGGATTTTCCCCTCATTCCTGAGACCATTCAGAGCAAGTCTGCTAACACTCCTGCAGTTTTCCATGAAACAAAGATGGAACAATAAAAATATAAGATAATTTTCAGTCTGGAAGTTGCCAAGTGGACCCAGGACCCTTATTCCCTCTGCTTTTCTCTTTGCAGCACACAGGGTCAGGCCTCCACCTGCAAGTCTCCCTCCCCTTGTGCAGTCACACAAGTGCTTGCACACACACACCCTTGTGTTCAAAATACCACTCTCACGTAAAAGGCACTTTTTTGGCTTATGATTTTCCAACAGCTACCTAAAACGCTTTGCACGTTTCTCAGTTTAAATTTGCAGTAAGTGAAAGCTGAAAGAACTTTGGTTCACTATCAACAGTAATCCAGATGACAACTAGCAGAAATTCTGAACCCAAAATAAATTTACATTGTTTTGGTCTATTAAATTATCAGCCTACTGAGCAGATTTCAATATAAAAAAAAATATACAGCATGATGATATTTCTGATCTACACCTCATTTGCATTCCTACTTGACAAAAGTAATAGTCATTCTCACCTTGTTTCTCTTTTATTCAGTATTAAATACAGATGTTTAAACAGAACACTGTAATCAAACATTGTAAGGTTTCCACAAGTATGTGTTTCATTATGCAATAAAAAGTATTTACACCCATTAAACTAAGTTTAAATACGTACATGCACATACGCAGACAAAGGGAAAAGCTGAATGTCATGGCATAACCATCTACCTTTTCTAAGCAGCAGACCTTGCCCCAGTAAAGCTTGATAAGGACCGGTCAAGAAAGGTGGGGAAATTAGATAGGAATCAGTCTTTATCAGATCTCTATGTGATCCTTCACCCACAAGCATTCTGTTCTTCATGTTTCATTTCAGGAGTGAACAGGACCTGCTGAATATAATTCGTAAATACTTTGGTCAAAGGCTCTCAGCTAGTACTAAGACAAATAACGTGAGCCCATTATAGGTCCCATTAGAGAACTTAACTGCAACATCTCATTGTGCATCTCATCAGTTTCAATTCTTCCGATTCTGCAGTTCATGCCCTGGTCAAGTGGCAGCATCCAGAAGCACACTAAAAAGATTCATAGAAATTAGTATCTCGGTGCCAGCAAGACTTAAGGAAACACTTTGAATTTCAGTAACACTGACGCTCTGGTGTGCTTCATATTCAGTTGGTTTAATGGCAATTACGATATTTAAGTCACTTTTAGAATAGCTATTTAAACTACAATGAAAAAAATAATGTTTATAAGCCATACACATTCTTCTCTCTTTTTGAGAAATATTTCTGTAGGTCTCTTCCTTGATACTCAATTCATTTATACAGTTATAATCAAAACCTACTTCATATACAATACCTGCTGATATCTAATCTATTCAACACAATAGCAAGTTATAGATGTGCAATTTCATATCTGTAAGATAAAACAAATGTTAGTCACCTAAAAACATCTAATGTATAAAAAAAAACTATAAAAGCATAATGATGTTATCTTGTTAGTACTATATATATGCAGACGTTTTGTAGACATCCTAGCCAGGAATAATAAGAGATCCTCAGAAGATGGGAGCAAGAAACCAGCAGGCTTTAGCCCAAACTGCAAACCAGACTAAAGTCATGTGGAGTAGTTCAATCAAATTTACACCACTCCAGAGAATTACTTCCAACACTTTCTGAGATCACCCCAATGCCTACGAAAGATGTTTTCACCTCGTTTCATTTGCTTATGACATCTTTCGATGTATTCTAATTAAACCTGAATGTAAAATTTCCGTAATACAGCAATTTCTCTGGATTCTCTCTTACCTGGGTGCAAATGAAGCAATGTCAGCGAGGACAGAAATTTATGCAAAAGTGCCCTTAAACTTCCCAGGCCTGAGTTGCAACCCTTAAGTCTGAAATTTATTTCATGACAATTATTCACAGTCACTTCACAGCGGAATCAGTTTTGAAACTACAGTCCACAAGCAAGAGGACTTTATATTTTTAAGGATATTGTAAACTGACTACTTCACAATCACCACATTTCGTATCGTGCCTCGACACAATTGTGCAATCAACAACTGAAGATGATGTACTGAAGAAGAGAGCCAGGCAAGTTCCTCACTTTGAGCTGAGGTGTACTTTACTGACACAATATCATTGCTAAGCAGAAGGAGGAGACACAAGTAGACATCAAAATGAATGGAAAAAGAAAGAAAAACCAAAAATCCAAACAGACTTGGAGGGATTGGAAAGAAAAATCAGGACAGGAATCCCTTCTCCACTGTGTCTATGCACTGAGGGATACACTCAGGTGTAGCCTGCGGCTCAATCCTGTACAAAGAAATGTCATTGCGTTATTAACAGCTGATGAGTTCAGCTGCTTGCCACTAAGCTGAGAGTGCAGCCCAGAGTATTTCCTACATTTGTTTCAAGAAAAAACCCAATGGCAACGGTCTACATGGAGTGTGAAACATGCAATAGAGCTCTGCACTGCTTTGAATAGATCTGCAGTGCTGATCAAAGAGAAAAATTTTGCCCCCAGAAAAAAAAAAAAAGGTGGGATAAAAAAAAAAAAAGAATCACTATAAAACTTTTAAAAAAGAACAACATAAAAATGAAATTGCAGCCCATAGGAAAAAAAAAATGCAAAGCATTGAAAACTAACCAAAAAGAGACCAGGAACAACCTTAGGCTTCACGTGAAGGTTCAGACTTTAAATGACAGTCACTGCAGATGCAGGACTTAACAGAAATGAAAGTTACATTAAAAGAAAAGTATACAACATCCTTTCAATCATTAAGAAAATTTTTGGGGAAAATACTAAACAGTTAACTTATAAAGTTATACAAAATCTGTTTTCCACAATTTTATTAAAATGCCTCAATTTATAATTATTTGAAGATAAAACATACATTTAAATACTTTGATATTATGCACACATGAAATCATCTCAGGCTAGTGACATTTTGATATTAACTCATTAGGCAGAATTTTTCCATTTGTTTTCCTATCTTTATTGAAATAATAACAGCAAAATAATGTGGTTTTGGTGGTTTTTTTTTTTTAGGCTAGAGATTTTTTGGGTATCTAAAACCAATAGTGAATAAAATGTGTAATACAGACACAGATCAGCTGGTGTCACACTATAATGTCCACCTTAGGGAACACACATGCTCACAAGAATTTGCCTAAGCTCTTCCAGGTGTTCGCAGACATGGTCCAATTCAAAGCTATCTCTCAATGCCAATGAGCTTGAAAAAGTGGCAGTCACTCCACACAGTCCATTCTCTTTGCTCATTGCAAAGCTCAGGAAGGTCAGTATTAAATTACTGCTGGATTTTAGCACATTTTGTGAACAGGAGCCTCAATCTTAGGTCACAACTAGCTGAAGAAAGGGTCATATCGACATGCGTTCGTACAGTCACTTGACCAAGTCTAGTAAAGCCATATAGGTCCCCTCCCAATGGGCCAAATACAGCTCCAGATGCACACAAGTATTACTAAAGATTAGCTCACTGCAAGAAAGTCTTAACTTTACTGCATTTCCTGTGTAGACATAGTTTTTCTGGAATGACCTGGTCGTGATAAGATTAATTTGTTTAGCCTATGTCAGCCAGACAGGAAAAACAAAAAGTCTGCCATAGAATATAAGACCTGATCAATGTACAGGGAAGGTTTTACTGTAATACCTGAAGGCAAAATCCTGATAGCATACTAAATATTTAAAGACAGCTCTGGAGACACACATAAATGTGCAAGCCAACCAGGAAGACTTTACAGGTACCAAAAATAAGCTAGGATGGTTAAAGAGCAGAGGAAGAGAAACCATTAAAAATAACAAGAGGTTCTTTAAAAGTGAAAATAATCTTCAAATAAGGGAAATAGTAATAATTGGCAAGGTAAAGTAAAACTATATTTATACGAGAAAAATGGTTTTGAAAAGCACTGTAGGACACTAACACTACTATAAGAAACTTTTGGTTCATGTCAAAGGGAGGAAACGTGCCAGGGAGGTGGTGGGGACAGTACAGGAGTGAGATGGAAAAGATGCGTTCCCAGAAGATAAGTCCAGTGGAGTGGAATTAAATTAATTCTTTGCACTGATGTCCACAACACGAGGGACTATAGGTTTTGGTAAATAAATAAAATGAACAGTTACATGATTCTAGGACTGCTACCCAAGAAGGAATTCAAATATGAAACTGCAGGGTTACCTCAAGTGGCACTAAGTCTGTCATTTAAATCAAAACGGGTGCCAAGGGAAGGGAAGATGGCAGACACAACATTAGTTCACTAGAAAGGATGAGAGTCGGTCCAGAAAGCCAGTAAGACTCAGTCATGCACCAGAGATGAGACTGACCGATTCAGCTGAAACCAAAATAAAGAAAAGCAAAAAATCTTCTTTTAAGACAATTCAAGTTTGAAGTTGTGAGACCAAGGATCAAGTCCCTTCCCTGTAAAGCAGAGAGCCTAGTGCAGAAAGGTACAGAGTGGGAAGGTGACGTGTGAAGAACGGGGAAAGGAAAACCAAGCAAGGTACCCGAGCAAGCACCACTGGTGCAGAGATGAGACCACACATGCCAGGACGAGACTCGCAATGTCCCGAAGCGAGAAGCAATCACATGCTACCATCTTTTTCCCGGCTGTGCCATGAAACACATCCTTTGCTTTTACAAGGCAGCGTTGCAGAGAAGGGGGTGGTAATTTGCAGTAAGTACTATTTCGGATATGTTGTATTAATAACATATATTGAAGTAGCAGCTCACAACATTACATCTGTATCCTGTGTAGCTTTTCTCTGTGCTCATGTTCAAGCCAGTGCCAGGCACTTTAGGGCTGGTGTACCCATGCTCCTCCCAGTCTGGCACACTCAGCCCAGCAGAAACCCCTCGGACATTTACCCTCCTTTGGCTTCTTCATCTTGCACAGCCCACAAACTCAGGTCCCAGTGGGACAAAAGCACGGAGATGGTTCATATCCCTTCTCTGCTTTCAGGAAGAGAGAGTTTGTGCTGGGGACATTTGCAGTAACTCAGATAGCACTCGGTCCATCTGACCTAATGGTATCAGTGTCTTTGCATTAATTACATGGAAGCAGCATCGTTTGTTAAGCTGGTGTGAACACATGACACCAGTGCAACAGGTCCCCTTTAAAATACATATGAGTGGGCAGAGATAAAGGAAAAAAAAAAGAGAAAGAGAAATCTTGAGACTGAAAGAGAGAGGCACTATTAAACACTTTGTATTTATCTTGCTAAGGAAGAGCTTTGTTCCAGAGGAGGGAAAAAAAACCCTCTCTCTTTGAAGCTCTCCAAACAGTAAACAGACCATTCTTTAAACAGTGGCGTATCTACAGCAATGCGTACATCAGAGGACTGGCATGGAGAAAGCATTTTTCTCATAGATAAAACAGCAGAAAGGGTCTCTTGCACTAGTGATAATTTGAATCTTCTGCTTTACTTAGATTTTCAGGGCAAATCCAGAAAAAGTCTAATAAGCCCTTAAAGAAAAAAATCTATCAAGAAGTATTGAAGTGTGTTGATTCATTGCTTCTTACAACACTTTCTTCTGCTCCCAGGATAGGAATAGAAAAGGTTTCAAGTGCTTCTCGTCATATTTGTACTGTCTGCTGTAAGGGACATCAAGGCTTTTGTGCATAAACATTGCCTGGACAGATGTTTTGGTGCTACAGGTGCAAAACAAGGATGGCTTCTACAGCCCAGCTGATGCACACAAATGCTTGAGCTCTCAGTGTGCAATTACTGAGCTGACAAGTGGCACAACGAATAAGGGAGAGATTTAATTCCCTGCCCTGAAAATCTTAACTAATTTTCAGAGTGAACTTTTTGTCTCTGTGAGGAGCTCTCCTGTAACACTTAATTGCCCTTCAGGCTTGCCCATCCTAGGGATACTATAGCTGTGAATGCAAGAGCAGCATTTTTTGCTGCCATAAACCAGATGCAGCCAGCAAGACTTGGCCACTGGCAACTTACTGACATTTAAAAGTTTTCTTTCTATGGCCATTGTGTCCACATGGCCGTTTCCTTCTCAAGCTTACTGGCAGAGGCACTGCTGGTCCTCTCCTGAGACCCAGCGTCCAGAGAGAGAGCACTTGAAAGACCTGTGAACAGGTGATTTTACCCCTACATTTTCAGCAGGGTGTTTTCCTTTAGCTGCTTCTTGTTCCACTTTATAATAACGTTATAGCTTATTATATATATGTAAGTTTACTAACTGCTGTTTTGCAAGCAGAAGAGCATGGATGTCTAACCTCCAACCTCATCCAGAGCTATGGGAAATATGCCCATAAGGCAAGAAATGGGTTCAATGCCTTGTTTCACTTGCGGGGATTCAAGACCCCAGTGCTTCCTCCGTTCTTCCACAGAACAGAGACAACACTCAAGGGGGCAGAAGAAGATGAGCAAAGGGGAACATGACTGTGGTTCATACTGGAACCTTTCCTCAAAGATAAGGTGCTCAGCCAAGCTCCTTCCCATGAAGAGGTGCAATGAACTAATTTTCCTTTCAGACCTTAAACGTTCCTTCCTGACCTTAAAAGTTCCTTCCAGCCTTCAATTGGGTGCAAATAGCAGGTTTTGCTGACAATAATTCATAATCTGGGGAGACAGTCAAAAGTATAATCTGTAGTACAGAGCAATGCCACTCCAGACATGCAAGCTTCTTCAGAGCAGGAAGCTGCCTTGTTAAATGAATTCTTCTAGTTTTGCAATTTAAATGAAAAGATCAGCATTACAGCCTTGGCAAGCAATGAAAATGAAAACAGACACTGTAAAAAACATCATGATTTCTGCTTCTTGTGCAGCAGCCACCCGTTGATAAAAGGTGGCATGTGTCTCTCTCCTTCACAGACTCCCTAGTAAATAATCATCAATTTACACATTCTAGCACAATACCTCTGCCTATAAATTGCTTCTTCAAAGATTTCTTTTTCCCCTGGAAGCACCACTTCTAAGTGTGTTGAAATTACATCTTATTCTTTTCTTTGAAAGATCTCTCACTGCACAGCCAAATAAAGAGAGATCATTTGCATAATTCTTCTTTTTAAATGACTTCAGGTTGATACAGGTTCTTTAGTGAATTGTTATTCAGCAGGACATGGTCAGATGCAGATAAAGTGCTATAGAAGGTGGAAGTTAACATCCTCAAATCTGATCAAATAACATTTCGGTTTTAAACTGATACTGTAAATCACAAAGAATTACAAAGCTCGAGCTTGATTCAGCTGTTGAAACAGACTTAATATCAAAGCAGCCTTTCATTCAACAAGATTCTGCTCTCAGCCATTCTCAGGCTTGTAGCAAGCACAAATTATCATTCTGGCAGACTCTTGCAGCTAGACAGACTGTTTTTCTGAGTGCTCCTGATCTCTGACTACATGCATCAAATAACTGCATTTAATATAATATTATTATATACAATTGCATATGTTACATGTATAAACATATTAATAATAAATAGTTGCTTCAGACGGCTATTTTCAGCTTCTTTGATTACATCAAACATTTTGATAATTTCAGAAATCAAGACGCTCTCATTTCCTCTTAAAAATCTACAGATCTGTTGTTTTCACTGTCGATATCGAAAGAAAACTTCCATAGAGTTTTCCTGAAGTTTTACAAAACCTGTGCAAAGGCTTAATTATGAGACTCGAGAAAGCTGAAGGCACCCAGAACCCCACATTGCACATCTCTTGAAAAAAACATTTACCGCTTATGCTCGCATGAATATAAAACCTAAATATCACAGTCTGAAAACAAGCAAGGTTTAATCTCACTGCTTATCTTTTCCCAAAATTCTCAGGGAAGATACACCTGAATAATCTGTCAAGGGAAGTTGTGCAAAGACCATTGCTTGGCATTGCAAAAACAGTTTTGAGGTAGGTGCAGTTTGGAGCGATCTTTCACTGTTAATAAAACAGCTGAGGCTACCAAAATGGTCTTTCTTATCTAATATCACTCGGACCGGAAGAAAAAAAAATTCCCAGCAGTCTTTTCCCTCAAACACATATACGTCCACACACATACACATATATTTGTATTCTGAATAAGGATACAGGGTCGGATGGACCACTGCAATGTCATACGTTTGCAGTGTAAAACGTGCATCCTGAGTGAAAACCTCGCGCTTGCTACAATGGGATTTTTGCCCTGAGTTCTGAGGTTTGCTGATGTTTGGCCCTCTTCTCTCTCAACCTCAACATTTTCTGGTCTCCGCCTGAAATGGAGCCAATGCAAAGCAGGCAGTCATGTTCTGCTGTCATTAAACCTAGATAATGGGCAGCTGTAGCAGCTAGCTGTAAATTGGGATGGTTTTGCTGGGGTAAAAGGAATACTTCTTCACAGTCAACATTAGTGGGTTTTGCTTCAGTTCTTGTGCAAAGAATAGAAGCAGAAATACAAGAGTTTGGCCATGGAGCCTTGGCTTGTTCCCACAGGACCAGGGATGCCCAAGGCAACTTTCCTTCCAATTTTGGATAAACTGATGGCTATTTAATTCCCAGGACCCAGTAAGATGAGGTACAGTATGCCCAATAATGCAAGGCTTTTCCTTTGACTCCATATACTGAAAACACTGGAAAGTTTATGCAGGCTTCTGTCTGGGCTGACACAACCTTGAGCTCCAGACTAAACTCAGCAGCTGGATCCATGCTATCTTTGGGTCTTTCACACTCCCAAGAAAATCACGATCACGTTGCAGACAGCAAACGTCTCCTGGGAAAACCCGGACTCTGGGTCCATCACCCAGTGTTACACCTGCCCCCTTGTCCCAATTTTTTACCTTCCCTGCTCCTCCTTAATGATGCAATTTACCCAATAAGGAGCAAATTTGTCACACAGACTCTCGTTGAAAAGCCACAGTGAGTCGAGGATGTTGCGTGGCAGCGGCAGCATCAAGAGTAATAATTAACACTATGAAAACAAAACTTCAACTGCTAATTCCCTCTTAGGAGATTTAACAAATAACATTAGCCTTGAGCATAACTAAGTACATTTTAACACGGTTCTTTACAATAGGGGTTCAATTACCCATAGCTGATTTTTTTTCACTGTAGTCATAAATTTAATACCATACTAATGAGTCAGTGAAGAGTAAACTGATGAGTAGTTTCATTCAGGCTAGAGCTGTTAAGAACATTTTCAATTAAACATTCTTTCTTCTGAAAATGCATTTTTGTCAGAGTGAAAATGCTTTGCAGTTAAATATTGATTTCAAGGATATTATCAAGAAAAAGGTTTCACGGATCAGGATGGATTCTCCAAACACCTTAGAGATCAAACTAAACAAAACTTAGTTCTTTTCAGTGCAGATCTGGTGTTTTAACATAGCTCTGTTTTACAGAAATGTTTGAAGAACTGTGATTTCTTCCAGCACAAAATAGAAAAAGCTTCCCAAAACTTATGTGAAAATGGAGTTCTTTATTCTAAGGAGCTCTAACACTGACTCCCTACTCTAACTATCTGGGAAATAACTACTGTCAATGCCAATGGATTTTAGCAGGTTATTTTTCTATTCCCACTAAACTGCTGTATGTCTGATTGTCAAGAAAAGATCAGCAAATACTAAGTGATGATCTGGTTGAATGTTTAAATTGTATTAATTGCATCTGGTAAATGGACTATGCTGTTTATAGACAAATGTTGATTTACTTTTGTGTCTGCATCAATAGTTTTGATCTTGTATTGATAACACAGTTGAAGTTATATTGCTCCTCTATTAGAATGAAATACTGCTATGTTTAATAGTTTGCTCTCTACTTGAAAAAGTTTCAGGCTATTCAAGGAAAAGGTGGCTTAGACAACCTGCAGGCTAATAAGATGGCAACAAAGAAGTCAGGAGACAATACAAACCCTAAAAAGTACTGGAGAATTAAAAATCAGTGTGCTTATTGAGAATAACATAAATATTTAGAAGACAGTTACAGCTAAACTTTTAAAAATATGTGTAATTTTGATCCAAGATCTGAAAGGTATCAACTGCTAAGTAAAATTCGTGGTTTCTATCAAGAAAATACACAGAAATAAAGGTCCCAATTATCACTGTTAACCTCAGTATGGCTGTGTAGATGTTAAAAAGTTCTCAGAAGCTCCTATTTCCAATAGACATTAAACATAGACTCACGATTCGAGCAATTCTAGATCTAGGCAACCGTACGATTTCTTTAATTACGCAGGATCTTACACAGAGGTCAGAAAACTAAACATTAAGCATTATCTCACTGACTCTGCTGCTGGCAAAAATGCTTTTGCATTTTGTAGTCCAGTTGACCATCATGATCCGTTCTTCCAGGAATCAAATAATCGTTCAGAAAACGCTGTTATGCAGGAATGCTCCAGTTCAGTTTATGACACTGGCCAGTTACTAGAAGTACCCCCTGCAGTTAAGAACCTGACCCAACACTAACGGACCTCAGACTTTTTCACCAATTTCTTTATGCTTTGAACCAGAAAAACACATTGCTACAGAGCACCTCTCTCTCACACAAATAATCCAAAGATTCTACATGGCTGAAAATCTGCATCTGGGTCCCTGGGATGTGCAGTGTCGCCCTCTGCCTCCTCCGTGACCTCCAGCCGTTTCGGAGCGCTGAGCAGCGAGGGCTCGTAGCTCTTTTTATGCAGCTCCTTCCTACAGACAGCTGTGGGGAGAGAAGAGTAAACCACCGACTGGACACAAGCCTGTCTCTCATTAAATCAGTCTGAAACAACCCTGGACATCAGGAAGATTAGAATAAGGCTGTATTTTGCCCCAGCATGAGACTTGGTGATGCAGCTGGATTTCTTTCCCTATTTTAGAGCTTCATTTTATGTCAAGTTAAAGACGGACCTCACCTAAGGTTTATGAACAACTTCTTTCCTCCTCTTTCCTGGAATTAATTCACACGACTTAAAAATTATTAAATCATAGCAAAACATTGAAGCCAAACAGTTTCTCAGTAAACCAGAGTCTTGTTTCAGAATTGTTTTCCTCCTCCTGCTCTTCTCAAGCCAGTCACTGACTGTGTGCTGGGACTTGAGCAATTCCCAAGTGGCATTCGAGAGACGTTTCTGAAACCTCCTCCTTTTAGCAGAATCTTTAAGCCTATTCATTTAAAAAAAGCACTTCATATGAGCCTGCAAACAAAATTCCCTTCCCCTGACAATGAGGCAGGAAAAAAAAAAAAAAAAAGATGGTGAATAAAATAAATGAAAGGGGTTGGAGCGTGGGGGAGTTCCCTGTAAAAAGTTTTTTTAAAAAATAATAATAAAAAAAGGAATTGGAGGCTGCAGTGCAGGGAGAGTGTTGTTTATAGCAAACATCGAGATACAAAGAAAATTGGCCAGGTGAAAGCGTATGATTGTGTTACAGTGAACCCCAGCTAAATGAATATCTGACACTATATAAATCTCTTAATAAAATTACTGCACTCTAGTACCCAACACACTCTGCATATGTAATAAAACTCTTTAAAATGAATAGCTGATAAGGAAATGAACCTGTTCAGGGAATGAATAAACACACTTTCGCATACACACACAGAAATACCAAATGGTGAAACATACTCATAGTGATTATCAGACTGTTAAAATAATAACCCTGTGAAACAAATAAATCTGCCCCACAGCAAATTATGTCTCTGCTGTACTTATGGTGAAACCTTCTACAAACACCTGATAAAGAAATAAACCTGTTAAAGGAATAAATTGACTGTACAGTAAGGTTATCCGCAGATTTACACTGGACTGCAGTGATAAACCTTCTTTTTCATTAGTCCAATAGATCATAGGATATACAGTACTTACAAATGTTTCAGCATTAAATATAAGCTGGAGTGCTCTGCTGTATGTATGCATTTGAGGGCAGGGGGTCAATAAATAGACTGAATGTTGCTTCACAAAATATCTGTCAGTGTGCATTAGCAGAATACCTGATCAAGAGATGAGCTGGCTGTAAAACATCCCCTGCACACCCGAACTTCCAGACCATATACGCTAACAGCAGCCAGGGGTTCAGCAGGTCTAAAAATCACACCAGTTATTTAAATGTTTAACCCCGTGCACCCAGGCTTTAAAAAAAATTAAATGCAGTGAGACCGCAATATATTTCTGCTGGTGGGTTTTAACCTTTCTAGATACATGCTAGCCAAAAAATTGCCAGACCTCATGCCAGAGACCTGTGCCAGGCTCTGAAACATCAAAGTGTAAGAGATGCGGGTAGCAAAGGCTACAGAAGAGCTGTGGGCTGTCCCCGTGGCCGTGGCTCACAACATGTCCTTGCATTGCTCCTACACAACAAAGGGGACAAGAGGAGTCATGATCAGGCCCCTGTCCCATCTTTAGGGCGACCAGAACTGTTTCTTAATGATGATGATGCTGACCTGCTCAGGCCATAGCCAGGGTGGAAAGGCTAATGCTGGAGAGCAGGTAAAGCCTCCTTTTCTGGCTGCCTAAAGCTTCTAGGGTATTATGGAGCATATGGTGTTATAGAGTATTTCTCTGGAGTGCTCCAGCGGGAGCACCCAGCAGAGGAATGCTGTCAGCCCCTAAGGCAAGCAGATTTTGGGCAAGGGTAGGAAATACCATGGGACTGACTTTCTGTGGCTGTGAATGAAGAATTGGTGGAGGAAGAGAAAACACTGCAAAAAAAATTTTAGCAAAAGGTAGAAGAGGGTATTTTCCCCAGGAAAAGCGAAAATCATCACTATTAGATGAGCCATTGCCAGATGAATCCCATGTTAAATAAGGGTTAACTTGGGGTTCAGAAAAAAAGAGATTCAGGACTCCACTCACCACCAGCCAACCAAAAGGAAGACAGGAACAGTCTTATTTATCCCTCCAAATTTCTGACAGACCCTGCTTTAAGCAGCAACATTTGATACACAAATGCTCACAGCAACAAGGACGCACACCACAAGGCTCTGCGTGGGAAGCATAGAGCATCCTCTGGCTCCAGTCCTACCTTGTCCCTTCTCATACAGCCAAGGCCTTTTTCAGCAAATGGGTTTAGCTGGGATCAAGTGAATCATCATATCATACAGAGAATCATCATATTTGTATAAGCCACATAAATAGGTTTAATAAATTTGAAACCCCACAAAAATATTAAAAGCAACTCATGTTTAAATTCCTAGGGAACCCAGGCAAACAAGCTTCCAGCCTCCTCAATGGGTCTGTTGCTTCGGCTCAACCCCAGAGCTAAAAGAGGTGAAGAAAAGGAAAAAGAAAGGGAAAAAACTTCTATGTTCTTACCAGTGTTCCAGAAAATGGGAGGGACGAGCAAGTAATGTGGAGAACAACTAAGATGAAATGTGATGTTGAAATGAATAAGTAAGTTCATTATATTCTACAACATGATAAGACTTTGCAGGCCTGATTACAACATTAAGGGACGGTGCTGCAATATTATAAATTACAGGGTGAAGCACTCCTGTTTCTGTCTCTATATTTCTAAGGTGGGAGAAGTTAATTATTTTTATAGGTCTAGATATTGCAAGGATGAGGATATCAGAATATCTTGTCATTGAGTCTAAAGACAGCGCTGGAGAAGAGGCGGAGGGGAAGGGGGGGGAACCATCCCGTTTAAAGAAAATTATTATAAAAATACTAAAAATGATATATAGTTTTTTTGACCTACATCCATCATTTTTACATACCTAGGTACTTCATGCCTTGTCTCCATAAACCATCACTCTGTTATTTTTCATGAGGCTCAGAGTAAACGGCCAAAGCTTAAGACTTGGAAGTAAAAAATTAAAAAATTAAATATATAAATAAAATCAACACGAGAGAAAAGGTTAATGGGAATTTACATGATTTTATTATTGTTAAGGTGCACAGGGAGAAGAACAGCGTTTCTAGCACTCTAAGTGGCCTGTGGTACAATCAGTAACCCTGAAGTATATTCAGCAATCTTTTTTTTTTTTTTTTTTTTCCCAATTGCCCACCGCAGCCTATATTACAAATACATAAATCATAATGTTTCAACAAAAGCAAAATTTAATTTTCTCCTTTCAGCTGTTATCTGGGCCGGGTGGTATATGGCAGGCTGCGGCCGAGTCATTTATTACACTTGCTGAATGGATAATGGCAGGGAGAGTCTATTATACCCAGCTTTGTTAGGGCTTTGAATGTGCTACTGAAACCTGTGGCAGTCTAAATCTCTTTACATCTGTAATAGATACACAGCACTCTATTATTTCATGCCAGAGCAAAATTAAATAGTTGTGTGTAGGGGGAGGGGGAGGAAGGAGGGCTGGGGGGGAACGGAGGGGCTCTGGGGATGGCACAGGGCATTTTGCTGAAAACACGTTAAAAGCAGCAGTGGCTCCGAGACTTGTGCTCATCTTGCAGACACATTTTTGTTTTGCTTTTGAAGATGCCTGTCTTAACAGGCTATGCCTCTGCGCTCAGCTCACGCAATGAGGTGCACGGTCCCTTCCTCCTCCAGGGTGATATTTTGCAGAATTGCAGGATAACGACAACCCCCTCGTGCCTGACCTTGGTGCAGCCCAAAAAAAGCTGCACGCATCCCCATGTTCCTCCCTTCCTGAAAGGTATTCGGTTCATGCCTTTGGCAGCCAGTGTGTGGCTACCACCTGCGTTACCAGCTTTAATGCAGGCATCCTGCATGGCGAAGGGGATGTGGAGGGAGCTTGCACCTGAAGCTGGTGGCCAC
The DNA here is from genome assembly GCA_013400035.1 of Rynchops niger. Taxonomy (NCBI): domain Eukaryota; kingdom Metazoa; phylum Chordata; class Aves; order Charadriiformes; family Laridae; genus Rynchops; species Rynchops niger. The sequence goes on from VXBH01002251.1 coordinate 288,890, forward strand.
AGTGCAGTGCCCCCTGGAATCTGGGCTGCAAAAGGGTCTCCTTCCCTTTTTTACATGCCACCATTGGCTCAGGCAGGCACTACCATCCCCTGATCCTCACCCTCCCACCAGCCAGACTGCCAAGGGCCAGCAGGCCACCTTACACATCTCTGTTGTTAGCTCCTTCACTAGTTGCCTGTCCAACAGCCCACCATCCCCCCCAGCCCAGGAGGGCTGGAGCACAACTGGCTGCGCTAGCACTCGATGCCCTGAGATGATGCTCATCAGAAAAAAATATTTTGCTGCTACTTTTGAAAGTGGGAAAACCCAGATTTCTAAAAACAAACAAAAAATATGTGAAAAGTGGAGTTTTGTCCTTGGAGAGTTTGTTACTAGTGATTTTTATGGTCAAATGCACTGACAGACATGGCATCTGTTGATTTGTAGAAATCAACGGCAACACTGCCTCCTCTGGCCACAAAGGGTTTGGGTACAAACCCAACCTGTAAAGCAGCCCCCAGGCAGAGGCAAGGGCTGCAGCAGAGGTGCACCCTGGCTTCCTAGCAGCACAAGCCCACAAAGCCAGGAGGCTGCAGAAGCTCTCAAGCTCACTGACCTCTCACAAGGGATTTGCCTGGCTGACCAGCTCAGGCAGAGGTGGTTATAAAGCAGAAGGGCTGTTTCTTCAGAGCAGGAAGGTATTTGTTTGGTTATTAGACCTGCTGCCTTCTCGACAACTAAAACTATTAGATAATGGAGGGCAGAAGGCAAAGCCTTCTGTGACATCATCCGTAACAGCCATTTCAGGGTGTTTGTGGCAACACCACTTTTTACACCACTCTTGTTTTGTTCCAGCACACATCGAACGTGCTCTTTATACACACTTAGCAGAGACACGATAGCATCCTTCCCACAGTGCTTCCAATCAACCAACTACAAAAGGAAAGATGAGGGGGCCCACCGGGTCTCCAGCAGCCTCCCCAGTGCTGGTTGGGTTTTGGAAATGCAGCCTCTGAGTTGCATTTGAGGTGGCACTGGGATGCCCCGAGGTACTTCAGCTGTCCAAGAAGACTTTGCACATGTGGAGAAGGTGCACATGACAGACTGGATTAATGCATATGGTCGTGTTTCCCTCTGCTGGCTGGGAACAGTGTCTATGGAAATCTCTTGCAGAGCTCTCTCCGAGATCTCCTTTTGCTTACATGACAGAGATCCATGTCACAAATGTGGTACCTGTACACACAAAGCGGTTTTCATTAAATGGTCATATCCCCAAGACACAGCACCACAGCCTCGAAGGTACTAAAAGTTGGCCCTACTAAACAAAAAACACAGAAAAATCAGCTTCTTCAGAATAAATTGCTGCTCAAGAGCCATTTCCTAGGACAGGAGCAAAAGAGAGGGATGCCTTGAAGCAAACAAAACTGGTCAGGCCTGCACTGCCCTGCACAGCATCCATGGGTTAACGCAGCAATGCCCTTTGCAGTGCCATGCACAAGAGACCTGATGACAAGGAAATCAGAGACAGAATAACAAGTTTCACTAAAGTTAGCCCCAGACAATCTTATTATCCCCCCAATAAAAAAAAAAAAGGTTGTCCTTTAGCTCCCCTTAACTCTATTATCAAGCAAGAATTTTCTTGCTGCCTTACTTGTAATAGCATTGTCCTCTTCTCAGATAACAAGAAGAGACTTACCCCATCCTCCTACCTGCCAGATCTTCTACCAATCTCAAACAAGAGGATTAAAACTGCTACTGGGTGAGGCTGCAGTTGCTCTGTGCTTGCTCGCTTTTTAAAAAGCCGTCTTATCTATGCTCAAAGAAGTAAAGGCTCTTCCCTCGATGTGTCGCTTTGTTATCGTGTACGGGCTCTTTCGCCATCACGCTTCTGAGGCAGATTGATTCAATCTACAGATAGCAATGCCCCACTCCCTGGAGGAGCTAAAAGCCCCACAACTCCAAACGTGCCAGCGGAGTCGTTTATTCTTTTATCATTATAAGGGCTCACACAGGGGAGGAAGTTGTTCGGTGCTTTTCTTTCGGAAATGGAGTCAGGGAAGGGCTTATATGTCCTTAATTTTCAGGGAAGATCTGTTGACTGACTGTTGGTCAACAAGTCCCATTTGTTTCCTTGCTCTAAGGCATAACTGCCTGCCCTTCAGGGGATCAAAACCTGCTTGTTTGCCATTTACCTGGACTTGTGCAGATCTACATCATCTACCTGGACTTATACAAAGAAATTGACACTGTCTCACATGACATCCTTGTCTCCAAACTGGAGAGACATGGATTTGATGGATGGACCACTCAGTGGATACGGAATTAGCTGGATGACCACACTGAAAGAGTTACCGTCAACGGCTCGATGCCCAAGTGGAGACCAGCAATGAGTGGTGATCCTCAGGGGTCAGCATTGGCACCGGTACTGTTTAACATCTTTGCCAGTGACATGGACAGTGGGATTGACAATACCAAGCTGTGTAGAACGGTCAATACGCTGGAGGGAAAGGATGCCATCCAGAGGGACCTGAACAGGCTCAAGTGTGCCCATGCAAACCTCAATGAAGTTCAACAAGGCCAAGTGCAAGATCCTGCATGTGGTTGGAGGCAATCCCAAGCACAAATACAGGCTGGGCAGAGAATGGATTGAGGGCAGCTGAGCTGAGCTGGAGCACCTCTCCTATGAAGACAGGCTGAGAGAGTTGGGGCTGTTCAGCCTGGAGAAGTGAAGGCTCCAGGGAGACCTTATAGTGGCCTTCCAGTACCTAAAGGGGGCCTACTGGAAAGATGGGGAGGGACACTTTATCAAAAAGTGTAGTGATAGGATGAGGGGTAATGGTTTTAAACTGAAAGAGTGTAGATTTAGATTAGACATTAGGAAGAAATTCTTTAGGCTGAAGGTGGTGAGGCAATGGAACAAGTTGCCCAGAGAAGTTGTGGATACCTCATCCATGGAAGTTATTCAAGGACAGGCTGGATGAGGCTTTGAGCAGCCTGGTCTAGTGGGAGGTGTCCCTGTCCATAGCAGGGAGGTTAGAAGTTCGTGATCTTTAAGGTTGCTTCCAATCCAAACCATTCTATGATTTTGGATCTTGAACACACGTCATCACTAAGCACTGGCCAGCAAAGTCTTGGCTTCCATCTAAAAACATATTTTTATAGCTTTGATCTAAAATCATATTTTTATCCCTCTCAACTGCAAAGCAGCAGTTGCACTGCAACTACAGGCTTTTTAGAGTGACACTGGTGCTTTCCTGAGGTATCAGAGCCCATCCCTGAGTTTGAAAGGCCTTTGGGAGAGATTTGCTGCATCTTTCGAATTTTTCGGGGGCAAGCATGCAAGCACAGTTTGAATAATAAATGCATAAGGTTGCCAGTACATGTTACATCAGGCTGAAATGGAGGATTAGTTCTAACGAGAATGCAACATTTGAAAAGGCCCTTTTGCACCAGATACTTTGAGAATTTCACCAATTTTGTGCTTCTTGTTCATGAAAGACCTGAAGGATAAGTAGCACCACAGGGCATGAAAATAAACAGGTTTTGTTGATAAGTTTGTGGATGCTCGGTGCCTCTACAAGTCAACCCGCACATTCATGGTGATACGTACATTCCTGAGGCTGCTTTGCACCTAATCAGAGTTTTATGAATTTGGTGCTATGCTGACAGAAAGCTGAAATAACTGGGATCTGAATGCCTTCTGCCTCCCTTTGCAAACTCCTCTTTTAAGACAATTTAGTATTACCTTCTGAGCATTCTTGTCATCTTTCTAAGCGCTCAGTGTTTTCTGAACCTTCCTAAATTGCTGTCAGTGACATTCTATAGCAATGAGCACCAAAAAACAACTGTCTCTTGTGGGAATTATCTGTACCGGTTGTCATAACTAACTTTCTTTTCATTGAATATCACCTTATCCTCATTCTCATCTCTCATCATCTCAGCTCATCACCTCGTTTTCACCTCTTTTATTCAGAATAAGAACTTCCCACCATATTTCCCCTCCATGTTATATCCTTTTGCCTGGTCTCTTCTTTTTAATTTATTTTTCTGGTAGGAATGACCTGAATTTTCATATATAAAAGGTGTACCAGATCCCAAATAGTTTCCATGAACATTTTTTGAACTTCTTATTGCACTTAAAAATTTCGTCAAGGATAACCAGAACTCAATGGTATATACATCTATCACATATATGCCTATATTATACACAAAACTGAAACCAACTGGTGCATTTGTTGACAGCAAAAGACTAAGAAGGAATGGGCCGGTTTCGTGAACTAGATTTCCACATCACTTGATACCCTTCCAGTGAAGGGTTCCAGTATAATGAGAAGCCATCACCGAAACTGCTGTGGTAACCCAGCTTCTGGAGTAGGTGAGGACCCAGTATCTTGCAGAATAAAGACATTTGAGCAGGGCTCCAGAAATTCAGCACGAGCATAATGCAAACATCAGTCAGAACTGTGGCATGCCTGTAAGCAGATCTCCTACTAAAGGGCTAGGTCAGTTTTACAAGCTTGCGGGGGTTGTATCTCACTATCTAGGATGTCATATAAAAAATGTGATAGGCACATTTATAATAGTGAGATCCCCCAAAGCAATCTAAAATTGGTGGTCCTCAAGCTCATTTGAAAGTCAGTGGAAACTGAGGACCTGCCTCCCTGCAGATCCTCTTTGAAAACTCCATCCCGAAACATTGAAGACATCCCATCCATACCTCATGGTGTATGGTATTAAAAATTGTTTTTATTTGGCACTACAGTAATAGCCCCAGTCTCAAAGCAGGCTGGCACTGCCCCGTCCTCAGCATTGCACAGGCATCCAGAAAAAGTAATAATAATAATGTTCTTGTACTTTACCATCTAAACCAACAAGAAAGAAAAAATATAGCAGAACACACACACACGCATAATCATGTAGAGAGTTCAACTGATGTAAAACAGGTTACCATCCAAGCTAGAAATTGAACATCAGCTCCCAATTCCTCAACAGGAAACACGCAAATCTGGAGCTCTATCCCTTGTATTTCATTTCTCACAGTGAGAGCACAAAGCCCATTTTTTTAAACATGAATTTTAAAATAAATATGAACATACTGATAACAAACAAACATGATTTTTCAAATGGCAAAGATAAAAACAGACACACTAACTTTTTAAAGAAGTCCTGCTGATGTTATACTGTGGTTGGAGTAGTGATCTAGCTATCAGAACCACTTGCCACTTCTGTTTGCAACGCTTATGTGGGTCCCATAGGAGCTTCCATTTAAATAGGGGAGGGATTTCATCTCTAAACAACAAGGCTAGTGTCAGATGTAGCTGACACACAAGGGGTAAAGGTTATAATTTCATGAGGCATGAATGTTTTTTTTAATTTCAACCAATTAAATTAAACTCTCAGTCTGAGGCCCATAGTGCATGGTCCCTGAAATGACCATTTACCACACACATCAAATACTCAAGAGGTTTCCTTTTCTGTGTTATTTCTTCAGCCCAATGACTAGATGGAAGGAAATCACTGAAGCGTGAGCTCTATAACAATATAAAATAAAATCAGAGATGAAGGTTTCCTAGGGATATTTTTTTAATGCTGTTAACATTGCTTAGTTAATTTCAAAGCTACATGCTCAAACCCATGTTTTCTGTTGAGTCCCGTTAGACCATAAGAAAAGAATTTATTATGTAGATTTGTAATTGGTTCTTTGTAGGGGAAATTAAGCAGTTTACAGTACCTGGGGTTAAGTGAAGGGATACCTTCCGGATTGCATGAGGATTCTTCTCAGCTATGGCTAAAGAATCATGCTTGCATCCTTTGCAGTATAAATAAAATGGCTCAATAAGAAATTTGAGTTATTGCTGAGATTCACAGGAAGTTTGGGACCCAACTTCCCCCTCCTCCCCGCCACACCAATGATTTCAAAAGTCACTTAGAGTCTCAGGACTCCAACAGTAAAGCTTAAAGACACCTCTCCAATTGCTCTGTCAGCTGCAGATCCTGGTTTCATGAACACACATCTACAAGGAGACATTTCCATTTTTGCAGCTTTCCCATGAGGCTCTACCCAGTTATTACTAACAGCAAATATGAATGCAAAGTTATTGACCCAAATCACAAGATATTTGTATTGCAGCTCTTCCATGCATTTCAACACCAAAAGCCTTCTGATTCATGGGCAAGGCAAATTTCTTACCAGGAAAGAGCAGGAGGAAAAATAAAACAAGTAATTCCTTGCATCGACATTTTCTTCTAGATGAATTTACCACATTTCTTACAATACTACGTCTACAATATCAGCATGGGAAGACTACAGCTGAAAAAAATCATCATATGCCAGGCGCTTTTGGCACTACACAACAAAGAGATACATAATACTCGGACACAGAAGAGTCTCAACAGCACCCTGTGGCTCAAAAAAAGCAAAAAATGAGAGAATATTCCTGTTTCTCTTGCAAGGTTGTCACATGGCCATGAACACATATTGTGACTTATTATGAATCCCGTTTTACAGACAGAGAAACTGAGGTGATAACTTTCTTTTGAGATTCTAAGTCATAAAAGAGATATTTGTATTAGTATCACTAATGTCAGTGCTGAAGGAACAACATATATTGTTTCCCAGTAAAGAACCCACTATATTAAATGGCTATCAGCCAGTGGTACTGGTAGGTGTTTCCCTAATCTTATATACTCACTGCAATAAAAATCATTCCAAACACTGACCATACAGAATAAGTTTAAATAGATTCTAAAGCTGTCATTTCATCTTTAGGTCTCCACATTTTCAAGAGAAAAATCATCCACGTTAGCCTATCAAGAAACTAAAACTCAGGGAGGTCTGAGATATGAAAACTACTGATAATAAGAAAGTTCTAGGACCTCTAAGAGAAACTCTTTTGAATTATTCATTGATCACATTATTTTTATTTTTTCCTCGGCTGCTATTGTGAGGTAAGCCCTGCAAGGCTCTGCAATCAGGTGCTAGGAGCCATGTAAACATACAGTAGATCACAGGTTCTAGCCTCTCCCAGAACTGCATGAGGAAGATTTCAGTGTTTGATTTAACAAAGATGAGCTTTGCTTGGGATAACGGGAGGGATTCTCCTGCTGGAAACAGATGAACAATGTAAATATGGAAGCAAAATTATATGTAAATTTGCATAAAAAATATACAGTTAAAAAACAAATAACTAATTTGTTTCAATAAACAATGTTTTGGTTCCATTTTAAGAGTAGATAGGAGAATTTGGGATTGTGCTAAGGAGCCCCTGTTGGGCCTTAAATAGAGATAGGAGGAGCAAACCAGGGAGCAAACATATTTTCTCACCCCAAAACAGTGCCACTTTAATTTCCCCTTCACAAAGTATTCGCATTACAGCAAAGAGGATTACAGAAGAAAAATACTGGCAATAGCAGGTAATGGAATATAAAGACTTTCACCTCTGGGTCATCAATTAAAATCCAGTCCCAATTGGTAGTGACTAAACATCATTACCCTCTGATAGCCGTTCAATTGCATATTTGAAATGGAGTTTCGGCTCTCCAAGCACTGCAAAAGCCCCTGCTGGGGCTCACAGAAGCTGGCCTATGTGCTGGTGATTTTAGAAAAGGCCCCAGAGAACTGAGACCACGTGGGGAACAGAGATCATGCTGGGGTTCAATGGTTTGGTCTTAAACTCCTTCCCCAGCTCTGCCCTCCCCCTCCGTCCCCCCCAAACTCTGATTAATTATCTCGCTATGTTTCCCTCATCCCAGCCCTAATGTATGCAGCCCTTTGCCTTGGCCTCCCTCAGGAGGACTGGAGGGACTGGGCTAAATGCGAAGTGTGTAAATCAGATGCTGGCATGAGAATTTCTCTTTCTTGCTCCTCTGGTTCATCTTGGAAAGAACTGAAATTTTTGGGACTGACGTTACTTTAGCCCTCTCCGTGGCTCCTCAGTTTTGCACAAGAGCCATCCTGGTATCTGGTACAGCCTACAGTCACCTGAAATTGGGGTTCTTCTTCCTGCAAAGTACTCAAGACAGCCTTAAGGCAACAGTGATTGCTGGGGATCTCATAGTACTTACCTGCGGGAGAAGATCCCATCAGATGAGCTGCTGGTTCCAGCTAGGTAGGGACACAGGTTTCCAGATGTGGGACAGCAGGGAGATGTGGCCTTGTAGAACATCTGCAGTGTTTTCAGGTGCTGCATTCCAGGTGTTTGCAGCCGCACCTTCGGGTCAGCCACCGCGTGACAGCTCCTCATGCGTTGCAGGGCAAAGGCAGAGTCCAGCCACCACCATGGGTGGAATGGCATTTTTACCCCACTTCCACTTTATGCACGTGCCAAGCTTGCAAGGATAGGATAACTTGTAAACCCCGTTTCATAAATGAATATGGAGAAGAGCTAAAGCTGTAGCTCATAACATAAATGCTCCGGTAGCTAAAATTCTCTGTGCAGGCAATCAGTGTGCCCAGCTGGAGGGGAGGGGTAGGAGAGAGTCTAACTTACACCAATGTAGATTCCCTCTAGATTCCCCTCTTTAACTGGCCTGACCTTTTCTAAAAGGGTTACATCACATACAGACCTCAGCTATTACCCCCTGAACACTGTTTTCTTTGCTCTGGAAACCTCACTGAAATAATCCGGCGACAAGCCTTGTTTTGTAAGCCACCCGCGAGCAGGATTGGGCCACTTACAAGTTTCTGCCAAGAGCGAACAGGAAAATCATATCCCCCTAGCCTGTATTATTTCTTCTAATAGATTCACAATCTGGGAAGGAGCCAGAGATTCTAAACAAAGATAAGGCGCAAAGAGGTGGACAAGACATTAAAGAAATAAAATCCATATCAGGGCAATAATGGTCATAAAGCAATAAAGTGGATGTATAATAGTTCCTGGACTTTTAATTTGTGACTAATTTGTTGCACAATGAGGTTGCAATTTTCTAATTGTGATTGCCATTTTAATTTTACTCATGGCTGTGCAACTAACAATGTATAGTCCAGTAATTAAAATTAATTGTACCTTCACCTGCATATTTCTATTAGGCTGTTAAATTTAGTCGGTAGGCTCAATGATTTTGTTCTCTGAGAGATGCTGAATTCATTTCAGTGAGCCCAATTACGTTACACTCTGTAATTCCTGTATGAAAAACAAGCATTTTACTTTGATATGAAGAGTTGCTACAATCCCATTTTTAAAATTGCATATTCAACACTGGAATATAGGCTGACAGGAGATACATCTAAAGGCTTGGGGGTTTTGTCTTTTTAAAAATAGCCTGCTTGTGGGATACCTCTTACAAAACTAGCAATTACAGCCCCTAGGAATAAATCCAATGAAAACTCAACTAGATAGTCACCATTCAATTAATTTCATGAACAATTAACAGATGTCTCCCTAACCACACACATATGGTTTAAATTCAATCAGAATTTTATGACAAGCTGTACCATGCATATTTGAAGCAATGGGAACACAGTGACAGAACAGACTGCCTCAACGTGCCGCAACGGTCACACAAGACCTTTTACAGTCATGCCCCAAATTTCCATAATCCATACCACTTTGAAGCTTGCATATGAATTTTTCTCCACAAAAGGGCATTGTTCATTTTCACACAGTAGCCATAGTTCCTGACACATACAGGAATAATATCAAAATGTGCTGTAGTGAGTTTATTATCAGTAGCGATATGTTTTAAAGTGCCCCATATTCTTCTCCAGATCCCAGCAGCAGCAACGCAATGCAATTCCACTTAAGCTCTGCAGTGTTGTATAGATTTACCCTTGGGGCCCCAAGTGTGGCTCATTTGATCCACCTTCCTTGAAGACTCTCAAATGTCTCAAAATAAAAACAAAAACTGAGCCAAACCTTCAAGCTTCAGATTACAAAATCAAGACTTTCCAAATACTGAAGACAAAAAGGCCTGGTCACCAGAACTGCTTATCACCGGCTACTAGCCAGTCTAGCTCTGTTAGTCTAGTTCTGTAGCGCTAGACTGCGACCATGGCCTTAGCTTAACAGACTTGAGCATACTTGCCGTCAAAGCTGCTCCCCACTAAGAGTTTGCAATCTGATTGCAGGAGGACATCTGTTCTGTGAACTGTGAGGCAATAGAAACAGACTACAACTAAAATAAAAGAGTATATTTTTAACATCAGGGGCACAGAGTGGTGCCACATAGGTACGTGCAGGCTAATTTAATCCTTTTACTATGGCTGGGCTATCCTGGCTGTCAAGCAACGGAAGACTACTTGGTGTAGACATGCTCTAAGAGGTTTTAAATAAACCTCTGCTTGTCAATCATATCAGAGTCCAAACAGATTCAGAATGTTGAAGTCTGGTTTACGTGGTGTGAACTTCAGTGTTGAGGGTCTAAGAAGGTAGGATAGATGATAGGAGAAATAAATCTACTGTTATCTTAATGCTACCATCTGGAAGCCAAGATGAAGCAGTTAATATTGCAACCAGAAAGTCTGCACCAGTCAGAAGAAAAACTAAAACTACAAAGTTACCACTAAGCTGCAAAACATCCTCCTGTATGGAGAATCATGAGAGGATGTAGATATCTGACTTTTCTAATAAAGAATACCCGTATTTAAAGGCAAACAACCTTGATATTTTGGCCCTTTTTGGTTGTTTATTAGCCAACAGTTGAATAAAAATCTCCATTTATCACATTACGGCACAAAGCATGGTTACTGAAAAGCTGTCAGTGAACATTTACTCCATCAGAACTTGACAAAGAAAAGCAAAGTGAGAGAATGTCAACTTTCAATCTATTTTTTGCATCACTAATTAATAACAACATGAAACAAGTATAGTCATACGATTTGAGTAAATAATTAGTGGAAGTTGCCTTACGAAGAGAGTTATGTGAACCATAAGTAAGCAGAGATAACTTTTTTAAAAAAAAAAACAAAACCAAACCTTGTTACTGTGGAATTAAACTGAAAGTAATCAGGATCAAGAAGCAATAATACCTGTAAAAATTCATGCAGGCAAGTAACATTAATCAAATTAAGCAGATCTTAAAGTCAGGAAATACTGAACTCAGAATCCAGAATTAAAGCGAGCGGTCCTCTTGTACTCCTTTTCCTGGTGAAACAGGCAAGGAAAATCATCCCTTTATCTCCTTTACCCTGCCAGAACACATCTCCACACTCTCCACACTTACCCACCCAGCAGCTGCACAATCCTCACACCCTTGCGTCACTCACTGTAACCACAGTAGGAAGTTCATGGTCTTAGGGAAGACCGTTTTGCAGTAAATTGGGGCTCTGCTGCTGGTGTGCTGATTGTGCCATTTCCTTCTCTGCTCCTGCTTTTAGAATGAAGTCAATGGCACTGTCTTGCCACGCACGCCATGCAAGGGTGAAGCTACGAGGAGCCCAAACAGCAAGGAAACAAGGGTCCTCGAGAAGTCTAACAGTAAACCACATCCTCAATGTTTTCATTGTCTTCATACAGTCAGATTACGGACATGGGAAAGAACTGAACTACCCGTAGGGGCAGCTACAGATACCATGTGGTGAAACGGGGGAGTTGGAAGAGGAAAAAATAGCAGTAATTCATTTCGGGGAGGGGTCTTAGGAGGGGAGCAGAGCGGTACCTGATCTGGCAGCCTAGCTTGCAGGCTCAGAGAAGAGGCTGTCTGAAGCACACCAAAAGAACTGCAAAGGGAAACAAATAGGCAGAAAATGTATACATTTAATTTGACTGTTTAAAGCTAAAGAAGAAATCATCCCTTGAGAAAGGGAAAAACTTAAACTGGTCCTGGTCAAGTGTATTTTCCCCTTATCCCTATAATAAGGTGGGGGGTATGGATTCAGCTGAACATATAAAATCAGTGTTAAATCGTATGCAATTCACTCTCCTCTAAAGCATTGCTCCTTCACCCCCCTGGCATGAAAACAGTTTACTGTGAACTGAATTACAACTAATCTCTTTGAAATTATTTTTTACCATATACCCTTTATTACTATTTTCCCATATAAACTATTGTTAAATAACAACAGGACTTTTTCATAACACTCAAAATAATTGGCTATTTTAGATGATATTATCAAGACTGTTTAATGTGGCTGGGTGAGTGACTGTTATTCATGCAATTCGCTATTAGCCCCTTGACCTGGATCATTGCTGGAGCAAGTTTTATGAGCTTAATTGCATTTCCCCCCCTCTTCCTCTGTAAATTAGTCTGTACAAATAGAATTTCCTAGTTATTGTGCATCCTCTTCTTCACAGACAACTTCTTCACAGCTAGTAAAGCCTATTCAAAAACCAGACCAAACTCCATCAGTATTTGCTAAACTGCATGAAGCTGAAAAATAAAGCAGTCAAGGCATACCAGCTATTGTCATTTTATTAAATGAAAAAAAAAAGGCTTGTGTCGATTAAGACATTATACGTGGGCAGACAAGGAAAAAAAAAATCCATCAGAGATGATGGAGACAGAGACTAAGAGCTTTTATAGTATTGGAAATTACAAAGCTTCCTATGTGGGGGTCTATATTTGTTATAAGATGGGTTGTTATCTTCAATCTAAAAGCGACCTTGATACAGTATCTTTTGACACTTTTACTGCTCCTTTAAATGAAATATTCCCTATATCTTCAAGAATCAGCTTGAGTGGAATTGACGCGGTAGCTCAGCTTTAGAAAGACAGGGGAAACATTTTCTAATTTAAAAGAAATTTGAGAAAATAGTTCCATTCCCCTCTCTATTATCTAGCCATGCTGGAGCTTAGGCTTCTGAAACATCAACATGCACAGTTTGCTTTACAATCCTTCTGCAGAAATTAGCTGACACCCATCAATGTAGATAACAGAAAGCTGTGGCATTAACACTTGAGAGTGCATTAATCTTTCCCAAATTAAAATCTGCACCACAGCATTTAAGATTGAGGCCACCATGGTTCAGTGCTGTTTGACCGCCAATTTTGATAAAAGTGTTTTAAGAGAGGTGAGACTTAGATAAATTGCCCACGGTTACACAACAGCAGCGAGGGTAAGTGTTTAGTCTATTGGCTGCCATCATCGCGGGGTGTCACGGGTGTTTGCATGTTTACATAAAGTGCAAAACAGAAGGAAAAGCAATACATTACACTATATTTCTTGGAGGTGACATCAATATTATATTTCATCAGTGGGAGACAAATATACTTTCACATTTGAGTATCTGAAGATAAAGGCACCTTTGGTTGTAAAACAAATGAATATTCTTCCCCGGTTCCCTAGCTACTCACTTTCCCGTGAGTTTAAAAGCAATCTGCCTGTGCTGAACGGGTGAGTTAAGCTTTAGAGATAACACCCACATGTAGTTCTTGATCCAGGCCTGTTATGAAATAAGCTTTCTATTTGACACATAGCAAGTAAAGCATTGGCCACGTGATGCATTTTGCATTTGTCCGAGTCCTGCTGACCTCAAGAGTGACGCACAAAACGAACTTGGGTCTAAAATCCAGCCCAAGCCTCCAAGTTGAATCACTGCTAATATATAGAACATACCTCTTCTCTGTTGACCCTGCTGCAAAGGTTTTGAAATTAGTATTCTCATGTTTTCAGCAAAACCTTCTGCTCATAAAAAAGTTCAGAGATCTTTGAAATAAAGACACTGTGGCCCTAGTGTTTTGCAACTCTTATTTAATTTATTATTAATTATATATTTATTATTATATATATATTTATTACTAATTATATATATTTATTACTAATTATATAATTTAACGGACATAATAACACCGTGGGAGCTCTCTGGGACTTTCAGTCAAAATTTATTTCCTGGGGAGTTCCTGGGATTTTCAGGAGGCCACAAGTTCTTATCGCATTTATATTCAGTTTGAAAAACACTGCGAGTCCAAGAGCTCAAATCTGTCTTTAACAATCTAAATTACTAGCAGAAGCATGAACACATTTCATTTCCTGATCCCCGAAAGCTGTACCCTAAGACTTGCTGCTTGCCCTGCAATAACTAGGGTAAGGATTTGCACCTGTGTTGCCTGATTTCCTTCCTTGTCTTAACACGGTATAGTGAAGTCAAAGTATTAGAAAGTAAAAATTTATGAAACATTTTGAGTGGAAATCACTGTGAATAAGACAAACATAAACTCTGTGAAATAAGCTTTTCTAGGAGAAACTAAAAATTATCTGAGTCATCAAGAATAAAGACTGTGTCACTAAAGGCTTTCACCTTGGAAAGGTTTTGCTTTCAACTGAACTTGTCCTGTGCCAGCTTGCATGCTGAACCACCAAGACTCTTCACCCAAAATCATTTGTCACGATTCTTTCCTATGGACTTTATTACAACATATGTAAGCAGACAAATCAAAGGAATGTAAGCTTGTGTATAAAAGCATTTAAAAGCCATGTTGAGGTAAGACATTCATGCCATGAATCATATGATGGACTTCACCAATTGGCTGCAACGAGTAGGGTAGATCTAAAAATGCTATAAAAGATGCCTCAGCCCCGGGGTTCACAATGGCGTAAGAAATCAGAAGAACAGAAGTGCGTATAACAGATTAGTATAAGAACCACAAGGTAAGCGTGAGAGAATTACAAACTGTTCTACACAAAACCACAGCGGCATCCAGAAATGACACTTCCCATCACGCCAGGTTGGCAGCACACACTGCCACACGTTGGCAGAGGATGACCAATGCCCCTTGTTTGTGCTGTTCATCAGTTCCTGCCTGGCCAAAATAAATACAGTGTAATTTGGTACAAAAGCCAATTCCAAGCATACTACAAGCAGACCAGAAGATAGCTTGTGAACTACTTCAAGGGCCCACTTCAAGGCACATGGTGGGAGGCTGCACTGCACTGGTGTTAGTGAGGTTCACATCTAAATGACCTTCTGGCAGTTCCAGACCAGCACAGAAGAAACTACCCATTTCACTACATTTCAGTAGAAGTGGAGTTGAAAAGGTCAGTCCTTATCTTCTAGATTTCCTCACTGAAAGGGTTATTGGAACAGGCTGCCCAGGGAAGTGGTTGAATGACCATCTCTGGAGGTATTTAAATGACAAGTAGGCACGGCCCTTAGGGACATGGTTTAGTGGTAGACTTGGCAGTGTTCTGTTAATGGTTGGACTCCATGATCTTAAAGGCCTTTTCTAACCTAAATGATTCTATACCCCACAACTTAAATCCTTTTAGGGTTTAAATCCTAATTAGGATTACTAGGAAGTCACCTAAAATTTTGGGATGAAGGCAATGGCCAGGAACTCCGCTCTTCTGGGTCATAGAAATGTGTTGTGTCAAAGCAGATGATGCAGGAGACAGAGCCCTCTCCAAAGTTAGTGGTGGGCAGCAGATAAAAATCCTACAGGAGCTATGGACCTGTACAAAATTCACCACCACCTGCTTCAGGAGCCAACAGTACTTCTTTGGCCCTACTTGAAAATAATAACTACCTGATAATTCGAAAAGCAAAATCAAAATAAGAGGCTGCATTGCACATACCTTCAAGTTGAGATGGGGACATGAGAGCAAATAAATCCTTTGTGATGGGATGGGTCATGTTATATAGACGTAACTGGAAGTCACTGCAGTAAAAGGGAAAAAGGAAAAAAAAAAAAAGAAAAGGGAGGGGAGGAAAAGGTGAATATTTACCTTTTAGTTCTAGCATAGACAGATATATTACATATGAGGACAGCTTAGACTTTTCTGTATTTCTTGGGGCTTTTTTTCTTTTCCACTTGAAAAGCAAACTAAATTTAACTGAAGGGAACACATATTGCTTTCTATCTCTAGGGATCTTGTGAGAGCTCACAAGGGCTGCTAAAGCCGAATGGCGATAATATGACTCCTAGAAATGGTTTGGTTCAATTTGGAGATTTGATTCACAATACAAAAGCACGGAGTAAAGCAGATGCTATCAGCCTGTGTCAATTAGACTGGCCAATGTGATATCAATTATTATAGTTTTTTATTTGAAACCCACCTGCTGATCTGACTAATCTGTGCTATTAGGAGCCCACGCTTGAATAATTAGACAAACTAGATTGAACATTAAGCTGAACCGTCCCTCTGAAGAAGTGGAGGATAAGCCAGAGGACACCAAACAGTGCCTTAGGCGCAGAGAGACAGCAGGACACCCCAAATCAGACAGGCAAGAATCCTGCAGAAATGGTAACCTGGCTGATACAAGTATTTATCTGAATGGACTGTGGTAATAAGAATAGTTGTTAACAGCTGTAATTGGAATTTATTATTTCATTAGAAGTCCCAGTACGTTCTCTGTTATACCTCTGAGATTCCTCTTCTTCAAGACAGAGCTCTGGCTGGGGTCTGACACGGGGTGTGGGACTGAAAAGATGCAATTTGCATCTCCAGGAGGAAAACATACCCATCGTGCAGATCACTTCTGCAACCTCTTAACCGTGTGGGACTGAACGCACTGGGAAGACACAATGAAATAACAGCGAATCAGGTCTGCTCACGTGTCCAAATAAGAAATTACAGTTATGGATAAGAAATTGGGGCTGCAGCCTGAGAGATGCTCCTGAGAACCCCATAACAAAGCACGTAAGTAGAGACTTAAGTTCTGCTGTTCATGTAGTTGGAGAGTCTGCAACCACCCAGAAATCTGGACTGACCAGAGACACTGTAAATTGTCTTCATATTACTAATTTATCATCTAATTGTAATTCACAAAACAATAAATATATACCTTGAAGTCAAATAAAGACTTGCAGTCCCCTCTTGAATGGAAGCCCACTGCTTCCTCTGAGCAGCCAGGGATCCCTGCGTGAACATCTGAGGCTGAATTTTAGCTCAGTCTAGTTACAAATAATGGTATTCACTGCAGTTGTATAAAAGTGACCTGCATGTTCCTGATGTATGGAGGGTTGGGATGCAGTTGTTAAATCCAAGCAGCAGCTAGGCTTTAAAGATTTGCAATTGCACAAAAAGCACTGATAAAGAACAGTTGATTTGTCTCATTATGTAAAATGTGGATGCTCTTGTCTTGGCCAAAGAGGTAAAAGCATAAGATTTCCTGCTACTTACAGGTCGTTTGGCTGAAAAATACAGTCCCTTTGCAGTTCTGTCTATTGGCAATTAGATAACAAATACAGGACATGTAGATGGAGTCAAAAACATTGCTGTGCTTTACAGCCTGCTTGCACAATAACTCTCTAGCTGGCAATGCAGAATAAAAAAATTTCCCAGATAAAAACCATGGAGCAGATGTGTAAAGTAGCAAAGCCCTGCTGATTTCAACAGAGCTACACGCATTTACAGTGGCTGAGGATTCTGTCCCTTATTGGTGAGTTTTGAAGCTCCTATAGTTAACTAAGAAAACCCAATAAAAGGGCCTTCTGCATGCAAGTCTTATGTCCCATGAAAATTTTATGTCCCTTCCAAATCAGGTTCCATATTGCATGTGAAATTCACGCCAGAAACGCAAGACTTCTTGGAGATGCATGTGGAGACTGAGCTGTGCAGAACATCAATGGGATATTGGGATAGCCAACGTACAATACCGAACAGAGAAAGATGTCAGCAAAACTTATTTTGTGGCAAACATTCAACAAGAACATTACTCAAGAAATTAAAAATGGTATCGCTTAAACAGAAAAGATGATTCCAAGCTTTTAGATCAGCAATTTTTATTACTCAGCCCCTCCTAAAAAATGCACACGATTCCAACAATACGCATCAGAAACTCTGCGTGCTTATGAGGGTGGCAGCGAAGACCTTACTTCTCATCAGAGGAAGAAGGAGAGCCCCATGCTTGGTAATGCCAGTGTGCATACCACATCAAAACCCCGCAGGAGGCTGGACACAGCCAAAACAGAACAGAAGCAAGAAAGCACAACCAAAATGATAAAGGGAAAGAGCAATGGGGAGTCTTTTGGGAGAGCCAGCCATTATGTGCAGCAAAAGTACTTACCACCAACTGCGTCGTAGGTACCTTATATGCGCTATAAGCAGATGTTTTACTGTATCATTAGTAAGAGACTCAGGAAAGTGAATTTTCAGCATGTTGCTAATTCCACACTGGGTACAGAAGGGAGTAGGGGTGAAAGGACAACAAGCATGCTGAAGACACAAAAGGAGTTTTAGCTCGTGAAAGTTTATCTCTGCTAATAAAGAGAATAAATGGACATCAAAGTAAAGATGTCATTAGCAGTAAGGTGCAGCACTTTGTCACTAGTGGAATAATGCAGCATGGATCCTTTTGTTTGCTTCTGGATGATAATATGAATTTATTTTCAATACAAACTATAAACTGAAATATTTGAAAAACATCACCTTGAGTGGTAGGAATGTTTTTAAAGAAACTGGTTTGAGATGACACTTCCTTTCCCACTGGTGCCTACGATCAGCTTTCATGATTATTTGCATAAAAAATTACTACATTTCAGGAAGAAGGACTTGAATTGTTTAGGGGCCAGAGTCACTTTCTTTGCATCGCTAAAACCTTGACACTTCTGGAGAATAGTATTTCTTACCCATTTGCATATGAGCACATATTTACAGCACGCTGAGAGGGCTATCCATTACATGAGTAGTACAACTTAATGACAGCCACATTTATGACAATATTTTGGTTTCATTACCTGCACCATGTCCCACTAATCTGTGTTGCTGGGATTCAAGCAAATGTTCCTGAATCTGTCAGTCTTAACATAAACCTATGCACTCTCTCCTTCCCTGCACTTATTCAGAACTATAACAAATAGCAATCTCTTGGCAAATTGCAGACTTTTAACTTGGAGATAAAATTAATAGGAACCTTTGAGTAATTTGGTGGACTTCAAAAAGCAGTTACTCCTAGGAAAGGTCTTGACCTCCACGTAAGTGACTTTACAATATGAGAACACCCTGGAAATACTTAGCAATCCAGATCAGTTTACCGAAAATAGCATCAGTATGCTTCAAAACTTGTAATAATTTCAGAAAGCAATTTCTATCTACAATTCTCCACGTGCACAATACAGGAGAGCACAGTGCAGTAGAAAAAGACATTGGAACTATAACATCTGCATGACCCATGTCTGTAGGAGGTGGGTGGTCACCATCCCTAACTGGTATTTCTGGAGCCTTTATGTGACAGGGTGTTCTGTGTCTGTCTGGATATGACGTGGGTCTGATCAGCAGCCAGTGACAGATAGTGTGGTTCTTCCCTTTTCATCAAATGGGCTTTGAAAGAGGCCACCTAGCAGATGTATGTGATTACGCTCATGTTGAGAGTTCATTTAAAATAAAAATGTTAAGGTTGTAAAGTCAAGCACTCAAACCAGCAGTGCCAGAATTATGGGTGGCTGTGGAAAAACAGTATGTGATCACATATTTTCTCCAAAAGGGAACTGAACTAAAATAAGCCTTATTCTGGCAATTTTTTTTTTTCTGCTTTTGCAAATGCATTTCTCTTTGTGCGTGTAGCTAAAAATTACTTAATTCAACATTTGAATGCAGACATGGAGTTCTCTTAATCAAATCCCAACGTCTCCAGTCTCATTTAAACCCTGACCGGCAGCACCCACAAGATGTGTCGTGCGTTTTGGTTTGACAGTAAGGGAGAACATATGTGCATCTCTAACAGGACAAACCCACTGCGCACTACTTTACATGCTTGCTGCCATTGCAAGTCACCCTCAAGCGCGACCACCTTGTGTTCCATGATAATTGCAACAAGGTTTTGCAAATCAATTAAAATCCACATTGTCTCCTCACTGTACACAAACAGCACAGAAATGCCATGTCATTTTTTTTCGCCAGCAATTCAGTCCTTCAAGTTACATTTTTGTCATCCTTTACCTCCATGTTCACAATGTCGCTGTCAAGCCAGGAAGCAGGAGTGACAGCCGCATCTTGAATAGCCATCTTTCACTCTCAAATAATCTAGTTTGCAATGGGTATCTTTACCTACTATTCTTCTATTTTCCATCTCATGAGCTGCCATGAAATTGACATTTAAAACTAATTGTACGGTAAAATCCCGTGGATTCCAGAAACTGTGTCTGAGATTTGTGGCGAGGCAGTAGGACCAGATTCCCCCCTGTATTAGTTTTCTGTCTGCTACATAACTGTGAATGAGTGCTAAAGGGGATTATTAGGCCCCAGTGGTGAGATAGAGCGCATATAACTAATCTGCATTGCTTATCTCAAGCAGACAGTGGTCTGTCAGGACCTGTCTACATGCCCTCCATGCTTGTCCCTTGCCTTTATTGTCTTGCTGCCGCTGTTGCTGCTGGTGGCTCTCCTCTGCTCTTATAAACAACCAATTACTGCCCCAAACAGATGTCTGTGGCTATGATCAAATAATTTAGTTGGAGTGAAGAGGCCTTAAACAGGTCAATTCCATTCAGTTAGACATGGTATCTGAGCGAAGGCGAAAGGAGGCACTGCAGGGTGACCTGAACTTGTGAGTTATTGAGAGAAAGTAAACTTAGGACAGCATTTTTACAGTTAGCACTGTAAAAATACATAAAATGAAAGCTGGAGAATTATTTAAAGACCATTTTGCCACCGAAAACTGAATGGCAGACTTAACAGAAAATTGTATGCCTTTCCAAAGTACATTTCATTGAATGCATTTGAGTTAATAAAAGACACATGCCTCCCTGCAATTAGACATTAGTTTATAAAGCTAAAAAGCTATATATAGAATCAGCAGAGCAGTGGGTAACTTTGGTGGGAAGTTTTTAATTAATTCCGGTACTGATGAACTGTAATCTCCAGCTAGAAAATTTGACACATGTGCCTTTGACAAAGTATGATTTCCATTAAAATATTGTGCTAACTTCAGGGTTTATAGCTTGCCTGTTCAATAAATTTGTATTTAGCTATTGTCTTCCTTGGTCTGCAGGGGAAACAATGCGTATCAGGCAGATGCTCAGACATCAGAACAATTAATGTAGCTTTCAAGAAGGGGGAAAAAAAAAAAAAAGAGAGAGAGAAGAGCTTTAAATCTTTTCTGTTTATGCAACCACCAACCACCCTACATGTGATCATAAAAATATGCGGTTGTTTGACGGGTAGTTATGTTAAGCTATAACCATAACCAAAAGCCATGACCAAGACGGTGAAGGACAGAATCCTTTTATTCTCTCTCCTCCTGATTCAAAAGTGCTTTAAACAGCAAGATTTTCTGTTCTGCAATGCTGTCATACAGCCACCCAAGCATAATGACCTGATCTGCTATAAATTCATTGGGGATGGGGTCCCACCTGTGAATTTCCGTAGAAGCAAGCAAAATTCTCTTGCAAGACTCAATCAATACCATTCACATCATGTCTAGCTAAGATATATAAATATTCATTTATATGAATTGTAAGAATTAGCCATCAAAAGAGGGTTCAAATACTGGAGAAATCGGGGACGGCTTCACTCAATTTCCCAAAAATTTCTCAGAAAATCTGTCAGATACCCCCACAAGAAGAGGAGAATCTCTGCCCAAAACAGTTTATGATCCTTAGGGTTTGGTGATGCTTTTAACGTAGAGCCCCATGCAGCAGGCGAGCTGGCGAATGTATAAGGAGCACTGGAAGGGTCCATGCATAGAGGTGATGTGAGACCTCTCTGGACCTTCAACTGCCCTTTTACCTCAAAGCAGAAATGAGTCCCACAGGTTTTTCATACTTACTGAAAAGAAAAGGACTGCGGCAAGGAAAAGCTTTTCAGAAGAGCAGAAGTTGAAGCAGCAGCTTCAGAGACAAACAAGAAGAGAGTGGGGGGTAAATCCAGAATATATGAAATGAAAGAGACTAGCATACTTTGTATGCAGGCAAAACAGACAGAGACACAGACATAGAGAAGAAAAGATAGGGAAACAGGAGATAAGAGAAGGACTGAGAAAGGGACAAGGCAAAACAGGTCTTTGGGACTGATAAGGAGGCACTGGAGAAATGTCATCAAGGCTGACCTCCACACTGAGGGCTGAGTTAGGGACACTAAAGAAAATCATTTCATGGGTCTACCCAAGAAAGAACTCAAAACAGGCTTAAAACTTAAACAGACGAGAGGGAGTGCAGTTTACCAGTGTGGAGCTGCGCCACGAAAGGAAGAACCTTACCTGAAGTCACAGTTCAATTTACATTTAACTATGTGTTAATCCCAGTGGAGCTGGAGCATAGCTCTTCCCTCCAGGTATGTGGAAAGGAAGACTGTATCTGGAAACTTCAGAACATGTGATTCCAGTGCAAATTTCAAAATTAAGAAAACTGAGTAAATATCTGCCCAGTTAGCCTACCTTGTGCTATATGCTGCTACAGCAACTCAGCTAGCATTTACTGGCTGCCTGAAAAGGTTTGTCTAGAAAAACATACTGATATATCCATACAAACATCCAACACCGTAGTTTACACTCCTAGTTTTCATAGAATAAACCCTGATCATCCCTGATCTTCACATACAGTTTCACAGACTGTCAACACACCCTGCATTTTGTACTTGCTTATCTCTGCTCTATACATTTAAGACTTAATCTTTCCTTAGAAATCAATTTATCCCAAACTACTAACTGCAGCTACTTCTCCAGCAGCTAATTCTGACTTATCATTAGGGGACACCTCCTTCACAGTATCTGCAGTCCAAAATAGTGTCATCATCCATCCTTCCTCCATGTTATCACATTGAAAATAAGCTTAATCATTCTATTTTTCTTCTTATACACAGATTTCCTATATTGACAACTTCCGAGGTGTGGTTTGATCACAGAAATGTATCACAGAAATAGAATACATCACAAAATAGAATAGAACAGATAGAACAGCAATAGCGTCAATCCTGGCCAAATCATGGAAAATCTGAACTAGTACATTCCTAGTCCAAATTCTTGCTGGAAAAACTGGAAGTATGAAACATGCAGTCTTCAGACCTTGGATGCAATTAAAGACCTAAAATGCAATTTTAAAATCCATCTTAGTTTTTTTTGCTATTAGCTGCTCGTCATCTTTCTAAATCCATTTGCGCTACTTCCCACCCTCACTATCAACAGTGGCTCTTACCAGTCAGGAACAGACTATTTCAGTTAAATTCAGTCAAAAAGTCAGCATGGTGAAGACAATCTATTTAAGTTAATGCACTTTGTTTTGGATAACTAGTCAAACAGTAAACTGATACATTGACAAAAAGATAAAATATTACTAAGATATTTTGAGTCAACTGTTTTAACCCACCTTGGGAAAGCAAGCCACTGGAAAGCTCCTCTACCTGGAGAGTTTTCCCGCATCCTGGGGCAATGCAGCTCTCAGCTCAGAAACACGCCCTCTGTAGCCTTCTGGCCAAATCTACACCATCTTCGGACATTTAAGGAAGCACCATCAGCAGAACAACATATTATTTAAACAAGGGACTGACCTGCAACACATGCCGGTGCTGTGCTGTATTAACCCTACCAGCAGAAACCTCTCTGCTTGAAATACTTAGGATCTCTCTCTCTACTACACAAGTGGTCAGTGAACAAAAGATTTGGCTGCCCAGAGGATGACTCAAATAGATAAAACCACATGTGACATGTTCTGAAGTTCAAAAAGCTTCAACTGAAGCAGAACAAGAACCAGGAAATCCTTTCCTAGTGCCGTGATTTAAAGGAAAATAAAGAAAACTCTTCAGCGTGAAGTCAGTTGCTTAGATAGTGCACAGACATTGAGTCAACTTCTGCCATGCCTTTTTGCACAGAAGACTGCAAAGGATGCTGACAGCTAAACTGCTTGCCCCTGGTCTCTCTTTAAAGCCCTCCTGCAGAGTCCTCAACAAGCACAGGGCTCCCACAGAACACAGCTAAATTACAGCTTCATCTCAATGACTTGCAGCTCTGTTATTTTCTTCCATACCAACAACAACATGCACCTACACGTTGCCTGGCCAAGGTGTTTGAGAGACCAGTTCCACCTTCAACAACTGTTTCCAGCTTTGCGCATCTCCATGTTAAAACATTGATTTTTATACAACCAGCCCCTGCATACGCCCAACTGCTGGATTGCTCTTGGGTCGCTCAAGTACAGTTTTACAAGACCAATGTCAACAAGAATAAAGGCTAATTTTTCTTGAAGGTACAAGTGAGTTCTGAGACACAGTACACATAAAGCTCTGTAATTTGGCTGTTTTGGCCCTTCCGGGCAAAGGTATCATGGATTCATCAAAAAGTATCTAAGCAAGAGAATAGCCATGGGGAAATACTACATTCTCATGAGACAACTGATGCCAAGTCACAGAGCAGAGACCAACTCAGAGGCACAGGCTCCAAAAAAATAAAAGTAGCAAATAGAATAAGCATAGCAATAATAAGCATAATGACCATAAACCGATTTCTGCTCTCACCAAGACCGCCATAAATCTGGCTTAGGGTTAGTCCAGAATAGGTGGGAAGGGATCCCAGGCAGGTAACGCTTGCTCATCCCTGGAAGGTTTCCAGCGTAACATCCAAGTAGGTGTAGTCTCAACCCAGATACCATTATAAACACTCATTGCACCACTGCGTACATGGTTTAGCTGTTGTTTATGCTGAATAACTAATTAACTTTAGCTTCAGTCCAAAGGAGGTAGAAAGCATTCAATGTGCACTTAGCAGTGATAAAAATCAACCTCTAAAAGAACAGATGCAGGCCCTGGTTTGCTTGGGATATTTCTAAAATATTAAACAATCCTTTTCATTATATAAATAACAGGAGTGTAATTGAATTAATATTGACTAATAGTAATTGCTCCTTGTTCCTCAAGTCTGCCTTTTATTGGTGGGAGGAGTGGTAGAGGTTATTGCCTCTTAAAAAAAAAAAAAAAAAACAAAAACCTGAGGCCCTGAAGCACCTTTTCTGCCTTATTATTATTGTAATAATGAGGGCAACTGATTTGATCTCTCCTTACACAATACTGCAGCACAGCGATGGCTAAATAAACAGCCAAAGTCCTTTTGTCCCTGTGGGCTGTTTCTCGGTAATTAAAATCAATAGGATCTTTCTCGGAGGATCTCTTTAACCTCATAGAGCTACACTGTTCCGAGCAGGCAATGTAAAACAAACAAATGAACTTGCAGTCCTTCTTGAGAGAAAAAAAAAAATAAAATACAAGCAACATTATTTTATTAGGATAATATTGGTTTTGGAGAGGGGTCATGGAAGAGGCTATATTTAAACAATTAATTTTTTTTTTTTTTTTCCTGTCCCCTTTCCCCCCCCCCANTAAAAAAAAAAAAAAAATACGCTCTAGCAGTATCCTCTATTCCCATAGGTCATGTGAGCTGAAATAGTCCATTGATCTTCCTTCTTTTGGAAAGGGAATAGGCAAGAGAGGGAAAATAAACCTGACCCAATTGAGACTTGTGATGACCCAGGACCTCTCCGTGTAAGGTGCTGTACATTTAAGGTTCAAGAGGGAAATAAGCGAAGGTCCCCAGGGTTTCACTGCTGCTGGTACAGGCAATCGCAGCCAAGGACAGCGCAGGCTACAGAGGCTCACATCCCTGAGCTACACACCTAGCCCATGGCACCGCTCCCGAGGAGTTATGGTGCTGATGACCAGCATGTCGCATACAACAGCCAAGGAGAAAAGATTTACACTGCATCTCTCCGGAATCTCGAATCCTGAGCTGTTAATCAATGCCGGGTGAAGCAATTAAGTCGCAGCCAGAGGGGGACCCTATCCTGGTCAATACAAGCAAAAGCATTTTGTCTAGGAAAACGTAACGCTGCTGAGCACTACTGCTTAACACTCCCTCCAGAGAAATCTGCTCGGTGATCCCTTGCCCAGCTGACCCAGCGGCAGCCTCTCCTTTCTGGCTGTTCCCAGGTAGTTTGGATGACCCAGGGGCTGCTCTGTACCCATGGTAGGACATGAAAGCACTTGAGCAAATCCTGGAGCTAAGCCAACAGGCGTTATCACCAGCAAACAGCAGGAGGCAATTCATCCCCATTAGCTGCCTTTCAGTCCCAGCACACTGCCACCAGGAGCAACAAAAGTCCAAACACCCATGCAAGGAAGCGGCTTTTAAAATGAGAGGGATTTTAGACGGATGCAATTATACTTGGTTAGACAGATGCTCAGGAATGGGTGGGGACAGTCAATCTTACGCTCCGGTGGTTTTACAAGGTGTTTCCAAAGGTACAAAAGCAATATAGTAAGTGCTGCAACAGGGAAACCTAAGCATCAAGATGTACTCGTTGGTTTCTCTGCTCCAGGATCCAGTTTGACCTGTTGACAACTGTAGTGGTACAGACACACGCAAGCGAATAGGAAAGCCTTCAGCGCTTTGACACAATGAAAGGAAAATCCCTTTTGCCTGGATTTTTAGCAACACGGCTGTCATCACTTTGACCACCAGAAGGGCCTGGTTGGGCAAAAGGAAGACCCGAGGCATGTGTTACACGTGCCACTGTGTATTACGTGTACCATCTAAGGATTCCCAGGATTTGCCAATTACTATGGCTAACCGATACTTCCATTTAGAAAAGTTGCTCCTAATTGCTCATAGGTCTGGCAAGCATTAATCCCATGAGCTGGAATATCTTCCTCTCAGGCTTGTGCTTTTGGTAAGTGCAGTTTGGAAAGTTTCATCCAAAATGGGTTAGCTGTTTCTAAGAAGTAAAAAAAAAAAGTTAAAAATAAAAGACATTGCATAATGCCTGTCACATGCTGGAAAATCCTCTCTTTGAACAGCAGTAACACCTTCACATGCTGGGAAGCAACATGCTATTTGCAGGTGAGGTGACACAAAGGAGCCATAACCATGGAGATCTGCGGAGTTAAAAATTGTGGAAAAAAAAAAAAAAATCTCTGTGTTCACCTGCTCAGTAAAGGTTTCTTTAGATTCTACTGGATCTTGAATAAGTAATAATACTTGCCCCGTCCCTGGAAGTGCTCAAGGCCAGGCTGGATGGGGCTTTGAGCAGCCTGGTCTAGTGGGAGGTGTCCCTGCCCAGGGCAGGGGGGTTGGAACTAGATGATCTTTAAGGTCCCTTCCAACCCGAACCATTCTATGATTCTAAGAAAAGAGAGAGACACTGCCCACAACTAGGCAATCTGCAGGCAGGGTGGGGAGAGATCTAAAGCCCTGAAGTCAGGTAGGGCTGAACCACCAGTACAGGAGAGAGGAGAGGTGAGACGGATCACACAGGCACGAGGCACGTTTGAGTTCTCTGTGTCAAAAGCAGAGGCAGCCATCTGCAGGAACACACTTCCCAGGTCACGTCACTCCTGTGAGATGCTCACGAGGGAGGTAAGGGTGCATTTTTATATTTTTCCAAATCCAGGCATGTATCAGTGGCCAGCCATGAGATGCCCACACTGAACTGCAGAAAATTAGAGCCTGAGAGCACCGTGCAGAGTCAACAAATCTATCCTGCTCTCCAAAGCAGGGCCAGCTACAGCTGTGTCATTCCTGACATATAGTTGTCTGACTTCTTAAATAACTCAAACATCAGAGACCTCAATACTTCCCTAGCCAGCATATTCCTGCATTTCACCATCCTTACCCATAGTAAGTTTTTATAATTTGTAACACTGAACGCAATTTGAGCCCATGAACACAGCACTAGGTAGTTTCCTCACCTGCAACAAGAGGTAACAACAAGCTCTTCAGAAGGGATAGG
>VXBH01002252.1:7011-17157 GCA_013400035.1 Rynchops niger
GAAGGGAAGGGAAGAGGAAAAAATAATGCTTTCTTTTTTTATTCTAATATAAGAAAGACAGGGCCTGAAGTAGTCAGTGGTTCCAGTAGTCATCTGGAACTCACCTAATTCTCTCTTCCCTAGTTATTTTTCAAGGGCTTTAATTTTTACTATGTAGGCAAAACTAAATGGTTGCACACATTTGTGCAGCCATATATTAACATGTTTTAACACATTATTAATACAATAAGTTACTCCATATAACAGTCATGCTTATATGAAAGTTCCTATTGGTTTCAAAATCGTCAATTAGATTGAATATCTTTAATTTCTGACACCTCCCAACTCCTTGTGTTCCCCCAGCCTCCTGCCTGGCAGGGCAGTATGAGAAGCTGAGAAGTCCTTGGCTTAGTGTAAACACTGCCTGGCAGCAACTAAAACACCAGTGTGTTATAAACATTATTCTCCTCCTAAATCCAAAACACAGCACTATACCAGCTACTAGGAAGAAAATTAACTCTATCCCAGCTGAAACGAGTACTATTTTTTAATACATTTTCTTTTCAAAGGTAGGTTAACATCAGTTGTTCCAAAAGACGTTTAGGCACTCATAGATGTTACATTAAGTAAATTCATAAATTAGGCACTTAGCATTTTTAAGTTTTGACAATAATAAAGAACTTGCTAAACCTTGATAGGAATCTAGAGAGATCTATTCTTTTTGCATCTTTCACAAATGTTCCTGCAAATTTGCTGGCATAGGTGGGTCAGGAAGAATGAGTGATAGCAGTGAAGGATAGAAGAGGAGAAAGGGAAAAGGCTTTTTTTTCATTTTCTTCCTTTTAACTGCAGTGAACTGCAGTTGAAGACTGAATAAACGTGGCAGTGGAATTCTGAAGTATCATTAGCCATTTAGACTAAATAGCTTCTTCCACAAGTTTTCAGCTGTGATGCCACTCACTAAACTGTAACAACAAAAGAGCCTGTGTGTGGGTCTTGATTTAATTTGGTGATGTTTGGCCTTTAGAATTACTTGAGGACTTCAGGAAGTTTTAGCCTACATTTCAATGGGTGGTTTTTTGTCTTGTTTTGAACTTTTAGAAGATTTTATTTATTGAAGTTTGAAAGGGAGCAATGTCCGTCAAAGACTAATTTTAGCATGTTGTAGTAACCATTTTAAGATTGATATTAGCCATATTTTGAGATTGGCATATAAGAAATGGATCCAGAGCTGTCCTCTCATCTGTGAATAGTGAAATGGTGATTATTCTCTTCAGTAACAGGTCATATAGGATGCTTATTACAAAAGAAGACCCCTAGCAACAAAGAGAGCTCAATATAGTAAGTTGTCCATATAGACACTATTGTATCATACTTCAGGTCAAAAGTGCCTTGAGGATGATGTGGATTGCTCATTATTTCCACGTTGGACATGTTAGAAAGGAAGAAAGTGTATACAGAAGCCGCCAACTTGGGACTGGATACATTGACAATAAATCAATAACTCTTTCTGATATAAATCTTGCAGTAGTGAAAATGTCTGTAATAATTCTTTAAAAAAAATAAAATTACAGGCAGATATACACAACTTGAATTTTATTAAAAATTTTATTAAAAAATATATGCCCAAAATGAAGTTTGGCATATAATGATTTTAGCAGTGCTGGACTGAAAAACAGGATGTGTAATGAACAGTACAGGTGGGTGGTTTCTGACACCTGCCAAATGAACGTCAGATGAAAAAGGGAGTTCAGTACAGAAGAAAAAAGAGACAAACTATTAATATCCCAATTAAGAAATGCTGGGACTTCTTTTCTTGCTGTTTTAGAACTACAAGTATCACTAACGTAACATAGTCAGAAGTGAAATTTGAATCATCCATTCTGGTCTGAAATCTTCAAAGCAGACAGCTTGAAGTTAGGTTTCTAAGGTCTTATCCTAATGACATCAGTACATTTATGAAGATGTTTTAAAAAGGAAAATCTGGAGATAAATCCTGTTTTGGTGTCATGGTTTGGGTCAGAGTGGCCACTGAAATGAATGACAGATGCTCTCTCCAACCACTGCCTTCAGGGAGAGGATGAGAGAAAAAGAGACCTATGAGTTTAAAAGAAGTGAAACCACTTTGATGAAATATTAATAAAAAAGATATATTTTTTAAAGATAATATCAAAAAATAAAATAGTGGAATATATACAATATCTACAATACATACAGAACCAGTATCAAGCTCCCAGGATAATGATCAGATCACTGGCAGGCACTGTGAAAGTCCTAGACTAGGCTCAGCAATGGACAGGAACTGGATTCTGGATCTGGANGTCAGTTTTGGGTCATCTCCCCGCAGGTGGGACCCCTCTACGCTTCTCCGCTTCCAGCCTGGAGGCAATGGGGCAAACAACAAAGTTTGCTAACCTTGGCTGTTATAGCAATAAGTATAAGCAAGAGCTTCTCTGCAATTCCATCATATTAACTACACATATCATGCCTTATCTCTGCTAGAGGCAGACACTGTCCGGAAAATATACCCTTTATTTCAGAGAGTGGAGTTAGTTAGAAAAGACTTGACTGAAAAGTAAAATTACTGAACAGAAACTTGGTTCTGCTTTACTTCAGGACATCTGGGGAAGAATTTTTATTAAAGAAATTGCTTTAGTATCATTTTTCTGGGATGACAGGTAGGATTTGAACCCCTCAGCAACTGGTCATTCACACTAAAGCTAAAAATGATGAAAGCCTCAAAAAAAAAAAAAAAAATCCAAACATTGTGTGAAACAGTAGGTCTATGTATGTGTTAGCTTTGGTCTTTGCATCATTTCTATGGCGCTGGCTATTTCCTTCTCTTGGTGCTTATCATAGAGGAGAGACTATAGCCCTACGTTTTTCAAGAGCTGTGTTTTTGAAACATGTGCACATTCAAATGGCTTTATCTCTAAGACAGTACATAGCAACGCATCCTTTGACATTCAAGGTACAGGTACAGCCACAAATTAAATACGTTATTTTAGTCATCATTGTTCTTCAATAACATAACCTTAATTCAGGATTGACTACATTGGTTTGTGTTTGTATTACTGTTAGGGAAAACAAGTGTATTCAGTTTGGCAGACATATTCTGGTTGTTAAATCATAAGGCATTATATTCCCTTTTTTTTTTTTTTTTTTTTTTTTTTTTTTTTTTTNTTTTTTTTTTTTTTTTTTTGCATGCATATGTAAATATATAAAAAGATATGCTATTTTTCTTCATGAATGAGCAAAGGTTAAGGAGCTTCTGAAGTGTTAGTACCATGACCTTCTTTGATATTTAGAATGGGAATAAGTATGGTGATATTTCATAAAGTCAGATCAGGAAGAAGAGACATCTTGTTTGTAGATATTTCTCTTGTTCTCAGGTCATACACCATAGCAGATAATAATACAGCCATAGCAAACAGAGTTCCATAACTCCACATCTTTTCCATGTAATTTTTTGCTAATGAAAGAATGTTGCAAAACTACTTAGGAATACTGAAGTTTTGCTAGATCATTTACATTCTTCAGTGGAATTAATGGGTACATATCTATTTCATATGTATATGTATGTACATATCTATTTCTGATTAGAAAGATCTTCCTGATTTTTAAGCAGGAGCTGTATTGTCCCACTGGAGAAAGGTTTGTACTCCTGTAGAATGTAAAAATTTTCTCAAATTTTTGAAAATTCATTCTATATAGGAGACATTTACATGCAAATGTCTCTGGTGCTGGCAGCAAAATTCAGATCATGCTTGAAAACTATGAGACACCTCAGGGCAAGACCCTAAACAAACTTTTCATCTTGGTGGGCAGCTCCTTGCATCATGTAATGAAAACTTCCAGGTTTGAAACTGTTCCTTCTTCTATTCTGTTTCTGCATCCTTGGCACCCCTCCGACGCGGGAAGCTCAGGACATTTCAAACTCATGAACTCCCACAATGCTCACATTCCCCACGATTCAGGAGACTATAATAACTATAAGCACAGCACATGATCAAGCAATAACTCCAACTGTTTGTTTTAGATGGCAGAAGAACTTTTCTGATTGAAAATGAGAGAGATAAAAGAGAGTTTATTCTCTCATGGTTGACTTAAAATAAATAGCCAAATTTAGGAGGAAGATTTTATTTCACAAGTATTCTGAGGAAAGCACACACATGTCACAGTCAGATTATCTGAGCTTTGACAGACAGCATATGTTGCATTATGGCATATTATGGCAAGACTTTCATAATGGTTAAAGGGATTGAAAATTGTCCTATTGAACAAGAAAAAGATATTTAAAATCCCTTGAATCCTTGACAAACTGTCAGAATGCCACTATAGTTTGGTACTAGTTTTGTTGGTGTAGTTACTCATACTGCTCGTTACATTGGCAATTAAGCACATGTATTATAAAGCAAAAACTCAGGCCATGTGACCAAAAATGTCTATAAAAGGACATGGTTACCTGAGCAAATCAAGAGTAATTTCATTGTTTAACTGTTTTATTGCCTCCTTTTTGCAAAACAGCACAAAATCTAATCAGTTGGAAGGAAAGAACTTTTTTTTTTTCTTTTAATGACTGTCTTATTCACAACTCCAATAACTGCATTTCCTGGGAAGTAGTCAGCTTTGCCTTAGAGGTAATAAGTAGTCCTCACACATTCAACAAACACAGGCATATCTCATTTACCATATTTTAGGGAACCAGCTCTCCAAGTTTCAAGACCCCTATGTGCTCCTCCAATATAAACATTTTTACAAGCAGCACTGTGTACTGAGCTTTTCCTACATATCTGGTAAACACTTCGTTAGCTCTGCCTTACGTTTATTATCACTAAAGAAATATTTAATTCCAATAATGTATTATAAATTAAACTAACACTTTCTGGTAAATCATATTTTTCTAGCATAAAATATACTGACACCTCCGTTTTAGTTCTATTTTATTTTTCTCTTATTACTTCCACATGCCTTTCTTTCCCTGTTCTATATGTTAGAGAGTATGGCAAGAGTAAATTAGAAAATGTTAAGGGTTTGTTACACTAAGGAGGTTAATGTGGACTAAGTTAAAGAATATATTTAAAAGTACAAAATATCTTCTATGCCACAGACATGTTTGTGAAAATACATTTGATTTAACCTAAAGCTGTCAAAGATTCTCCTAATTAAGTACAAAAAGTTAACATTCAGTGGTGTACTAAATAATTACAACTTGATTGTGTTTACTGAAACAGGCCTTTTTATTGTCTTTATGCTGGTGGTTACTACGTTAACCACAGAATTTCACTGTAAAGCTTCTGTTACTTGTGAAATTCTCGTTTACTTCTAATTTTATTTTAACCTTAATACTGTACTGTATGGACCCTGTTATGGCAGTGAACCTGACAATTAATATTTCCATAAGCAAAGGTAGTTATATGCTCCCTTTAGTACAGAAAGCTGAACTGCAAAGAGAGACCAGCCTAAGCTCACATGTATAAACAGTATGAAAGGGTGTTTTGTATGTATGAAAGTATGAAAAGGAGTGTTTTGAGTCAAAAGCAGACACTCTAACACCTGGACTACTTTGTGTACTTTGTCATCTAGAGCTACTTGTGTCCTAATTTACTCAATTTTTTGGCTTCCTGACATTGATTGTTAAAACTGAAGAACCTCTGGAAAGACACAGCTGTTTGTAAAACCTCATTGCCCAAACTCTGTTTTGCCAAGACTCAGCTTATGGACAGAATAAAAGGAGAAAAGCAACCTGTGAGGAACGTTCTCACAACTCCACCAGTCTCTGGTACAGCCTACTGTCACCTGGGGATCTCTGCTAATTAGCAGTTTTCCTCCAAAGCACATGTGCTAGCTGTGGAATATTGGAAACCTGGGCATGCTCCTTTTTACCTCTGCCTGCTTGAACCAAGACAGGGGTGAGGCCTTTCCATGCTCAGGGAATGATCTGCTGATCTCCTTCAATGTCAGTGTGTTGCTAGAGAAGCTCAAAGCAGGGAACTTATAAGGAGATTGGATTTCTTTTTATTTTAATTTGTATCAGCAAGAAACTGATGAATAAAAGGATTAAAAGATTTAGGATTCAGTGGATAGATGCATAGCTTATAATTTTACAGGGACTGTAAAATTATGTTTGTTCTTAGAGACTCAATTAATTATCTCATTGTGAAAGAAACCTTCCACATCAGAAAGAGACAAGGGAGGGTGCTGGAGGCCTTTGCAGAATCCTGGTACTTCAGTAGTTTTGAGTTAACTGCAGGCATAACCAACAAGGAAGTTCATTATGGGTTTGGAATGATGTCCCTGTCCTGAGCCTTTTACATTCTGCTGGAAGTCTGTAAAAACCTGTAGTGATGCCAATTCTGAGAAGTTTTCCTTATGCTTCTTGCAAACAAATTGCTCTTGCTCTCTTTGATGTATATGTATTTAAAGAATAATTATCTGCAAATGTATTGCAGCATTTCTTCCTGCTGCAGGGCTATTGTTGCTGTAGTAATTTCTGTATAGCTGTCTGCTTGCACCTTTATAGTCACATCTCTCTCTTGTTCTCTCTTTTTACATCACAGATGTATTTCAACCTTTCCAAAGCGAAAGTAATAGGCCTTGTCTTGAAAAGCATCAAGGAATATTTCATATGTTGTTTCAATATTGTTTACGTTATTTTCTCTGCCAAAATGGAAGGATTTGTTTACCTGTTTAAAATTAGTCCATTACCAGCTCAGAGGGTCAGTTACTTCCTCTAGGCAATTTTCTAATGTTTCTTTTTCTGAGGAAAAATTGCTTTCTATGGATTTTTTTTTATGATATCTGAACTGAACTTGCTTTCCAGCTGTCTTTTTCATCAGGATGACAGAAATGTTATAATGAAATTTAATATTTGCAGAGTCAAATATAGGAGAAGAATGTCGTTTAAATGCAAAGCTAACCTCATAAAGAATTTTTTTTTTTTTTAATAGGAAGTGATTTCTGACAGATTATTTCACATTTGATGTGGATTTTTTGCATGCTGCAGTACTGTCATTTGGGATAATACATGATCAGTCAGAGATTGTACTGTGTGTTGTAAAGTACGTTTAAGTAGAGTTAAAGGCAGTTACTGTAGTGTAAATAGAGTTCCACTGGAGAAGATTGTCTGTGTTTTAAAAACTTTAGTTACTAAGACACATACTTCTAATGCACTGTTTTTTCTACTATACAGGATGAGAAAATAGGCAAGTAATATTTCTTCCATTTCTATTTCACAGTATTAGTTCAATTTTTATATATTACGCGGACATGTACGGGGAACTTTCACCTTTGTTTCTGGGGTCTATCTGTAGCTAGAAGTCTTAAACACTGTTTCAGAGCTTCCTTAAGTAAGGCTTGCAGTAAGGTCATTCATAAAACACCACAGGGCTACATTTCTGATACTGCAGTCCATGGACCACTGCTGTCATTAGAGGGCTTTCTAATGTTGATTCCTTCTCTTTGAAGGAAGTCTCGAAGCTTTGGTAGTGCTTTCAAAAGAACACTGAAAATAATGGAAGAAGTTGCTAATATCTTACAGTTAACAGCTGTAGTAGTTACAGAGAACACAGACTAGTGAAAGAAGCTGCTACTGCCCCCAGTTAAGATGAATTATTGTTTTGAAACAAAGTCCTTATGTTCAGAAAGCCCAAGCTCATTGTTTTGCATAATGTCCTTTGTTAAATACTTGTTTATGTACCTACCATTTTGCATCTTCACACTTCTGTACTCGGTGTAATAGTGTGTTGTTACAGAATGGGACTTCTGAGTGAATTCAAATGAAGGATCTCTCTTGTCCTGTGTCCTGCCTTCAGCTGTGAAGTGGAACTCCAAGATCAGGCTTGTAGTTTTCCCTGGTAAAGTTCAGTTCTTACTTTTTAAGTATGCTGATCTCTGGAATTTCCTTAAATACAGGAATCTTGGTTGCATCATTGTGCAGGAAGAGGAGGCTGAGGGGAGACCTCATCACTCTCTACAACTACTTGAAAGGACATTGTAGAGAGGTTGTCGCTGGTCTCTTCTTACAGGTAATTAGCGATAGAACGAGAGGGAATGGGTTCAAGCTGCAGCAGGGTAGGTTTAGGCCGGACGTTAGGAAAAAATTCTTCACAGAAAGAGTGGTCAGACACTGGAATAGGCTGCCCAGGGAGGTGGTGGAGTCAACATCCCCAAATGTGTTTAAGACTCATTTCGATGTGGTGTTAAGGGATATGGTGTAGGGGAGAACTTTGTAGAGGGGGGTTGATGGTTGGACTTGATGATCCTAAGGGTCTTTTCCACCCTGAATGATTCCATGATTCTATGACAGTGTTTGGGGTCATCTCTGGCATTGTTTTCAGAAGTCCTCACTCTTCCAACTTGTGTCAATCCTGCCTTGAAATTATGGCCTTATTTTTCAGGGAAATTCTGGATCTACCTGGTAGGTAGGGTAGATACTGCGGAACAAGGAAGGTGTTTTTAACAGGCTAAATATCAACTGCAGCATTTGTGGAAGGAGGGAATATTTCTTTTCTGGGAGGCGCTGATGGGAGATATGAAGTACTACACATAGGCATCTACAGAAGAATAAAAACAGAACAAGCATATACAATACTTCCTCCAAGTTCAACTCTTCCTAGCCCAGTTTAGTAAATTTTAATGGGCTAAACAGTAATTTCTAAGCATTTGCTCAGTCTTCTTTTGAATGCACAAATATTTTACATCCTGAACATACTTCATCAAAGAGATGCATGGATCTACGATCCACAGATGAGAAGAAACTCCCTGTTTTTACTTATTGATAATGTAATTAATTTTGTATTTTTCATGGGTTAGTGCTATAGTATTTTTAAAATGAGGTCTCCTGCTTATTGGGTGTTGGTTATTATTTGCTGATTTCAGGCTATACCTGAAAGTCATTAGCTATTAAACCTGTGCATTGTCAATGTTGGTTCTATAGAACATTGCTACTAGACCAAATCAGTAACAGCAACACAGTATTGATTATGAAATATTGGTAATATGATTCTCTTCATTACTGTATCTGATTTTTAAATCAGAAAGTCTGAGTCGCTGTTCACAGGATGCTTGTTTGTATGTATGAGCTACTTTCAGAATAATTTTCTTCATTTAGATGAAAATATGTGCTTTTTGTGATATCTTGACAATTTTCCAAACTGAAAATATCCTTTGCAAGATAACTCCACACTAATCTGTTATCTAAATCATGCCCAGCTTTCATCTGTATATCAACAGAGCAGGCAAATACAATATTAATTCATACTGGTAAGGCAGCTCTAAGTAGATGGTACATTTAATAAGACCATTGCATAAAGGTTAAGGCTTGTATAAATCCTGCCAGTTTAGGGAGATAGCATAAGTATGCCTTTTTAAGTTATCACACTGAGATCTAAAATACAGTTTCTGTTATGCTTTTCTTTATCTCTATTTCATTTGTCTATGAGAGATGGAATGACAGGAGAGACAGGAATGCCAAAGAGGGGATTTCTGTTGAATTTCTATAACAATT
This sequence comes from Rynchops niger, assembly GCA_013400035.1. Classification (NCBI taxonomy): domain Eukaryota; kingdom Metazoa; phylum Chordata; class Aves; order Charadriiformes; family Laridae; genus Rynchops; species Rynchops niger. The sequence continues at coordinate 16,499 of VXBH01002252.1, forward strand.
TGCCACTTTGGGACAAAGTGTTTTAATTTCACTATGTGTCCTCCTCCTGAACCAAAGCCCTAGAGGTAAAGCGGCAGAAGAGGTGTGAGATCAGAAATATTCCTGAATGTAAATGATATACTTCTGTAAACTCTTAATCTGCCCTCAGAAATTGTTCTCTTTTGCCTAGAAGGACTGGCTGGGAAAAAGTGTTGCATGGTCCTTTGCTGAACTTGCCTTTTTCACAGTAGTCAGGATCTGATTCTGAAGATACCTGTAACTTTTTTTATAGTCTGGTTTGTTGGCTTACCTTTTCCTTGTTTGCTATTCCTTTTTAAAAATTGTAGTAATGTTAGAGTATTTTTTTTGGTTGGTTTTTTTTTTTTTTTTTTTTTTTTTAAGTTTTTTTTTTTACACACTGAATGCCCCGCCAGTTATTGCTTTCTTTACTAATTGTTGGTTGCAGCATAAGCTGTACTTACTGCCTCACTTAATTAAGTAGTGGGGGAAAACGTGTGTATGTGCAAATGGAGGGGAAAGAGAAAAGAAAAAAAAATAGATATAAGGAAAGAATCCCATCTCAAAATATCCCTTAAGTAAATATTTTCATAATTTTTCTGGAGACTTTCTTCTACAACTATTTAAATGGATGGTGTATCAATAAGATTCAGAAGTTCCCA
>VXBH01002252.1:17163-29701 GCA_013400035.1 Rynchops niger
AATTTTTTAATTGTTAGCTAAATGCAGACATTCTTTTGTAAATGCTAGCATAAATATTAATGAATTATTGTAAAGACTATTTTTAAATTTCTGTGTAATTGCCATTCATAACTGTTTGTAAATAAAACCAATGAAGGTAGATGAGCAGCTCAATTGTAAGCTCAGATCTTATAGTCAGACTGTTGGTTGGTCTACAAGCTCTTCCAACACCAAATAACTGGGGTAACTTTGAATGTGAAACTGAGTGTCATTCTTATGGCTACTAATGTGTTTCTCTTCAGTGCAGACAAGGAAGGATTTAGAGAGTACCTTGAAGTGGCAACATATATAACTATCAATACCTCTACTCTTACAGACTCAGAGGATATATTTATACCAGACAGGACTGGTGGAGGGGAACACTTACCCAGTGGATTTCTGCTTTGAAGACCGTGGCTTGTATCAGCTCTCACCGTTAAAATTTATAAAGCATAACATTTGTATTATCATGGAACCCCTTTTCCTTTCAAGTATATTTAATGATAATTAGTGACTTGACTCATTATTTCTGAGACTTGAAATAGAATCATTATAATATGGATTCCTTTAAAATCCATGTTGAATTAATCGTTCTATTCTGGATAGTACAAAACATTTGCTTTCTTATTGCTATCTATCCTTCTCACAAGCCTCACACCTCACATGTGAAGCGTGAGGGGTACATTGCTCTCTTTGGAATGAAGCAGAATGTGAAACCAAGCGTGTCCTTCCAGTCTACCTCACTTCCTTGCTTTCTCCATTCCCTTTCTCTCTTGTGCCTCAAGATCAGGTGCTCTTCATTAACACAGAGTAATAATAATAGTTCCAGTATTTAAAGAGTTGCTAGAAAGATGAAGACTCCTTTTTTACAAGAAGTCACATGGAAAAGACGAGGGCTAATGGGTACAAGTGACTCCAGGGGAGATTCCGAGTGGGCACAAGAGGAAAATTTTTCACAATGAGAACAATCAGCCATTGGAATAACCTCCCCATGGAAGTGGTGGATCCCCCAACATTGGACACTTTTAAGATTCAGATGGGCAGGGTGCTGGGCCATCTTGTCTAGACCACGATTTTGCCAAGAAAGTTTGGACCAGAGGATCCTTAAGATCCCTTCCAACCTTGTATTCTATGATTCTATGAATAATATCTTTGTTTAAAGATAGTTTGAAGAGTTGCGTATCTTTGTCTGAGGCTGTAGGATGGTCACTGTCTTTTTCCAAAGTTTGTCTTCAAGAGTTTTAGTATAGGAGTAGGAAGGTCTATATATAGACAGCAATGTGTTACTTGCATTTCTATGAGTTTATCACACCTTAGAGTAACCCTACTGTGATTTTGTTTTTCCTTTGTAACCTCTGTTTAGAAAACTACTGTGCTACTTTTGTTTTTGGAAACAAAATCTGTGGCAGTTAGATGTCTACCTTTATCTTATGCTAGCATAGTCTTTCAGCTTTAATATCTTTGCTCCTCATCCTGACTTTTCTGCTATAATCCTATACAAGGCCATTGTCTTGTTTGCATATTTCCCTCTATAGAACCCTCCTTAGGTATATTCCCAGAGTCAAGCTTTGCCTGCTTTATTCATTTCAACTTCCACTTATCAGGGTAGTGTACTTTTTGTTGTACTTTTTTGTTTGTTTGTTTTAACACAATGGCTAGTGTATTGCAAGAAGGGAGATCTATATCCATTTAAAATATTCCAAAACTTCTTTTATCAATTTACCATTGTAATGGGTAATCCATAAATGACAAAAATTTTGCGTGTCATGTCTAACACCTTGGTTTTCCTCTGTGTAGTTTTACAATTGTATGCCCCAGAATTAAAGTCATAAAAGTTTGGTTGCCTCAGTAATATTTGGAAGCTGTTTTACATTCATCTAACTTCACTTTTAATATTGCAAAGCTTATCTCATTGAAAAGAATGTTATCTTCTGACAGTTAACAATTGTCTATCAATTCTAACAGTTGCTATGCTCTCTTAGGCTCATACCATGAATTAGAAATCATTGCCATTAATGCACTTTTAATTGCAGTACCTTCTGAAACTAGACAGGATATTAAATATGAATCATGACAAATGCTTTCTGTAAGTATTCTTTATCAAGAAAGAGTTCTTTTTTTCATTGTTTAAACTTCATTTCATACCTTAAGATGACAAGCAAAGCAGGTCATTCATTCTACCCCGCTCTGGTGAGAGCGAATGAAGACAATTGCACAACTTTATAGCAGCAGTAAAGAAATCCTGTAAAGATCTTTTTTTCTTACTAACTGCTCAGCAACAGTTGGAAGAAAAAAAAGTTCAGTTTCCTGTTACATGGAAGTAAATAATTAGAGTTGCTTAGGACGTTTACTTTTTAACTTTTGTTTTCAAAGTTTTAAAAAAGGTGTTACAGAGGAAAATTTTAAAAGAACTTATACTTGGTTGTAAACATTTTTTTGTTTTCAATTTATATACTTTGCATAATGTAACTGAGCACTAAGAATGATATTCATCTCTCTATGAGGCAGAACAATTCAGTAACAGTAAAGTCTGTCGGGGTTGTGAAGCAACCTTTGGCAAGCCACTGGACTTCTCTCTTTTTCAGGTCACTGTAAGTATAAAGAAGAGAGATGCTTGATGACATTTTATTTTACTTATTGTTTCCCTATATTTTTTTGGTTGACTTTTTCATTCAATGATTTTATCAAGACAAAAATGGCTTTTGAGCTCAGAGAAATATTTTCATAAAATATAGTTACAGAAATTCCCAGTGGGTTTTCAGTGAAATTGTACACTTTTTTTTTTCTCTGAAGGCTTCCTATCAGGTCCTTTTTCCAATTCTCCACCTCCATTCTCTAATAACAGAAATAAATGGAGAGAAAGCAGTCCTTCTACAGTGCTAGTCTGAATTTGGTAAGAGAAAGTTATACGTCTACAAAAAATTTCTCTCTTTCTTTCCCTTTATCACAGATCAATCTGTATCTGGGTTGTCATATCTCATACATAGCCAACAAAACATAAGCTTCAAAACTTCAGTGGTCATTATTGAGAGCCATAGTTAGAAGAGTAAACGTCAAGAAAATAATGAAAGATAATGATATCTCTCAAAATGAGGAACTGGTAAACTGTACACCTCTCTACCTGATTCCAAGTCCTAGAATGATGCTGGAACTTATTTGCTAATACCCACAAAACATGCTGAAATGCATCCAATAAGGGTGGTAAAATGAAAAGTGTTGGCTAACATATTGCTTCAAAGAACACATTGCATGAGATGAGTCTGATTTCTTTCTGTGACAAGATAACATGCTTTGTGGATAGGGGAGAGGCAGTAGATGTGATATCCTGATTTGTGTCAGGGTTTTAACAGTTTCAGATTTTACAGTCTGACAGATGACCTTGGAGAGCACGGTGCGGAATATATTATGGATAGCACTGGCTACAAACCTGTTTGCAGAGATTAATTATAAGTGGTTCATAATCAGAACAGAAGCGTGTAGTGAGTACTGATATTCAATATTTTTCATTAGTACTCTGAAAGATGGAATGCAAACTGTTTATTAAATTCACAGATCAAGCTACAGTGGGGAAGCTTACAAGCCCAGGCAAAGTTTAAAGCTCCAGCCATTACCAGATTACCAAGTGTTGGTTACTTAAATGAACATAGACATAGGATGGGGAACAAATTGGTAATAGCCATTTCACAGAGGATATCTGAGGGATTTAAACCAAACATTATCTAAACCTGAATCAGAGATTGCAAAGCAGTGGTGTGCATTTAGGGATTTATAGGGATGAATTTATAGGGATTTTATATATATCTTTAAGCCATAGCAAGCTATTTTCTCACCTTTTACTATTGCTATGGTTTAAGGTAACATACTGCATGAAGTTTTGGCTTTGCAATTTAAGAAGGGTGCTGAATAATTGCAGAGGATCCAGAAAAAACACTGAAAGTTAAACATTGCGCTGACTTAAGGAAGCCTGGCGATGACAGAATAATTGTCAAATATTTCATGGATCCCTGCAAAAAAGCAGAACATTGTAATTTGAGACCTCAGTTGTAGACGTGCAAGCACCTTTCTACCAGCTCACAAGGGTGATGCAAAAAATTAAGCACTAAACAGCAGTTAAACCTTTATATAGCTTATTTACCCATCAGGGAGAGACATACTGCTTAAATATGAATTATTTTAGAGCTAAGAAGCTTTTCAGTTTTGAATATAAATAGATATTGCTAAAATAAATATCATTAAATAATATGAGTATATTTTATATTTTCACAGAAGAAAAGAGAACTAGAAATTATTTATTTTCTCTCATTTTAATCAATGGGACCTTTAATCTGATTTACTTCTACTTTGGGAGCAATTATAAGAGAGCATTGACCACATTTGGTTCCACAGAAATACAGTACATTTTTACAGATGTTTCAGGAGCTGTTAATCCTGTGCAGCTTTGATTCATAACCATTTTCTAGCAGGAAAAAATATATTCCAGACATTCTGAATGACAATCATCTTGGCCTACAAGCATGAAATAAAGCTCTGTGAAGGAAACAATCATCTTCAGTGTGATATGAAATCTGTATGTGTGGCATTTTGTGTGACATCATGCATAATGAAAATCGAAAGGGCAGTTGAAAGTTGTGGTTAAGTGTAAGGATACAAAATCCATCTAAAAATTACTACAATTTGTTTGCCATTACCACTATTTACTTAAGAGACAAAACAATGCTGTCTTTGGCAACAGTCTGTTCCAGGTTCCCTTATGGTTTGTGTGATCCAGTTTAAGACATACTTCACTTCACCAATCTACAGATAAAGAAGGGCAAGTAGGTGGCAGGGAGAAGACTTACAGGATTTCCCCCCTTTTTGTGTGGAAATTGCAGCTAAACTCAGATTCCAATCTGCTGTAAATTTGGTGAATAAAAGGGAAAACCTTTTCCCGCAAAAACTTTCAGAAATTAGTATCTGTTTTTGAAGTTTCACTTTAATAGTATTTTTCCTATGAGATACCTAGACAATAGCTGGGTTTGTGATAAGAACATGAGACTATTATAAATAAACAGATATTTAGACAGACTGGAAATGAAGCAGTTATTCTGATTTTCCCTCATTTTTGGACATGTTTTATATTCTATATATTTATGAAATGAGTCAGCAGAGGCATCTTCATTACCATACCAGCTACTATCTCATGCTTTCTTAATTATATCATTTTAGGCCTTACTAAAGTAAGCAGAAGCTTTCCTATTTATTCAGGTCATGTAGTCCAACCAGCTTGACACAAGCAGGGATATCTTCAACTAGATTGGGTTGCTCAGACCCCCGTCCAACCTGACCTTGAATGTTTCTAGGGATGGTGCATCTACCACCTGGGTAGCCAGTTCCAGTGCTTCACTACCTTCAGTGTGAAAAAATTCCCCTTCATATCTACTCTAAATCTAATCTCTTTTAGCTTAAAATATTTACCCCTTCTCCTATCGCAACAGGCCCCGCTAAAGAGTCTCTCCCCGTCTTTCTCACAAGCCCCCTTTAAGTATTGAAAAGCTGCAATAAGGTCTCCCTGGAACCTTCCTTTCTCCAGGGTGAACAATCCCAATTATCTCAGCCTGTCCTCACAGGAGGGGTGTTCCATCCCTCTGACAATTTTTGTGGCCCTCCTCTGGACCCCCTCCAACAGGTCCATGTCTTTCCTGTGCTGAGGGCTCCAGAGCTGGACGCGGTACTCCAGGTGGGGTCTCAGCAGAGCAGAGCAGGGGGAGGAATCACCTCCCTCTACCTGCTGGCCACGCTTCTTTGGATACAGTCCAGGCTACGGTTGGCCTTCTTGGCTATGAGTGCACATTGATGGCTCACGTCCAGCTTTTCATCCACCAGTACCTCCAAGCTGTTCTTTGCAGGGCTACTCTCAAACCCTTCATCCCCCGGCCTGTATTGATACCAGGGCTCGCTCGGACCCAGGCGCAAGGCTTTGCAGTTGGCCTTGTTTGAACCTCACAAGGTCCACGTGGGCCCATTGCTCCATCTTGTCTCTCTGGATGGCAACACGTCCCTCAGGCATGTCAACTCTACCATTCAGCTTGGTGTCATCTGTAAACTTGCTAAGGGTGCACTCCATCCCATTGTCCACGTCACTGTTGAAGATATTAAACAGACCCCTGAGGGACACCACTTGTCACTGATCTCTATCCAGACGTTGAGACATTGACAACTACTCTCTGTATGTGGCTACCTAAACAATTCCTCATCCACTAAATATCCCATCCATCAAATCTGTCTAATTTATAGAGAAAGATGTTAGGGGGGTGCTGTGTCAAAGGCTTTACAGAAATCCAGACAGATGACACCTGTACCTCTTCCCTTGTCCACCAATGTAGTCACTCCATCATAGAATGCCACTAGGTTGATCAGGCAGGACTTGACCTTGGCGAAGTCATGCTGGCTTTCTCAAATTGCCTCTCTGTCCTCCATGTGCCTTAGTATAGCTTCTAGGAGGATCTGTTCTGTGATATTCCAGGCACAGAGGTGAAGGTGACAGTTTGGGGTCCTCCTTTCTACCCTTTTTAAAAATGAGTGTGTTGTTTCCCTTTCTCCAGTTTCCACAGGCTTCACCTGACTGCCTTGACTTTTCAAATATCATGGAGAGTGGCTTGGCAACTACATCAGTCAATTCCCTCAGGATTCTGGGATGCATCTCTTCAGGTCCTTTAGAATTCTGTACGTTCAGGTTCCTCTGGTGGTCTTGAACCTGATCTTCCCCTACAGTGGGAGGGACTTTGGTCCCCCAGTCCCTGCCTTGAGAGGTGTCCATCCGCTTGAGAGGTGTCAGGAGAGAGGTTGCCAGTGAAGAATAAGGCAGAAAAGTTGAGTACCTCAGCCTTCTCCTTGTTCGTAGTTACCAGTTTGCCATTCTTGGTCATCAGGGAGGGTACGCTTTCTTTGACCTTCCTTTTCTGGCTGCCATGCCTGTAGAAGCCCTTCTTATTATTCTTTGTGTCTTTTGCCAAGACCAGTTCCAGCTGCACTTTGGCCTTCCTGACCCCATCCCTACACAACCAGGCAGTGTCCCTATACTTTTCCCAGGATACCTATCCCTGCTGCCAGGGCTATTGGAATGCTGTGAACACCATCCTGTATGCCTTGGTAAAGTCAAGGTAAACAGCATTAACTGCTTTCCCCTTATCCACTGAGTGAGTAATCTCATCACAGCTGATCCCAATCCCTTCAAGCCCCAGCCTGTGTTAATACCAGGGGTTGCCCGGACCCAGGTAAGAGACTTTGCAGTTGGCCTTTTTGAATGTTATGAGGTTCACATGGGCCCATTTCTCGATCTTGTCGAGGTCCCTTTGGATGGCATTCCATCCCACAGGCATGTCAACTGCACCACTCAGCTTGCTGTCATCTGCAAACTTGCTGTAGGTGCACTCAATCCCACTGTCCGTGCCACTGATGAAGATATTAAACAATACAGGTCCCAGTACAGACCCCTGTATGTATTTATACATAGAAAAGCATTTAGAAATTTTTAACATTCTCCCACTTGACATAATGTCTTTCCAAAATGTAGACTACTCTCTCTCATAATTATTTTTTTTTACCTATGTTATTTAGGACAAGGAGATTCAGTCAATATTTTCATGACAGTGTGTATGCAAACCATACAGTGCTCTGATTCTAGACATACTTCTACAGAATTTATTCAGAAATCACTCTATGAAGGTGTACCATTCACTTGGTATGAATCTAGGATGAAAGAAAATTGAACATCCAGGCAGGGCACTGACGATAACAGCAAAACAAATCACACATGTATAGTTGTAGAGAAGCATAGTGAGATGCTGAACTAACACTACCATGGTTTCTTCATTTGTTTTGTAGGGCGACAGGGTGACAAACTAAGGCTATCTAAACAGCACATTTTTATATATTGACTTAGAAAGGCAAGTGAAGTATGGAAATTGTGGTAAAGCACAGCAAAAAGACTGACTGAAGGCAGAAGCAGAGCAAATAAAGCACCCACTGACATCTATCTCACAATACTACTGTTATGCTAACATCAACATTCGTTGAAATCATCTATCAGCATACCCTACAGTGTGACAGGCCATCACATTACAACTATTTTATGGTTTGCTGTAATTTTATTTTGTAACACAAAAGGCTCTAAAACTCTAAATGTGAATACAACTGACTGAGCCTGATAGTACCAATGAGAAAGCCTTATCCCATATTTGCAAGGGTGGTGTTCTTTTCTTAAACCTCCACTCATTTGTCGAGAAGCATTAAAAGAGTGTAATAAAGGAGTGTAGAAAGAATCACGCACAGGAAATTCCAGCAAAGGGGGAGCTCAATTTATTTAAAACTTCAGTTACTTCTGTAAGAAAGCATTAGCTGAAGAAGAGGCAGGAATGAGCAGGTCATGAAGTCCACAAAATATCTGGCTTCTGTCAGAATTCTGAAACCAAAATGCTAATTTACTGTGGTTCTAAGGTAACGTTATCAATGAAAGTAAAGCATGCAAGACATGTAGGCAGGTGTAAGAAAAAAAAAAACAAAACCAAACACTGTAGCACTCTGTTGAATACAACAGTTGAATAAAAAGTTGCACATTGACCTTTCACAATGATCACCAAAGCAAATAAGCATTATTATAACCAAATGTGACAATGATACACAGTGCAATTCAGCAGTCCCTTAGGAAACTGGAAATAAAGCAATTTATCCATGGTCCAGAGATATTAAATGTTATCACTCGATTGAGCTGGTAGGATCGTCAAAAGCACACAATGATTAGGACAGAATTCATGAGAGGCTGAGTTGTTTACCCCACAGTTGGGTGGAGTAAATTGCAGGCCTGGTACAGTTTTCATAGCTTACAACTGTAATCAGTAATTGTCATAATCAGTAATTGCAAATATTTTCTTTCAAAAACAGTTAGTCAAAGAATATTGTAAAATATTCTAAAAGGTCAAGTATTCTAAAAGTATTTACAGAATTTATTTGAGTGAAAGAAAAAAATATGGAAAAAGTTTTTGCATGGGTCAATTTTGGAAAAGTGATTACTTGTTCTAGCTGCAATGAAATTGAACTTGAGGTACTGAACATGAAATACTGCTGGTTGAAAATCTGTAATGCTCTCATAACAGTGGAGAAAAACAAAAATTATCAGCACCATCACCCTCAATCCTTTTGATATTCCTAATTGAATCTAAAATCTTTTAATCCTGTTACCTTTATATGTCAGTCTTGCCATTCTTGGGCTAGTTCATAGTTAATCACTGCATGACACAAAGACAGTGCTTATATAGCTTAATTTTTAAAGTTCTGTCTACCTACAAGTCAGATTTCAATACCTTAGGAAACATTATACAAAGCCTTTGTTTATGATGTAATTTTCTTTAAGCAGAAATGCTTATCTACACTAAATAAGTTACTAAGAGTAACTTATTTAATTCTTTAGATTTCCAGTACCAAAATACATCAGACATAAAAAATTTCTATAAGCCTGGCATAGACAGGTGGGCTAACGTTTGGGAGTAGAGAATTTTCTGCATCCATTTGTGGGTTGCTTCAGTAGTAGGGCTTATATAGAAATGGAAAAACAGGAAATTACATATATCCAGGGGATATTTAGTCTCTATGTCACCCCCCCTACTGCAGGATGAATTGTACAATGCTATTCTGTTAATGTTCAGTACACAGTCAGGGACAACATAAAATGTATGTGGAGACTCTTCTCATACTCTAAGCAAAGGATTTTAATGCAAATGAAGTTATGCTAAATCAAGGGGAAGTGTCCTATGAGACTCTTTTATGCAACAAAATTAGAGACTTGGATAGTCTGGAGAACACCTAACGAAAATATTATATATTCTAGTCATTTGAAAACAATGCAACATCTAGATCCCCAAAGGCAATCTGTCAACAAAGAATAGAAAGCAGGAAGTTCTGAACTGAGTCATCCATTTTAATCAACACCATTCAGAATCACGTTCCATTTCTCCAAGTGTTGTTCCGCCTTATCAGTTGAATACTTAATGCATGTATGATCCTCAGTGAGACAAAGATAGATGTGTCTCACAGACAAAGCATAAGCATAGAAATTAAATATATTAACTGTTAGCTTAAATGTAAATAAAGCTGAAGAATGTAATTAAAAAAAGAAAATGCACTTAAATTTACTTATTCGCTGGAATTTCCTTAAAGGAAAGAAAAGAGTGACTCAAAGTATACCCAGTTTCAGGAGTCCAACTTCTAAAGCCTTTTTATATACCATAGGACAGAATTCCTTACCAAAATGAATGAATAGGTATGCATTACATTAATATGATCTCACCAGCTTGTTGTATAGTTTAGCACTTATTTTGACAAGATATATGTTAAATGAACCTACTATGCACTTCTAATGGAAGGGAGCAGGTGAGGCAACCAAACTGTCTTATTGAGAATACTTCTTTAGATCTAAAACAACTTAAGCAGCTTCAGGCAGTTGTTTTATTAGAAAATAACCCTTCAGATAAAAATAAATTTCCTGAGATTATTCATAAAAGCACAAAATCACAGAATTTTAGGGAGTGAAAAACCCTTCTGGAGGTCGTCTAGTCCAGCCCCCCCTGCTCAACCAAGAACATCTATACCAGATTGCCCAGGGCTGTGTTCAGTCATTTTTTTAATATCTTGAAGGATGAAGACTTCACAACTCTGGGCAACCTCTTCCAGTGGTCAAATGCCTCACAGAAAAAACTTATTTTTTCTTTTGCCTCATTGTAATTTGTTCTGTTTCAGTTTGTGCCCGTTACCTCTCATCCTGTCACTGAGGCCTTTGAGAAGAGCCTGTCTCTGTCCTCTTTGATCTCTTCCATTTATACAAACGGTAAGATCCCCCTGAGCCTTCTCTTGTTGTAAAATATGGTACAGCTGTCAGTTCTAGGTATTTGAATGTCTAGTAAAGAGAAAATCATAGAATCATAGAATTGCTGAGGTTGGAAAGGACCTTTAAGATCATCAAGTCCAACCATTAGCCTACCCTGACAAGAGCCACTTCTAAACCATGTCCCTAAGTACCCCATCTACCCTTTTTTTAAACACCTCCAGGGATGGTGAATCCACCACCTCCCTGGGCAGCCTATTCCAATGTTTAATAACCCTTTCAGTGAAAAAATGTTTCCTAATATCCAATCTAAACCTCCCCTGACATAACTTGAACCCATTTCCTCTCGTCCTATCACCTGTCACCAAGGAGAAGAGGTCAGCCCCCATCTCTCTACAACCTCCTTTCAGGTAGTTGTAGAGGGTGATAAGGTCTCCCCTCAGCCTCCTCTTCTCCAGGCTGAACAACCCCAGCTCCCTCAGTCGTTCCTCATAAGGTTTGTCCTCCAGACCCCTCACCAGCTTTGTAGCCCTCCTCTGGACACGCTCCAACACCTCAATGTCCCTCTTGTAGTGAGGGGCCCAAAACTGAACACAGTACTCGAGGTGGGGCCTCACCAGTGCCGAGTACAGGGGGATGATCACTTCCCTAGTCCGGCTCACCACGCTGTTCCTGATACAGGCTAGGATGCTGTTGGCCTTCTTGGCCACCTGGGTTCCCTGCTGGCTCATATTCAGCCGGCTGTCCACCAACACCCCCAGGTCCTTTTCTGCCGGGCAGCTTTCGAGCCACTCCGCCCCAATCCTGTAGCGCTGCTTGGGGTTGTTGTGACCCAAGTGCAGGACCCGGCACTTGGCCTTGTTGAACCTCATACCATTGGCCTCAGCCCATCGGTCCAGCCTGTCCAGATCCCTCTGCAGAGCCAACCTCCCCTCAAGCAGATCAACACGCCTGCCTAGTTTAGTGTCATCTGCAACCTTACTGAGGGTGCATTCGATCCCCTCATCCAGATCATTGATAAAGATATTAGAGAGAATCATACAAAACAACATTTTTGCACTATTCAGTTAACTTGATAGCACTACTCAGACACAACCTCACCACTGGTGAATAAAAAATGTCTTTTAGAAACAAGAAATCTTATTAATAGGATTACAAAATCTTTCAGTGTTATTTTAATCCCCTTCCCTGAAGTTTATAACACAGCCAACGTCAATGACAACAGAATTAGAACAACAAATAAAACTTCTGAAATATTTTGGCTTCTTACCATCACATTTCTCTTGCATAACCTAAAATAAATCAATGAAGTAGCCACTAAATTTGACTATTTTATTCTTCTTTCTCTTCTGTAGCCTCACTCTTTTAAAAATTGTAAACATGTCTGCAAAGTAAGAAATACAATTCTCATTAAGGGTCTTCTAATGTCAAATTAAAACTAATCAGCTAAACCAACAGACGGATAAATTTCTTTCAAAAATGTGATCTTTGAAAAATCTCGGCCAATGTATTAGGTGGACTTTACTCTCCTTATGAGCTCCATAATCTTTTATTTCCTAATGTTTCAGCTGACTACACAACATTAATATAATTTTCCTGAAGTCACAAATACCTCACAAGATGACCTACTTAATAAAAAACTAAAAAATTATTTTATTGTGATTC
>VXBH01002252.1:37776-62703 GCA_013400035.1 Rynchops niger
AAAAACACCAAAGAAAAATCATCATCAAAAAATATGTGACAAAACACCAAAAAAGTAGAGAAAAACTACAAACTACCATGAAATGAAGGGTAAGAGAGAAAAAGATATCCAAATAAAATGCTGGATATGGAAGAGAAAAAGACATTCCCAAAATAAATGCTGAAAAATGGGGTATAATCCAGTCATTTACCAAAAAATCTATGATGATGGAAAATCTCAGCCAGCTGGAAGAAAAAAAAAAAGAAAAAAAAAAAAAAAGAAAACCATGAAAGCAAACAGATGTCCTGCTTACTGCCAAAGTCCCTGTAAGTTACCTTTATTTGCTGCAGTGCTGCTTACCAGCTGGCTAAATAGGTATTCCCACAGCAGCCAAATGGGAGCCATCTGCAGAACATCTGCAGTTACAAACATTTACAAGCTGAAGAAAAGTAGCTGTTGTTTTACGTTTCCATTGCAAGCATAGAACTAAAGAAAGAAATCTGATTTTCATCAAGCAGCTTAATGCTTCAAGGTGTATCATTTGCAAAATAATGAAGAAGTAAGTGGATTTTTCAGTTTTGTCATTTTACTACTAGCCTCAAGTCCAATCAGACTACTGAAATTTTAAGAACAAGCACTTTTTTTTTTTTTCCTCAGTAGAGAATATTTTGATAATCACAATTCTCCTGTTTCACATAGCTCTGATACTGAATCAGATACTGAGTTTCATTTCCTCGGGTGTCAGATTGCCTATTATCTGTACAGGAGTTTGACTCATATGTCAGCTAATTCACTAGCACCAAATCACAAAAATATCTGAAGACAGGGAAACGGGATGGAAGAGCTGAAGATACAGTGGAATTAAACTGTCTTAGCAAATATATACATTGCAGCTATTGCACTCCAGCTCAGAATCGATGGGGCTTCTTTTCTGTGTCAGTTACAATCATTTCCCAACACTTTTTTTTAAGCTTTACTTTCAGATGTGGGCCAATCTTGGCATTTCTCTTGCTTGACAAATATCTGTGGCATCCTCTCCTTGATGTCTATAAGAAGGCACATTTGACACCAGCTGTCCTCTGCTTCACTCTGTGGTGCTTCACAGAGATTGCAGATTACTGAGGGTCAACCTGCATAGACCCACGTTACAGTTTGTTCCCTCCTCTTTTGGAGAAAGAATTTGGTCCCTGCATTTTCCATATAGACCCTTGATCTAATGGAGGAAGGAGAGACATCTTTGATTAGCAGAACACAAAGGAGCTGAAGACCTGGCCCTTTTTCTCCTCTTTTTGTTTTCCTAACCTGGAAATCAAAGCATTAATAAACAGCTCCTTCATTAGATTTAGGCAGCTTTTTGTCAGGGAAGAATTTGGGCTGCAATATTTAATATAAGAAAAATTTACCTAATCTTGATGCATTCTAAATATGGGGTTAACAGTATTCACCCACTTCAGTTTTGAGCAGCGTATTCAGGATATTTAATCAGCTATTTCATATTGGAAAAACCTTTTTGTATCTATGGACATTCCCACTAAAAGACAAGCTAAAATGGCCTTTCCGATGTTCACGCTATACTGATCTTTTCACTCCTTTTTTGCTTTCAGAACAGATAATAACCCTAGTTTTAGTGGAGTTTAGAGATCACATATCTGAATTTTCAGCAAGAGCACCATCACTCAAAAGCCTACTTCGAATGCATTAATTTCCAGTTTCTGTCTTACCACTGAATAGGTTGGTGGTTTGATGCCGTATGAGCCTTCCATGGTTCATCTGTTATCAGACACAGGCACGGCACAGACATTACCTGCATGTGGAGTGGGCAAAAAAGAAAACCCAAAAAAGCTCTTTTATTGCTGTTCTGGAGTATTGGTGCAGAAAAATAAAATTGTGTTTCTGATTAGCGTGGACCTCTTAGACAAGATGAGAGATGACAATACATGGAGAGATAATGTAGTCCTCTAGATATTAATTTTGTATTTGTTTTGATCTTCATTTATGTTATTTAAGGAATTCAATTTTTGTTTTGTTTAGGTTTGGTTTTGTTTTTTATATTTGCATCAAAGTGCTTACTCCAATGATCAGGCCTTGTTCAGTCAGGATTTAATTTTAAAGCATCATCTTCATGGGTTTAAGAGGTAATAAAAAACAGCTTGTAATGTCCACAGTATTTCTGAATAATTTTATGTCATGAGTAATTAGAATAGTTACAGGAAAAAATACTTTCTTAATGCATTTGCATTTTCAGATAAAATACTTGGCCAATTATTGGTCTATCATTTTCTGCACAAGGAAATTGGAATGTATGTACTTGTAGTGAGGGAAGACCAGGATGCAGGATATGTTTTGATTTGTGAGTTTTTATTAAAAATACCTAGGGAAACACAATACCATTAACTGTGAACTGTAAATTATTTTTGAACTAGAGCAGTGTCACAAGTAAAAAAAAATAATTTAGCATTAATATGTTTCTTCATTCAAGAACAGGGAGGTCACAGTCCTTTTTTCTGCTCTTCGCAAGGTACTGAACTGAAAATGTGTGGTACACAGACAATATCAGTAACAGAAGATAAGAAAGATAAGTATTTATCTTTAAGTGCAGTCTTTACCATTTAGGATCTTGTTCTTATAATAAAATGCCACTATCAAGAACCACTAAAATTTATATGTGAAGGTGATGTTGTAGTGCTGTGTACCAGAACTATGATTAATTTCTTTATCGCATGATTCTTTTATATATCATAGTTATATTTATCATATTTGTTTAAATCATGATTACCTATACATGCAGGTGAAAACATGATGAAATAGGTACCATCAAGCTATAGGAGCTGGAAGGTTACCAAATGTATATACGGTACTGCTAATGCATCCATTAGGTAACTATTATCTTAATAACACAACATCATATATCATCAAATAATTTATCTACAGCTGCAATACATATTTCCTCAGTTCATTCTGTGGTTTTTTCAGTTGACTTTTCTCGGTCTAATTCCCTGGTGTAATTCCCCCACTCAAAGGGGAAAATACTGGCTTGTCTCCTCTGTTGGCAGCTTTTAATTTTCTGTATGTTTTTGCTTCCATATTATCCTTATCCATAAGTACAACTTACAGGCTCTTGGCAGTGAGATAGATAGGAAATTTTCAGTGAAAGTCAACATTTTTGACTGATCTAGCCAACATTAATGAATATTGTTCAGTAACACTGCATTTACGAATATCCACTTCTAGTACAGAGTTGAAACAAAGTTATTTTACCTGTACAACAAATAAGTAAACTAAAGCCTAGTTAGCTTTGTTAAAATAATTTTTCAAAAAAAGTTAATATTTTTATATCATTGACTATAATAGTATCTTTAGTATTAGGTTGATGATTTAGTCAACAGGTATTTATTTAAGATGCATATTTTCAGAGCACCCATTTTACTTCACAGAAGAAGGAAAAATCCCGTTATGCAGTTGTGAAGAAACACGTGGTGAAGATGCAAAGTGATAAAGTAACAGGATAAAGATTTTATTAGAATAGTGAACAACAACAACAGAAAAAACTGTTAAAGCTGTAGCAGATTCAGGAATAAGAACCAACTCCAAACAATATTGACAAATTAGATGAAAGAACAGAATATCCTTGCTGGCATAGAAAAATCCAAACTATTTTTTTTTCCAATTACTAGCCCAACAGCTCTCAAGGTAATTGTTGCATGTATTGGCCTAGTATACAAACACCCCCAAGACATCCTTGCAATATCCACACAATCTATTTAAAATATCCATACAACCTACTTAAATAAATATGTTAAAAATATTGTCCACTAGTTTTCCTCAACAGTCTTTATGAGAAAAAGACCAACAGTGCAAAAAGTTCATAGCATTTATAGAAAAGCTTGCACATTCGTGTTTAATTTAAGTTTTGATATTCACTGTTGACACCAGCATGAATAATCTCCGGATCTTATTGTCACCATCAATTAATGACCTGTTAAAGGGCACAGCACGGTAAGTAATTATTAGCAAATAACTTGGCCAATTACATTAGCTGCTGCTCCTTCTTGGGTTTTTTGGGTTTTTTTAAGTATCTACAAATCCCTGGTGATTTGCAAACCATTTATGTCATTCTAATTTTACTGTTGTGTAGTGATAACAGTAAAATTAGAAGGCTAAGACTGCGCCACCTCTTATCAAAGTAGACTTAATTACCAGTAACACTTACTTTGGTGAGATTTAGATTTTACCCACTTAAATCACTAAAAAATCCAGTCTCACTGCTAGCAGACCAGAAAATTTGGGAATATGAACAACTGTCAGTTTTTTGAGGGCTTAATCCTACTTCCTCAACTGCTGAGCTTTCCAGTAAATGTTTCCAGACTTTGAAGGTGAGCCCGTGCCCAGACCTGCAGGTGGCAAATAGCAGGAGGAGAGCAGCAGAGATCTCCTGTTGTCCCTGGGGTGCAGATGTGTAAAGCCAATCACATAGTTTTGCCTCCTACAGGGCAACCGTCGGGAGGCTGCCAGATGTCTCACCTCCCTCGCTGCCAGACTACCCTGCAGACTGCCCGATGTGCCTGACCGGCATCAGATGTGAGGGCTCCATGGCTCACCTGCTCTCTAATCCTTTGTTTTCTCATGGGAAATTTACTGACTTGGTGCAGGAATCCTCTGGAAGCACACTGAGTATGAGGGAGTACCCACACCCAGGAGCAAGATTTTCCAGAAAACAGGTGGTTGGTCAGGCCTGGGGCAGACTGTTTGAGAGCCTCAAAGCCTTTCCAGTACAGTGCCGGACCTTCCTGAAGGACCACAGAATTCATCCTCTAACATATACATGATTTTTAAAATTTAAGGGAGGACGCTGATTAATTTTCTGTTTCTCTTCTATATTCACAGGATGCAGCTCCAGTTCAGTCTGCAGTAGCAGTACAGTCTGTGACAAACTGGAAGCTGCATGATGTGCACCAGAGAATTCCCTCAGGGTAGAAAGTCACAGCTAATAATTGCCTCAAATCAGTCAAAATTAGGACACCCTTTCCCTCATAAATGAACCATATTTTGTACACAGCCCTTTCTCTTGCAAATAAAACCACCTTTCATTGTACGTCCTACAAATGAAAATGGAAGGCTGGTCCCCTTTTCATCCCTGCTTGACAGTCTTTCAGGGTAACCCTATGTGGGGTTGGAGGCCTGGGCTTTGCAGTGCTGTTTTGTGTGACACAAACATTTTCGTTGCATGTGTCATTTCCACTTACAGCTTCTAAAGTGTGCATCTATTCGCAGCTTCAAATTAATTTATCCTATATGTGATTGCATATTTGGGCACTATAGTTAATATTTCAGAGAAGTATGACAATTTTTGAATACAAATCCACTGCTCAGAGTATGCTTTTCCAGGTTTCCAATAAAAACCTGAGGGTGTCAGGGAAAGTTTTCCATGTGGGATATTTATTTCCAGCATTCATTTTCATCTTAATTGTTGATTCTCAGTTACACCACTGAACTCTCTACCATGATAAGAACAGATACTCCCAAAAGATGTTGAAAACAAGCACGAAATCTCTTTTGGATGGGTCACAATTTAGAAACACCATTTTATGGAGGAGGAAGAAGTAGCTGGAAGAAATATTCCTTTAGAAAACACTGGTAATTTTTTTGTTGAAAATAGGTACTGTGTGGTTCAGAGATGAAAGGAAAAAAGACTTCTCTTTGTTTTTTAAGACAGTACTCCACCTTGAAAACAAACATAGCAGGTAAAGGTGTCTAACACGAACTTGAATGATAAGACAAAATGCTGTGCACTGAGTAGTTTTGAAAGCCCTGCTTCCTACAGCATGATCCAGAAGAAGTATTTGACACAGAAAGCTGGTAGGGGAATATAACACAATCTTATTTTAGGTATTACCTGACACCACTCCAGCAAGCCCCTTCTGCTTCTTTTTCCTGTTCTCTAGGGATTTTTGCAAGCAGCTCTTACAGGAAAGTAAGGTACTTAATCATGCAATAAGTGTCTCCTGATACCCTTTTAAAGCTCACCATTTGGAAGATTACTTTCTGTATTTCACAGAGGCATCTATTTTTGGTTATAAACCACAATAGGCATTCTGTTAAGATGACAAGATCTTGAGAGTGTGAGGAAAGGCAAATGAAATCCTGCACTTACTCGCCAGCTGATGACCAGCACAGGTGCCTTAGAGCTGGCTTGTGCTTCAGGTCTCTCCACTAGTGAAAAGGTCTTCACTAAGGATAGCAGCCTGGTGATTTCTGCCTGCTCTCTGAAAAACCTGCCAAGGTGAACTCTGATAGCGCAGAACTCAGCATCTTCATTAAAGAAGTTGGTCAGAAATTCCACCAGTCTCTCTCACATTTTCTTTTATCACTTGCCCTAACCTCTATACAAGATTATGCCTCATGGCTTTCATCTTCACTTTGAGGAGTGAAGGAATGGTAGATGAAAAGGAAAGGTAACGGGAGGCAATGCCAATAAACAGACAACTGGAGAATCAACACTTGCTAGGAGGCGAGATGAATTTTCAATTAATAGAAAAAAGTATTGTTAAAACATGGGTAGAATTTCAAAAATCATGAATTGTTAATCTCTTCATAAATGATACAGTGCATGTGTTTTCCATATGAACAGTCTTATGAAAAATTTATGGATAATACCCGAGCTTCAGAATTCTTGCTGCATTAACTAGCTATACAAACTGTACCCTTATTACCTTTTTTTTACTGTTATATGCATTTGTTACAATTAACAACTGTGGACCACAGCTCAAACTGGACTCCACCAAGGTAGTCATTATACACACAAAACAGCCCATGCAAGATGACATGTCAAAAGGAAAATGATGAGAGGGCCGGAGCACCTCTGCTATGAGGACAGGCTGAGAGAACTGGGGTTGTTCAGCCTGGAGAAGAGAAGGCTCCGGGGAGACCTTATAGCAGCCTTCCAGTACCTAAAGGTGGCCTATAGGAAAGATGGGGAGGGACTCTTGATCAGGGAGTGGAGGAATAGGACAAGGGGTAACGGTTTTAAACTGAAAAAGGGGAGATTTAGATTAGATATTGGGAATAAATTCTTTACTGTGAGGGTGGTGAGACACTGGAACAGGTTGCCCAGGGAAGCTGTGGATGCCCCATCCCTGGAGGTGTTCAAGGCCAGGCTGGATGGGGCTTTGAGCAACCTGGTCTGGTGGGAGGTGTTCCTGCCCAGGGCAGGTGGGCTGGAACTACATGATCTTTAAGGTCCCTTCTAACCCAAACTATTCTATGATTCTATGAAAAGAGAGCATGCTAAAATGAAAGCTTTGCTTAAAATCGAACATGTTCCTGATTGAAATGTTAGACTCCCCCATTCTGGCACCCTTTTACTGGAATATGTTGTCTCTTTATTCTACCAATACTGACATACTATTAAAATTTTACTTCCATTTTTTTTTAGGTTTTGATTTTGTTTTTTTCCAGTGAGTAATGGTGAATATTGCAACAAAATGTTTTTCTTTCTTTTATGAAAACATGCATGAATCAATCGTGGATTTGGTTAAATTTAAACTTCATTATGACTTGGGCAGAGTAATCAAAAGTGCTTATCACTGATTTTCCACAAAGACATAGAAAGAGTCAGGCCTGGAACATACGAAATGGACATCGTGATGCTTGTATATATCTATGCAAAAGTTGACCCAATGTCTTTAAATGCAATGAGAGGTAAAACCAAGCCAGTTAAAGTATAGTGTCAGTATGTCTCTGTGAATGAACAGTAGCTATGTTCTCCAACTCTCCCCTTGGTTCTGTTCCCCAGTACATCAAAGCTGAATACTTCTTAGACCACACATCTGCTCTGTCACCCTTCCTTGCTTTTCTCTACAAGGAAATCTGGGCAAATAGTAGGATCAAAGTCAGTTTGTATATCCAGGAGGGAAGCCTGCTCTCATCAGTATATAGCCAGCCTTTGCCTACAAGTTTGTCTTGAGCAGCTAGTAATATTACTGCATGAAAAAACATCACAATTGAACCCTAAGTCTGAAATAATACAGGAAAAGTTTATATACATTTCGTCTCTTGCTTGCGTCATGTCCATCAAGCCTACACCTTGTAAGTCTGTTCTTATTTACAAACAGCCTAAAACAAAGGCAAAACAACACAGAAAGTATTAGCAATTGGGTATTAGCAATTTTTGTCACAGAATTTTCAGTTTCTTTACTTTGTACTGAACCAAACAGTTAAATTTTTTTCTGTAAATTATCACTTAGGTAGCAATGACAGATGGTATATCCACCTGCTTCTTGTTCCCTTAGTAACACCAATAATATTATACAACTCTATAAAACAGCTTACACTCAGGGACTGTTGTCACCAGCCATCAACGTTTACAGGGCCAGATTACTAATGAGGTCTTACTATGGACACTAAAACACTCACTGGATGCTTTCAGTAATGGAGGAATCCCACTTAGAAAAAAAGACTGTAAGCCAAAGGGAGTACTTTACCCAGTGCTAATTTTCAGTGTACAATAAGTGGAACAACAACATGTATGAGGTATTCTAGCAGCCAGGTCTGTTTCACTTTAATTGCAAACTAGAGACTTTGGAGAAACTTTCTGTTTGGCTTTCTTGCTAGATTTTAATCTTAAATACTTTCATTTTTATTTATTCTGATTACCAATACAGATTTATGTACAGGGGTTGTCATGTGGGGATTTTGCAACCGGCCAGCTAAACATTAAGAAATCGGTTTAAACATTTTGAAAAATTATCTTCCCTGAATCATTCTAGTTTGGCTCATGATGAAGTGTCGAGGGTGCAATACAGTTCAGCACATTGTACAGTAACCCCCTTCTGTCTTTCTCTGCATCTACTTTTCAAAAATTAAGTGGATTTTGGGGCTAAGATTTATACCAGGTTCTTCCTGCCCAAGTGTGTGAGTGTCCCTCTGTCATTGCATAACTCTGCCTCGGTGCTCCTGCTCCCTAGTCCCTGTCCTTGTGCAAGATAAGGCTTTTCCTTGACTGCTCTCTCCCAGTGGCCAGCCTACGGCCCCACCACCATACCGTCATGTGCCACCCCTGCCACCACCTCCCCTTTTTCATCTTCTCAGCATGCAGATTCATAAACCGCCACGTTCTCCCTGCAGCGTGCTTCTGCTTCGCAGAGCACCATGTGGGTTTTATAAAACGACACAGTGGTGAGCTGCAAAGCAGCCTTCAGAGATTATTAGTCTGGATGCTGTATGGCTGTGTGTTTTAGATAGTGTGACTGCACTTCTCAGGGGGAGGTACACATGCCCTGCACGACCCGCATTGGACCATGGTGGCTGAGGAATCTCATGATTTTTCTTGCCTGTGGCAGCCCTCCTGATGCAAGGGGGACCTTCCTTTTCCCTTTCAGAGTATTCATTCTGACCCTTATGATCTCAACCTGCAGTGTTGAGCTCACAGTCCTTTTGGACTGATGTTAATAGTTTCTCTTTTGCAATTTGATAGTAGGCAGAACATGCCCTGCCCTCCATAAAGCAGAAAAAAAAAAAATAAAAAAAATAAAAAATATGCATTTTCATTCTACTGGACGNGTGTCTGGAACAAGAAAATTCATTGTGCGCGCTGTCCATATTTAATTAGAAGGTCTCCACAGTCAGCTGGAACCCTTTGCAGTTCAGTATCTACACCACCACCAATGGTTGTCTCTACTTCTGATATTTTGTGCATAGAATGTTAAATAATAATAATAATAATAATAATAATAATAATAATAATAATAATAATACCACCTTTCTTCCCTGTATCTACTTCAAAGCTTAGGTGGCTGCAAGAGTAAATTAATTACACTATAGCATGGCAAAATATGTGAAATTCTATGATCTTAAGAAAAGAACCCCACACACCCAAACTTTTCCTATAAAATTTGATTCAGTTACATTTTAGTCCACACTATTTGTTTTACTAGTGGTATTCCAGAACTGCAGAATTTTTTGCAAAAGAAAAGAAATGCAAGAACACAGAGAAAACTATCCATTAAAGGAATTCTTTAGAAATAAAAAAGTCCTCAAATAACTGTTACCTTTTTTTGAGAGGTGTTTGTCAGACTTATTTTCAAATGGGAAAATTTGGGTTTATCAGTTACTCTCCATGACCACAATAAAGGACTCTTATGAAGAATTAAGGATAAAAATAAAGGATTTCTCTTATTACATCAAGTAACTGCAAGGAAAGGTTTCTATAGCATCTCATCTCATAAGCACATTTATTTTTATTTCATCAAAGGTTATTTGAAGAATATTTTTTTAAAACAAGCTTTAGTCACCCAAATTAACAAAACTCCTTCATTACTCAGACATTGTAAGGTATATTCATAAGGTTAAACACAGTTTTCTCTTATTAATATTTCTACATTTCTGATTGAAGCTTAGTAATCATCAATAAGGAGATGACAAGGCAATGGAGATGATAATATTTACTGAAAGATATCTTTATCCTCTTGTATCTAACAATTTTTTTTGGACAGCAGAAGTCATGACAGAGTGACAGGAAAAAAAGAAATAGTAGGATTTGATCTTAATATCCACCTTTGCTCAGAAAAAAAGATGATTCACTTTGTAATATTTTTTTTTTTTTGCTTTGATGAAACTCAGCTGTCAGCTTCTGAACGCAACAGCAGCACCACTACTTCATGACAATCTCTTGCAACACATTACAGGCTTACAGTATTTCTATTTTAAATTACACACTCATTAGAGCTAGTCAGAATTTCACAACCTCACAGAAAGTGTTAAATTTTGTCCCTTTCCCCTACNCTGAAGGTAAAGCTGTCTTTGGAACTTTATTATAGAAGCAGCTTGTATATCATTAGAAAACAAGACTGACAAACAAAAAGTTGATTTGTCCTATTGCAGTGAATGTTAACTATGTTCTTTATTCAGTATATTTTGGGCATAATAAGCTTGTCTTTTTGTGCTTTGGGCAACTCACAGTTCATATGAACATATTATCATGATAGTAAACTGAACTAATACTGCTTTTACAGGCACACATTCTTGAGCCGAACTCCTGACTATCTGGACTACAGGGCTTTTAGTTATCTTAGAGCAGAGACAGGACAATCCATATATTGGATATATATAGATATCCAGAGAATATCTATGAAGAGATTATTACCTCTGCAAGACAGCAAGGACAGTAATATCCGTTGGAAAGAGAATTTTTATCCTCATCAGTTAACATGCTTAAGGATAGAGGAAGCCATGATAGGAATAAAAAAAAGTCAAAGATTTGATCTCATATAGCTGAAATATTGACAGCAGCACTTGGTATCATATAGTGTTGTCATCTACCTGTAGACCTCATGAAAAATCTGGCCAGTGGTGTAGCGTGGCATGGCTCACAGGAGATCATTTCCTCCTCATAAAAGGATAGCTTTCACATTGAGGTGCATGTCTCGGGAGTCCAAGAGACATTGCTGAAACTGTGAACAATTCACCAAAGAATCACCTTTCATTTTTCATGTAAATAAACTGATAATGTGAACAAAATCAAGTTGTCTTTAGAGGGGAAGTGGGTTGGGGGTGGGACAGGCAATGGAATAGCTTTCACTTTCCCTTTGTTTTCCAAAAGAATTAAATATTTCTACTGTCACCTAACTCAGTGTAGTTTCAGATCTTTTCCTCAAACCACAATATTTTAGTAACTCTTCAGAATGGAGAGTAGGAGCTAAAGGTCAAAGAACAAATTACGCTTGCAACAAAATGACCTGGATTAAATGTTCCCCATGCATTGCCATACATTTCAAAATGTTAAGAAAATGCCATGACTCATTTCTGAAAATCCTTTCAATTAGGTCATTAAGTTAATATTATTGAGTTGACAGCTCTGTAAACCAATTAAGAGTGGACAGTTTTTCAAGTTTTTCAAAGATTATTAAAATGCTAGTGAATATGTGTTACTTCAGAAAAACTAAGTAACAAATTAATTTGGCAGAAATAATATATTTAAGAGAGTTCAGAACACAGCTGAAATACACGTGCAAAAGGGGCTTCCCTGATCCTGTGTCATTTGCTAATACAACTGAAGAGAAGAAAACAGGTACATATATGGAAAAAAATTTGGCTAAAGTAAACGATTTCTGTACCACTACAGGGGCAAAAAAAGTGCATTTAACACTCTATTAAACTTTCCATGTCCTTTTTCAGCAGTTTTTCTTTTGGCTCTGGTATTCCAACCTTTTTTATTTGATATAGATTTTCATTCTTCATGCCTCACGTATCCTAGTATTAATTGCCTTTTAGCTAACCCTGAGAGTTTCTTGCTAGAATAGAACAAACACTAATGTTCTGTTTATTGTGCTGTACAGAAATCACTTCACATTCCCTGTCCCCTCCAGGAAATATTATTTCTACAACATCTGTCTTTTTCCACCTTTCTGGCCAGGGAATTGCAAGTTCCTGAATGACAAAGCAACAGAAATTATAAAGGATTCCCTTGAGAACGACTCTACTGCTCTGGCACAGGAGCCCCTGTTGTGCAGACAGTGCCAAAGTGGCCACTGGTCCACTGTGGTGGTGTGGGGGCTTCCTCTCTGACCTGCTCCTGCTGGAAGGCTTCTGCTTTGTTCCGCCACTTGCTGAGATCCACCAGAGCGTGGTCCACAGCAATTTAAACTGTATTTCTCACTCCATAGTTTCAGTGAAATGTTTGTGTAAATCATCCTGTGTCTCTGAGCAGACAGTACATAAAAAACATCCTTCAGGACCCGACGTATTCATGAGCAGGACTCCCGGACTGGTAGTGCTCTAATAAGTATAATATGTTCTTAGAAGAGTCTCCATAGTTGAAGTGGCATTTAACACACAATGGAGAAGAAAAACAATGATCATCAATTCTCTGGTTTTGATGTGCTTGGAAGTTTCTTCATGTGTTAACTTTATATGATACTTCCCAGAAAATTAAGCGTACGTATGTCCTTGTCAGTACAATATTTGAGATTGGTATCATTAGGTATTTTTAAATTTTTGTTTCACTTCCAAATTCAAAGACACATTGCATTCATGTTATTTCTTTAGGCAATATATTTTCTTTACAAAATGCCTGCTCTTCTGGATTTAAAGAGTCTGGTTGTGTCCCACAAAACTCCAAAAGCAGGACCTATGGACCTACTGACTCTGCCAAGAAACACAGACCTTTTTTTGACTTTGACTGTATTATTGCTCTCCATCTCAATCTCTGCAGGCAAAAGAGTACTGTGAAGTACAGCAAAGAAAAGGAGAAAGGTTTAGTTTGTCATAATAATCTCTTAGACTGTTATTCTAAGCATGTTCTGCTACATACACCTGGGTGGTTAGACAGCAAGGCTGCTGGAACAGCTCACAGCACTCGTTGCTCCTGCCGTTTATTTGAATGATGCAATGTCCTATGACTTAGCATAAGTCACAATTGGTGCTGCTCAGTTCCCAGTCTGTCCAATAAGAACAATACTTCATTACATCACAATATTTTTTGTCAAAAATGCCACTTATTTGCAGGGGCATCAGTAGTTACAGATCGTTGTTAATCAGGAAACCAAATAACGGAGAATGCTGACTCCACCCACATGCACAAGAAAAACTGCCTCAGTTTTGTACATAAAATTCTCTTTAAACAACAAAATAAGAAATGTCAAGTAAAAAATCTGTGGCTTAACTGAACTGTGCTATATAGATTTTTGTTGATGTCTATCTTATTTCCTCATATGAGGTCAGACAAACTCAATTAAGAGAACTACAGCAATATGAACCTTACACTAGTTTTCAAAGGAAAATCAATGCAAGCCCAAACCATACTGTCAGTACTTTACCTGCTTAAACTTCTGTAATAGCTACTTTTAGTATTTTTCCAATGTAAAATGATGGCAGGCTGGATGCAGAGCATTATTGGATAAGTCTGTCTCCAGTACAAAGCATTAGAAAGCTTTTGGTAAAATAAATATTCCATTCTCTTGTCTGAAATATTGGTGTAAAATAGAACAGGATCAGCTATTTGCCCAGCTATACATTTTTTCTTATATAAAATATGACTGCAATAAATGGTAAAATAGAAAGATTGATGGACATCCATGTGTACTGAAGACAGATCATTTACAGAGGAAAGCAAAAGTCTTCAGCAACCATAGAAGTACAAAATTGTTTGCTATGTAGTATCGCAATTTTGTTTCATAAAATTTTTGCAGCATTCATTGCCTGGCCATTGCAATAGAAGCAGATGAATGGTTATTTTGAGGGTCTCTGGCAGTGTAAGAAATGTGTCGTGAACTGCATTTTTCAGAAGCAATTTAGAACTTTAAGTCAAAGCCAGAAAAAGTCACAAGTATATATGTAAGTGCTGGCACAAGCTTCAGGAAAAATATTCTTGAGGCTTAGGAAGGTAATGGAACAAGATTTCAATATGTTTTCTATGTATCAGTAACAACTGAGTAAATTTCATCTCAAGTAAAAGGGAGCTTTTTGTGCCAAATATGAATTACTTTTTCCTTTCTCTCTTCTTGTCCTTCTTCTGAAAATCATACCTATTGTATGTGTCAGTTTTACTTTGCAAAGGACTGACAGCCTCTGCTCCCACTTAACACCAGCAGACAAAAGGTTTATGACAGCCTTGAAAGAGGTACATTCCCATACTCCTCTCATATGCAGCACCTCGTACTATGAAGCCTAGTGCTTCCTGTCTTTCTCAGCATCTCTCAAAAGTAAAAGGCTTCTCAAGGTGAGGGTGATATTTGGAGATGAGGGGGCAAAATGCAGATCTGATTCCTGGTGTCATGGCACGACATGTCAGAAAGAACTTATAACTCAAATAAATCCTTTAAAGGTGGAAGAAGGAGAAAGGGAGAGAAAAAAAGAGCAACACATTCACAGCCAGACAAGATATATTTGGTGATCGGGGATCAGAAACAGATCTCAATATTGAATTTAGTCCAGAAGTGATGAAACTAAAGTCTTAAGCAGTGCATGGCATAGACTTCAGCCTCTAGGAATAATTAAATGGCTTCAATTACCAGGACTCAATAATCAGTGGAGCAGTCAGACTTGTCTGGATGTTGTTCATTGCCTGATTTCATAACAGCATGTGGAGACAAACAACAGGGAGAAAATAGGTGCATAGTCATTCTTATAAATTTGTGCCATGGTGTCTTTTACACCAGGTTCCCAGGTGTGAGCAATGGCACACACTGCCCATGTCTACCTGATGAAACTCTCTTCTCTGATCATCCTAGCAAGGCAAATCTGCCAAGGCCAAACAGGTTTGTTAAAAACCTAGCAGCTGTGCCACTGTCACACTCATAAACGCAGATGTGCATGTGAGCTGGCTTTTGAGTGTTCAGGCTTCATATTTCCCTGTGTCACCGAGGTTAAAACTTTTCTAGGCAGGAGTACAAAAGCTTAAAAGAGAGATAGGTCTCTGCACCCTGTGTATTGAAAGCTGTTTGAGCAGCTAGCACACCTCCTGTAGTGGCTGTCTCTTCCCTGACCTCATTGAACCACAGAGACATTCTGTGGGACTGATGGAAGGTGAGACAGAGGTTGACTATATTAAATTGCAAACAAGTACAGAAAGCATCCCTAGGTGGGCAGAAATCCAGCCCATAAGTACTCCAGCTACATTTATTTTCATTGCAGGGGAGCTGTCAAATAATAGTTCATTTGTTTGCTGTTTTGTTTTTAATCAAAAGCAGCAGAAACAAAGACTATAACAGAAGATATTGATTTTTTTCACATTACTTCCAGTAGCAAAGATGCTATATATTCCTACTATCACCTAACAGCCAACAAAACAATGTTTTCATGTATGATTTAACAAATCAGTAAAATCCCTCAGATAGTACTGTCTCTGAAGAGGTTGCATATTATTTTTATTTACCCCTCTTCAGAAGAATAAAGGTGAGCTTATTTAAGATCTATAATCACAGTAGTGAACAAAACAGGCACAAGAGAAGGACAGAAAGGGAGAACATAAAGCAATCTATAAGCCTGCAGGAATGTTCAGACTCCATTTTTGAGAAACCTTATTGGGGGGAAAATGAAGTCCTTGCTTTGGCCTTCAAGTATGGATAGAAGCTGAGGAGTCGGATTTTAATTGAGATTTGTGATTAGAATTCTGTCTGAAATCCACAGAGCTTTCAGAAAATACTTCAGATTTATTCTCTTCTTTCTACAAGATAGCAATTGGTTTTTATTAATCAGCATTCATGTCTGGAAGTGAGCTCTAGGTGGTAGATGAATTAGTTGTCTAAAAAATTAAGAAATAAAAGAATACCATGTTAACTATTAAATAGAATGAAATTTCTTATGATATTTTTTATTTGCTTTTAGTTATTAAAAAGGAACATTCTTCAGTCTTAAACTGTTTCTTTTCACTGTCTTACCTTAAAGTTACTTCAGCTTTGTACACTACAATAAGAAATATCTGTTAAAAGAACAGTCACAAAATCGCAATTTACTGTCTTTCCCCTTGTATGTTCAAGAAGTTGAAAGTAGAGGAGATATTTTATTACCATGTTCCAAAAGCCGATTGAGACTAGCAAGCAGTATTCTGGAATCACATAAGAGTAGCAGTGCCACCTGAGCACTTTTGCAGTAACACTAAGAATACTTCAAAATTTAATTGTAACAGTCTAGAAGTGGAAAATATTAAGAAACCATGAGATTAGTCATTACCTTTTTCTAGAGAATTTTGTTTTCTGGCTTGATTGCAAAACCAATAGCAAGGAAAAATGGCAAAGAAACATGGAGGTTAAAAGGTAACACTGCCATTTGCAGACACATCAAACACATAGTTTTCCAATGTAAGAATTTATTTTAAAAAGAAAAAAGATCAGTTTGATTCTCATTAGAAGATATCTTTGATCCTTGTAACAAAAAAATATGCATACACATATCTGATAAACAAATGTATTACCATGCATCCATACAGTGCCTGTATGTAGATATGTATAATGGGTACTTAGGTCGCACAAAAAGCTGCCTTTAGATCTACACGAAATCTGCTAGTCTGAAATAGCTTCACCCTACAAAATTACTTCACTAGAAGTTAATATATAGGGTAAGACCAGCAGGCAAACCCTTTTATATGCCACAGCCTGTGCCTCCAAACAGTGCATTGATTCAATGAGTTCTCCTAAATAACCTGTTTTTATAAGGAGCTAATCACCTCTGCTTTCACTAGCTGCCACCGAGAACACAGAACAGCACGTGAAAGGGAGAAAACAGCAATTCAAAGACATAAGGGAACCACAAAGCAAAACTAGTGAAAACTGTAGATCCCATTTCAGTCTATTTCAAACAGCAAAATAAAAAGACTCACAACATATGTATCAACTACAAACTGTGAATCAAACGTGAAAGGGGCCAGGGACACAAAAATTTGAGAAAAACTACTACGAAAGGCACTAGAAGCTAGTGGAAACTGTGACAATAGGCATCTTTTCAGGAATTTGTATGGGAAAAAACAGTAGCAGCTAACAGTTCCTTACCAGCATGAAAGCTAGGAAGAAGCAACTAAAGCAGCTGAAAAATGGCCTTTTATGGCCCATAACTGGTGTCTTCAAAAACAACATAACAAGAATATAACAGCCCTGCAAAACGTTGTTTATAGAAATCGGCAGTCAAAGAGCAAGGTACAAACCAGTTATCCCCACAGCTAAGCTGGCTCTTTGTTGAAGGAGTTTCTTCAACTCCGCTAGCCTTTTAGTTAAGTCAGCAGCGCTTGACTTAACTAAACATCTGAACACATCTGAACACAAGGTGCCCTGCAACACTGAGCTCAAGATTGACATTTCAGGACATTTCAGGGCAGTGCTGATGTAGTCCAACCCTTCCCCAGAGCAGGCTCAGCCGTGAGGTCAGACCAGGTTGCTTAGGGCTTCATCCTGTGGGGGCTGGAAACCTCCAATGAGGGCCATGGCACTAGCCCCCTGGGCCTCAATCCTGTTCCCCAGCCATTCTCGCATGAGAAAATCTTTCCCTTATCTCTAGCCTCTCCGACCCTGCCCTTTATTTTATTTTTCCTGGGGTGTTTTTTGGTATTTTTTGTATGGACTGAAGGTGTTTTAGTTACAAATTCAGCTGTTCTGGGGGATGCCCTAAACTACAGGAACACTCAGACTAAGTTTGGCGATTCTGAGCACTGCTGATTTTATCAGGACTCATGACTGCTGGGTAAATATAGGAATGATACTTATTGCGTACCATTTAACATCAATTCAGTGTCTTATCAGTGATTCTAAGGTTAAACATGTAATTCTGAGTTTATACTGGGTTTATATCAACTGTAGAGCATAAGGTCTGCCAGTAAAAAGTTGACCCATCAGAACTGTTGGACAAATTTGAATGGACGTATGCAGTCATGCAGCTGAAGAGCCCTAGACATTAATGTAACAATAAATCACAACTGTCATAGCGCAGAAACTGTAATCATCTTTGTTTTAACTCTGATGTAAGAGCGTGGGGCAAGCCACCAGGCAACACAGACTTACACCAAGGCAATGATTTGTCCTACAGCTGCACTTGATGACCACAACTCTATGCTGAACATTATCACAGAAGACACAAGAATGCTGAGGAGACCACAGCAACACTTCCTGCATTCTCTCCCCTTGCTACACCCCATTATTAATAACACAGGTAGAAATTTCATGTGTAGTTCAGATAACTGCCCCAGAGCCCATATTTTACCTCTTTTCTCCTTCCCTCGACTTTTAGACATATTTTAAGCTCATTAATAATTCATTTCAGCCATTTAACTGCAATAGGATAGTGAAATACATGTCTTAAATTTTATTGAGAAAAGAACTCATGGGAAAGGACTTACACTATTATTAACAGTGCAGCATTTCTGTCTGTCTTTGAATAGATTGAAGCTACTGTAGTCAAATGTTGTTCAAGATATGCCACTGTATTATTGTTGTTCTCAAATGCACTGAAGAGAGGTGGTACAGCTAATTACTACCTTATTCACGTTTAAAATGCAGTAGAATGTCATTACAACAGCCTACTGTTTAGAATACACTGATCTTCCCACAGTCCTCAGTTTCTTTCTACACACAAGATGCTTTGGTCTTCACTGATATTCCTGAGGTAAAAACTGATTATGCTTCACAGATAAATTCAGATGGTGTTAACAACTAATTTTATGACATTATCTTTTTGAAAAACTGAGGAAGGAAGCTCACATCAAGGATAAACTTCAGGCTTTTAGGCAGAGTATGTTTTTGAAAACAGAAATTAGTACCTTCCTTGTACCATAAAAAAAAAATCAAAATTTTCACTGCTAGAATTGTTCAACTGTACAGAGAGAATTTGAAGCCTTACTTGTCGCAGCGTAAGACTCCATAGCCAGTTTGCAATTATAAGCAATCAGAACCTGTGGCCACTGCTGAGCCATTTCCTACCTCTGAGGAATAACGTTTGTTCTCAGCACACTGAAATTTAATGTAGAGAGGTTACATGGTTATATCACAACTGCTAAGTTCTTTTGTAAATTATATACATGAAACCTAATCAGTATTAGCTCCTATACTTGTAGGTCTCCTGAAATGAAACATAATTACAATGAATAATTTAACATAATTTAATTGGGTCTTGGGAATGCTTTTATATAGAGCAAGTATATATGACTATCTACAAAATTACATTATGTCACTTGTTATTTACACAGAAGTATAACTTGTGCTTTGTCATAATTAAAGGCACAGTAACAGAAATATAATTGTAGCAAAAAACCCCAGACTGATATCTTTCACATAATGTTAAGACACAAATCTGCATTGGAATCTGGATCATTCAGAAAAAAATGAATGAAGCACTGAATTAATTTTAAGGGGAGAATCATTTGCTTAAATCTTCTGCTGAAACTCATTATTATTTTTGATGTCCAAGCTAAGAGTTTTTTTAAAGGAAATACTCTTTTGTGGTACTTTCTTATTCATACACCTTGGTGGCACTTTTTCCTATCTCTTTCCCCATGCTCCAGCCCCATGGGACAAAAAAATTCCCTGTGGTGGGAAAAAAAAATAATAAAAAAAAAAAACTAAAGAAAATGAAACAGAGATGCTATCTTTGATAAGATGATGTTTATCTTTGGCACAGAGAATCTAGTCTGAGTTCAGGACATTAGTAAAGCATTATGAATAATGTTGTGAATGACACAAACCTGCAAGGGAAATGCTGGATGAACCTGAAGGTTACTGAAGAATGACTAGGATACTGGTCAAGAGCTGGGTGGAGGAAACTAAGAATAGACAGCAGTACAAGCAGAAGTAACAAATTAGAGGGAGTTTGCCAGGCAAGTTCTTTAAAAATCAGTTGAGATGCATATTTTCAGCATTCACATTAATATCCATAGTGTCAATTAATGAAATTTTATTATTGTACAAAGCTGAGATGCATGGCCAACAAAAATAAAATACAAGGTTGAAACAATAAACATAGGAAAAAAAATAAGTATTTTAAAATGAAAGGCCATTTTCTCAATAAATGTCTTACTTACCAAAAGTGTTTTCTTTTTTTTTTAAAAAAAAAAAAGCATTCACCACTGTGTTGTGTTTCTTTACAAGTGTTAGAGAAGCCAAATCTCATGGAGGGAGTAGACTTAGTCATAGATGGTGAGCACATGAACTGGCTCTGGGAAAAAAGATCACAAAAAGCACTGTGTACTGTGAGCAAGAGAGACTTGCAGGTCCAGAGCCTGCAACTTACGCTGATTAAGACTAAGAGTGGCATGGCACAGAAAGCCCTACTTCAAAGGAAGGTAAATAAAAACTCTATACAAGGACCATAGTAGAGCACAGAATTCACTAAGCCTCAGAAACCAATTGATTTTACTAAAATGAAGGCTGAATGAGAGACGCAAATAAATGCCTATTTATGTTATATTTTATTTCTTCACTTGCACTACTTTAGTGCTCCCTTGCCTTCTGGGTAACCTTAAAAATCCATGCCTTACAAAACAGCAGTTTGCATAAATAAACATATAGCATTTCACAGTACTATATTTAAATAACCTTTTCCTCACTGCTGACTGAGCTGTCTTCACAGCCATCAAAAACAAGGCCACAGTCAAGCTGACTAGCAATCATTTTAACTAATTGATTATCAATCTCACTTATTAGCCAAATTATCTCATCAATAAATCTAGAAAGCTAGGCACTACAACAAACTCTAAGTAAGCAAAATTCAGTCCTGGTCTTATAAAATGCTCATTGATGACAGCTGAAAGATTTACTTGGAGGTCATGGGCTGTGGATTTTAACTGAAAGACACATTAACATAAAACACACACCAGCAAGAACAATGCATCCATCCTGATCCCTACCTAAATTGACAGAACTGGTAACAAGAGTCTGCATTAACAGATTATTGTGGAAGTCCATTGTCTATGGAGCTTTCATTTGGCTTCTTGAAAGCTCCTTTCTCTCTTTTCTCTCTTGCTTTATCTCTGTAAAGCAGCCTTTGCTGAATCTTAAGGCCAAGGATCTCATCCCAAGGATCTCATCACTGCAACCTCTGCAGTCATTACTATGAAAGTGTCTGGAAGGGCAGCTGCACATGCAAGCACTGAACAGATTACTATGATTCAAGTCATTTTTAGTATTTAAATTGCTTCAGTTCCACACTGTTTACTCATCGCAGGAGTCTATCTGTGTGCAAGGTGTTCTACTTGGTCTATTACTTCAACAGAAATACACCATCCATCTTCAGAGACAATATGTGGAAAGACAATATACCCATTTCCACATTCTGAAAATCAGATTATTCTTTTGTTCTGAAGTATATTAGGCTTTCCCAGAACTGCATATTAGATGTACTTGGAACTTACTCCAGAAATAAGTGGTACCCTTAACGTAAATCAGTCAACATGGTGCTAGTAACTTCAGGAGGCAGAGAAAAAGCACAAAATTGAGCAAAAAGAGATAAAATGCGC
Organism: Rynchops niger; assembly: GCA_013400035.1. Taxonomy (NCBI): domain Eukaryota; kingdom Metazoa; phylum Chordata; class Aves; order Charadriiformes; family Laridae; genus Rynchops; species Rynchops niger. The sequence continues at coordinate 59,684 of VXBH01002252.1, forward strand.
AAAAATACTAATCACAAGTAGATTGTCTTGACAGTATACACTTATGCTGTTCTCTTCACAACATTTTGTTAAGCATACTAGTATATATCAGATACTACAGTGGGAAAAAATAAGACTTCTATTCCTCAAATTGTCCTAGAACTTAATCTTTCACAGTTGCTTTTCTCTGCATCTCAGTTTCCATGTCTGTGACTTAGCTACTACTCAAATTCCATATCCCATTAGGCTGTTAGACGATGAAATAAAGTGATAAAGCTCTTCAGAAAAGCAAACTGCACATAAGAGAGACAGAAACCAAACAACTAAGGGACAGTTGCTCTCCCAACTATTCCTAACTGAAAATAGTTCTTAACATCAGAGCTAAGGTGTTTACCTTAGTCATTTTTGTTCACGTCCCCATTTGTCTTCCCCTTCAGATTTTACAAAGGTCAATGAAAGGAAAACTCCTTCTTTCCTTCATCAACTGACACGAAAAGAGAGGAAGATACTGAGAACAAGGGAAAGGGTTGAGGAGCTGCATGTTGGGCTTGGAGAAGCAGGGCAAAGAAGGCTTTTTTTCTCACCTGTTCTATCCCTGCTGCCATTTCTTTTGGCAGCTGGAGCCACATACAGCTATCACTGCCAGCAAATAACACAGACCTGCTCTTCTCAGAGCTGAAGAACAATGTTATGTGACAAAGAAGTTACACCACTCAAAGTTTCTCCAGAATTTTCTTCTGCTACTTCAAGAAAAACTGCAGAGTTCCCTATGACTGCTTCTTATGTGAAGTAGTACCCCAATGAGCAATGAAACAGAAGACAATGACATGACCATTATTGTAAATTATATTTCATAGCCAATTCTGCAGANATAAAGGTTTGATTTCTTTACATTCAGAATGTAATTCTCTCCAACACCAGATTACAGACCATGCTGTACAAAGCTACAGCGTCATTCACCCAGTTCTCCTTTTTACCTGACGTATAATACAGAGGAATTAGCTCTGGTTTAGCATTACTGTTGAAACAAATATGAGATTGCAAAAATGTAACATTAAAAAAAAAAAAAATGTATCCAGTGTACATGCAAACTTGCAGTTATACTTACACCAGTGGATTAAACAGAAACTACTGTTCCAGACAAAGACTTTCCAAGACTATGTCCTACAGAAAGCTATCTGTTTTGCTTAGCTTAGTGACAACTATTCAGTAAAGCTAATATAACTCTGCTTTTTCTGTTGTGTCATGGTTTCAGCTGGGATAGAGTTGACTTTCTTACTAGCAGCTGGTATAGTGCTGTGTTTTGGATTTGGGATGAAAATAGCGTTGGTAAAACACTGATTTTTTTATTTGTTTCTGAGCAGACAAGGCCTTTTCTACTCCTCATACTGCCCCACCAGTGAGCAGGCTGGGAGTGCACAAGAATTTGTGAGGAGACACAGCTGGGACAGCTGACCCCAACTGACCAAAGGAATATTCCATACTATGCAACATCATGCTCACTATAGAAAGGTGGGGGAAGAAGAAGTTTGGAGTTACAGTGTTTGTCTTCCCAAGTAACCCTTATGTGTGATGGAGCCCTGTTTTCCTGGAGATGGCTGAACACCTGCCTGCTGATGGGAAGCAGTGAATGAATTCCTTGTTTTGTTCTGCTAATGTGCGTGGCTTTTGCTTTAGCTATTAAACTGCCTTTATCACAACCCACAAGTTTTCTCACTTTTAGTCTTCTGATTCTCTTCCCCATCGTAACAGGAGGAGTGACTGAGTGAGTGGCTCTGTGGCCCTACTTGCTGACTGGAGTTAAACCATGACATCTTGCCATACAGCATTTGCTTCTTCATATCTATTCCTGTGAGCTGAGCTTTAAAGAAGATAGTACAGATCACTGTACCTACGTCAGGAGGGAGGCTACACCATAACAAATAAAAGTCTATATTTTTTTGCAGCTGCAAGTGTAGTGTTCCTGTTGTGACTCCATAAGGTCCCGAAAAGGAAATGAACTACATTTAGAAACTGACAGGAATGTGTTGTGACAAGTCCTTTGGGTTCTACTAAGTGAAATATGGAAGGAGTTTTCCATGTTATAAATTATTGTAATAGAGATAATGTCAGCTTTAGTTTTGTGGCTAAGTGCTTATGCTTTCTCCTTATAGCAAGATCCTCCAAAATATCTGAAAATATTTCTGAAATAATATTATTTAAATACTGGTTTTAGTGAAAATATGCAGTGGGATCTTAACTTTTTAAAAAGATAAAAATCAAAAAGTCTAGTTCAAGCAACAGAAATAAAATGATTTTCTGAAGACAATTCTTTTCCTCATCAGGCGTTATGTGAAGCTGTATGCAGTTGTCTTTCTAGATTCCATGCTTTCCACATGAGCTGCAAGCTCCCATATCCTTGGTACATTTCTCTTCACTCTCATCTTCTCTCTATGCCCTGTGATGTCTGGGTCTTTCTCTTCCCCAAATAGGCTCAGATACATCCCACAAAATCACAATTCTGACATTCCTTCCAACACTGGAAACACATCTGTGTGCTTTGAAACGGAAAAGGGTCTCCCTTGAGGAGTAAGAGCTCACATTATTCATCACTGTGATAGATTAACAATCTTCAAGTCAGCTATCTCCCAAGAATTACACCTACGTGGATCTTTCAGAAGAATACCAAATCACCCAAAAAGTCTTGTTGCTGTTAACCCAAACTGGATCTTTATTAGTAACATTCATATTTGATCACTATACACCCAAAACACTTTACCTCTCTCAGTAAAAAACACCTTTATTTATGAAATAAGTATCTGATTATTAAAGTTTGTGATGAGTTGACCCTGGCTGTCTGCCAGGTACCCATCAAGCTGCTTTATCATTCCCCTTCTCAGCTGAAAAGAGGAAAGAAAATCTAATGAAAGGCTTGTAGGTCAAGATAAGGACTGTGAGAGATTGCTTGACAATTACCATCACAGGCAAAACAGACTCTACTCAGGGAAATTAATTTAATTTATTGCCAATCAAATCAGAGTAGGATAATGAGAAATAAAACC
>VXBH01002252.1:77774-94129 GCA_013400035.1 Rynchops niger
TGAAGTGCATTCCATTAGCATTGGCCCATCGGTCCAATCTATCCAAGTCTCTCTGTAGAGCCTCCCTGTCCTCATACAGATCAACACTCCCACTTAACTTGGTGTCATCTGCGAATTTACTGATGATACAGTCCTTGTCCTTATCAAGGTCATCAATAAAGATGTTAAACAGAAATGGTCCCAACACTGATCCCTGAGGAACACCACTTGTGACTGGCTGCCAGCTGATACATTTTGTTACTTCTTGGTGAAAATTTCAGTTTAAAGAAAAATAATATAAAATTATGTCTCCAGAAGAAGGAGACAAGGTCTCCACCAAGGTCTTCCTTGCTCCAGATTTCTCCTCTAGTCTCAGGGTCCTGGGACTGTTAAAGGCTGGTCTTATGGCCAGTTTTATTAGAAAGGACTGAGACAAAGAAGGCATTAAACCTATTCTGCTCCAAAAAATTACCATTTTGAAATAAAGCTGTGTTTTCTTTGCTGGAGAAATCTGTTTTCTATATGTGGCTGCTTCCTCTCTCCTTCCCCATCTATTGATGTGTTTGTCATGGGCTGGTCAATGAGAAGACAACAGATGCTCTCTCCCACCTTTCACTCTAAGGAGAGGAAGAAGAGAGATGAAGAGATTTGCGAGTTTAGAAAAAAAAAACTAAACTACTTTATTGAAATATTGATAATAAAATAAAAAAATGAAAATAATGAAACAGATACAATATATACAAATATACAAAAAACTGCATCAAGCTCCCAGGGAGATGTCACTGGCAGGCACTGTGGAAATTCCAGACTGGACTCAGTGACAAATGAGAACTGGAGTACCCTGACCGGGATCAAAAGGCAGAGGCGCTGACGGGGTCCTTAGACAACAGTCATTGACAAAACAGTCCACTGAAGAAGAGCCCTTGGAAAATAGTCCTTTGAGAGGAGCCAGCCTGATCCCTTTCATCCCTCAGCTTTTATACTGAGCACGGCAGATGGGATGGAATACCCCATCGGTCAGTTTGTGTCACCTGACCTCTCCACAGGTGTAACCCTACCACNCCGCAGGTGTAACCCTTCCACAGGGAAAACAACCAAGTCAACTGACTCTGGTTGTTACAGCAACAAGTGTAAGCAAGAGCCTCTCTCACTGAACAGAAAGTTGGATCTGCTCCACCCCAAACCAGGACAGTGTTGCAGGAATAATTTACAGTATTATAAAATTAAAGAGATCATGCATTTAACTAGTTAATGCTAAAGGGAATTGTGTACTTTTGTCAGTTCAGTATTCATTCTGGGTAGCAAAGGCAACCTAAACAAGGAACAGAAATATAAAATTAAAGCAGCTTCTTGCTATTTAAATTAGATATCCTCAATTTATAAAGATATTTTATTTTTATTTTGACTGAGCAAATTATATCTGCTGAACCACAGAAAACAGTAGTTGAGCATTCAAATGATATGTATGATTTGAGGAAGAAGATCATGATCAGGCTGTCCACATAGTTCATGTTTACATGGGTGCTGGTAAACGCACTGTTCTCCACCCGTACCAATTTATGTGGCTTGCCATGCATGTGGTTTTTATATGTGTGGGTCTGCCTATAGGGAACCAGACTCCTTACTGCCTCACGGGGGACAGTGAACTGCAGAAGCCTCATATATATTAGCCTAGGACAGCAAGAATCTACCTGGATCCTGAAGCCCAACACATACAGCTACAATGAGCATGGCTTACTTACTTTCTCTATTCAAATGAAATATTACTGATTTCAAAAGCCTTTAGGATGCACACTGAAGACATCCCGTAAGGTATGGAGAGCAATGTAACCCTTATGATTTTAATGTTTTTTTTTTTAATTATTATTATTTTTAAACCAGACCATGATGTTAGAAGCAAGGAAGAATCTGCCTGCTCTGCCTTCAGCTTTTCTATGTGGTGAACCATGAGAGGAGAGTGAGGATGCTAGTTTGATTGTAAAAACCATGTTTCTCAGTTTACTGAGGCTCCTATGTCCTTGGCATTCAAAACACCTAAAGATATGATGCCTAGGATATATTTTCCTCTTCAACTTGAGTGCACAGGATTTGTGTGCTCCATATCCCACAAAACACTACACATGTGCAGTTCAGGCTGTAGTTCTTTTCTGAGCCTGGCTGGCTGCTCCCAATGCACTGTCTCAGGCCCTGTGCATGATCTGATCTTATGCTGTAACTCTTTCCCTGTCAGATTGCACGATCTCTAGAACGTTTTCTCTTATCTTTGTATCTTTCTGCTACTTTGAGGAGATCCATGTCACAAAGTCCTCTGAAAGCACTTTATCAACTATAAACAGACCATACTGGAGGCTTTGCTAAAGTCAAGGTATATAACATCCACTGTTCCCCCTATATCCATGCAGTCAGTCATTTCATCACAGGGAACAATAATATTGGTCAGGCAAGATTCGCCCTTCAGCTAGCTGTTCCTAGCAGTTTCTTCAGGGTTTGGAAATGACTTGAGAAGGATTTGTTCCATTCCCTTGCTAGGTGCCGAGTAGAGGCTGACACATTTGTAATTAATCCTTGCCCTTCTTGAGGATAAGCACAACGATTGTCATTTTTCAATAAACAGGAAACTTCCCCAATTGCCACTACATTTCAAAGGCACACCCACAGTGACACCAGACACATTGCTCAGCACCCTTGGGTATGTCCTGTGTTGTCTCATGGACTTGTGTGTGTGTCAGTGAGTGAAGTGCTCTCTACTTCAGTCCCCCTTTCCTGTGGGTATTGCCTCGCTCCCACTCTGCTAGGAAGCTCTGAGACCTGGGCAGCCTGAGGCAGCTCTTAGCAGTGAAAAACACATTGAGTACCCTGGCCTTCTCCAAGTCCCTTGTCAGTAGGGCCCCTGTCCCAATGAGCAACAGGACCACATTTTCCTCAGCCTTACCTTTGCTACTTGCAGAAACCAATCTTGTTGACCTTCCTTGCTAGTTTCACCTCCAGCTGAGCTTTGGATTTTTGGCGCTGGGAGATGCACAAGGCATTGGTTGCTTAGGCCACTCAAAAGAATATAGAGACATTTCCCATCTCCACTTCCACTTCTGTGCTCTGTTTTTTGTCTGAGCCCATGGTCTTCTCCCACTTTTTACTGATTTTTCTGCCTACTGGAATGGATTGTCCTTATGCTGTGACGATTGACCTCCTCTGCCTACCATTACAGTTTCCATGGGATTCTGTCAAACAAGTTCCCAAACAAGATGAAGCCCACATATCTCTCTTCCCACATATCTCTCTTTTCACGTATCTTCTCTCTTTCCCACATACCTCTCTTCCTACCCAAACTCCTTGCTGGTTGGTGGAATTCCTGATGGAGAGGTAAGGGGTTTCAGGGCTATTAGTAGGAGAAATCTCCAAGGTGAATTAATAATATCACCTCTGACAGCGAGACACCATCACATTTTAAGTTATAAACCTTCAAAACTCTAAAACCACCTGCATTTTTTTTGCTTCTAACTTCAAACTCATGTACTTGTAGAAAATTTAACGAGATAATAAAGCCTGTGGTTAGTGAAAATTACCCCTGATGCAGCTTACAAAAGTGAGAACTTATTGCTGGAGATAACACTACAATATTTTCTAGAAGTGTAAATGATGTAGATGTTTCACTTCAGATTTTAGAAATAACAAAAGATATCATAGGATGATTTTCAAACATTAGCTGTTCAAAAGGGCAGTTCCAGCTGCAAGGCCAATCTCATTAATTAGAAACCAAATGAACAATAAGATGAAGGTTCATCCCTACAATTTTAATAAGAGGTCAATGGGGGGCCAACTTAATTTTCTACAGCCTCTGCTCAATACCATTAGTTAGTGAAATCAGCCCTTATTTAAGCTTGAAATCAGTTATTTCAAGCATTAATGTTTTTCTGACATCAGTGAGAAAATCCATCAGAGACAAGCATTTTAATTTCACTAAGATAATTTTATAATTCAGAGACCTACCAAATCCCCAAGTTGCATAGCTCCAAATTCACAGTATCTCAATTGATACTGAAATATTAGCTTTACTGTTTTCAACCTTGAGCAATGTAAGAGAATAAAATTTTCTGATAATTTTCATGGTTCCCTGTACATGACAAATAATATGTGGCAGATTTAAGCGACCAAAAGTGGAATGTAGCTACTGGAATAAAAACATACCAATCCCAGTCATGTAGTCCGAATTTCTAGACCAAAACCCGAACGAAAAGATCTGGTCCATTGCATTGTCAGCAATGTGGTACTTATTCCCTTAGTGGTCCTCAAGCCAGATATTTCATTGTCTGTGTCCCTTGAGAGTCAAATTGTAGCAGGTAATGTTTTTCCTGAAGAAGTTGACAAAAATGGCAGTGCTTCCCACCTTCACTTTTTCAGCAATGGCGTTCTAACTTGCCTAATCAAAGGTGTGAAGGCACAAAAAACAAAGTTCTGAAGGAGTCTCTCATCTTACTGCCTGTCTACTAACACACTGTCTTAAACTATTAATCTTTCTCAGGAGAAGGAATGGTCTTTGAAGCTGCCCCACAGCATAGATTTCAAAATGCCAAAACTGCATTTTGGTCCCTGGGATGAAGTCTACAAAATATTAACAATCCTGTTTGTAAACTCCTTTATACTGCATTCCCATACTGAAAGAAATGCATACATACAATTTCTTTCTACCTCAAAAAGTGAAGCAAAATTAAGCATTAAAATACATGGTTTTGAAATCTTGACAGAGAAATTGGAAGAATTAAAACGGACATCTGTCTGTATGTTTACCTGACTGAGTTTTTCAAAGTAATCTTCTCACACTGCCACCATTTTGTGACAAATTGCATGGCAAGTAACCAGACAGCAAAAAAATGTGTATAGAAGGATAAAAGGAGAAACAGAAGTGGAAAAGAAGGGGTATTTTAAGAAAACACAGCAGCTGCAAGGTAGGAGGAAAAGAAAAGCTTCAGCTTAGAAGACAAAAAGTGGTAAAAGAAACAAGAAATAGAAGCAAGAGGTGAAAGAAAGGAGAAATGAGACAAGAGAGAAAACAGGTAAATATTACTTATTATAACCTGGCACTTTAATTTTACAGAGACAATTATTTACAGAGACAATAAAACAATATTGTCTCTGTAATAGAGGAAGAGCAAAACAACAATATGGTAGAATCATAGAATCTTCATGGAAAAGACCTTTGAGATCATTGAGTCCAACCAAACAGCCTACAATCTCTGTCACTAGAGCATGCCCTGAAGTGCCACATCTAGACGTTTCTTAAACACCTCTAGGGATGGTGACTCAACCACCTCCCTGGGCAGGCTGTTCCAGTGCCTGACCACTCTTGCAGTAAAGTAATTCCTCCTAATGTCTAACCTAAACCTCCCCTGCTGCAACTTCAGACCATTTCCTCTGGTCCTGTCCTTATTCACCTGGGAGAAGAGGCCAACACCCACCTCTCTCCAACCTCCTTTCAGGTAGTTGTAGAGGGCAATGAGGTCTCCCCTCACTCTCCTCTTCTCCAAGCTAAACATGCCCAGCTCCCTCAGCCTCTCCTCATATNAGCAAGGAAATATGCCAGGGGGACTATGGTAATAAAGAGAACCACTAAATGCAAGTACAGTAGAATAAGCCACACTAACATCATTTTTAGTTAAAGCCAACATTTCTGTGAATAACAAAGTCATCTTTCATAAAGCATTCATAATGTAATTTGCCTCCATTACCTGCCCAGTAGGCAAAATTCCTGGCCGACCAGAATGTCAGCTAGAAGAAAAGATACCTCCAGTAAAACAGTTAAAGCCCTTTAATACACAAATGAAACCTGCAGTTCTTGAACAGAAGGCTTATAATGGTACCTCAAAGGATTTAATAGTTTTCTCCACTTATGAGTGTTTCCATTGGTACTGATTTTACAGTTACTAGAGTGTCAAAAAACAGGGCAAAGCAAACAGCTCACTTCTCTTTACCTTATCTGCCTGGAGCACCGCTGAAACAGAGGAAAAAGGCCATGTTTCCCTAGAGTCAACACTGGAAACTGACACCAGTGAATGATGGGTGATGTCGGTTCTTGGAAGAACACCTTTGAGGTATATGATACCTTTCTAATGGTAGGTGTCAAATACTGCTGTCCTCAGGGTTCAAAATAAAGCAGTATTTCCTTGGGTGCTTTTGCATTAAAGTTCTCAGCCTGGAATTCCAGAAGCCTGATTTTGTTGCTCTGAATCACAGTAAATGACTTAAATTTTCTGGTCCTCAATTCCTAATCTGTCAAATGATTTTTGCTTTCTTTCTTTCCTCTCTCCCTCTTATTCTTTCTTAGCCTTTGTATTTTAGCTTCCTTTGGTGTTTCCTTTTCTGAATCTAAGGTTTCTGCTGTTCTGCGGCTTTATCACCCCAGCAGAGGCCTCAATTGTGTAACTGGACAAATATAATAATGACAGGGTTCCATTTACCTCCCTATCTGAAAATAAATGGTGGCAGGTGCATCTGCCCACCTTAAAGAGTGTCTTCTCTGAGCTGCAAGGGTCAAAGCTTTATCAGCTTTGGGTCATCAGCCTATTATAACTGATTAATGGAGCACTCGCCAGAACAAGGACATTGTGAATCCTGTGTTACAGAGTAGTTATATTAACTTTCTGAAAGCCTTCCAAGCTGTGCATTGAAAGTTGACTAATAAACAACAAATGACAAGCTTACAGGAAAAACACCTTCTCTCCATTAGGCCAAAATGAAAAGCAGGTATCTAAAAGAAGAAAGAAAAAAATACACTACCTTTTTATACCTTTTAGAGCATATGAATTTCACAGTGCCTGAAGCCTGGCAAGCAGCTGAGATAGATAGTCAAAATCATAACGGAAGGCAAGAGGGAATATGCTTGCAATGCCTCTACTTAATCCACTTCTTATAAATCGAGGCACAAGGAGTATTTAAAGGAAATTGAGGGAAAGACAGAACAAGAGGAAGAACAACAATGTGCTGAGAGATATATGCCTCTTCTGCTATCCAGAGCTGCCATCTCCCTGCTTCACACAGAAAGCAAAGAAAAATAATTTGTTCTTGTTGCCTGTGGAGTAGACAATCATTTTAGTCTTGGCTCTGAAGAGAAAGCAAAACAAGGGTGAGCACTCCAAGAGAAACTGTAAGCCAGGCCACATGAGTATGTGCTGTTCTAGTGTTAGCCAAGCCCACTTAGGAGACTATTGTCCCTTGAGCATTATCCTCCCATCATCACTTCGCCAAAAAACCACCATAATGCCTTTCACTGGTTTAGTTCTGCCAGACTGAATTTGGGAAGAGCTGCATGTCTGGCTGCACCAGCAGGTCTGAGAAAGCAGCAACTTGGTAGTCAGCTGCATTAAACTCTTTCCCAGCTCAGGACTACTACCCCTGCTGTTGGGTCCAAGTTCCTGAGTCACAGTTCCTCTTCTGTTTCCTCCTTGTTCTTAGGCAAAAACAAGTTTACGTTTTTGACTGCTATGAAGAACACTCTGCTAATATGCTCAGTCAAGTTAGCCAGCAAGCAGAGAGATGATGAGGCAAAGCTTTTTTCCCTGCATTACTTTGTACAAAGCTTAAAGGCTGAGGACAAATTTGCTCTAGATTTAATCTCCCACATGTGAAAGTAGAAGGCAGATTGCCTTTCTTAAAAGTTCATAGGCAGACACAATAAAAAATTAAGAATAGATTCCTAGCCCTTAATTTGATATAGGTTTTATTTACCACACTTGCACTTGACTTCAGGAAGTTCCTTTGGTGCTATTCTCTGAAAATTGGAAGTTCTTTGTGTCCCTAATCTGCCATAGCACATACCCTGCACGTAACAGATGCCCTGTTCCCTGCCTAATCTTATGAACATGTTAGATAAAGTCCTCATAATGCCTGTTTTAGAACCTATCAGCATTTTGCATCTAGTAGAACTTTTTAGAGGAAATAAAATAGTACATATGAAATCATAAAAAAAAAAAAAAGGGGGGGGGGGGGTGGGGAAGACAGGTCCTCAGAGCTTTCAGTTACTTCTCCTGACAATGTTCACTGATAGTTCGTATCAGCTGTCTGGGATTTGAGTTTGTGAAATCAGTTCAAAACCCACAGCAAACTACATATGAATGTAAACTTCCAGATATCCCAAAAGCATATCAAGAACTAGCACTGACCTTGTCTGCACCTTTGCGGCTCTACAATGATAGGTGAGAAATTGGTGATACACAGTTCTGCAGCGCTGTGCAAAATAGGGAATTGCCATTAAGAGCATGCAATAACACACTGGGAAGAATATTGTCTGAGGTTGGGAGTTCCAACCTGAGCCTATCTTGATTAGACGTCTAAATCGATGGTGCGTGAGCAGAATCAGGATTTTCCTGTTTTCATCCTTCCTGGTTGATTTTCAGGTTGATAGTGCCATCTTCCCTGTTTTGAAAAACATTCGTAGGTCTGTGTAGTGGATTTGAATGTAATAGAAAAAAATATCCTGCAGTCACACATAGACCTAAGCATTAGGGAAACACAGGTTATTCTATCCTTTATCGTATATATGTGATTTTTTTCTCGCTTTTAGGAGAATTCATTAAATATTGAATACTGTCTTTTTCCATTTGCTACTCACTAATGACAGAGGACCATGAAGCTCTGTTCTTTAATACTATGCAGTTTTTCCCTTGTTTATTTTATTTTGCAAGCAGCTATGATTTTCAGGAAGATGTTTAAAAATGGGAAAAGAATTTCAATGCTGGCTTTTACTTATCTGATTCCTTTTCATCCTGATTCAGAGATGGAAGAGAAAAAGAGTTGTTTTGATCTTCCAACTGATTTGACATAATCTTTAATTACATAAAATATAATGGTCATTCATTGCACAGTAGTCATTTCTGTGGCAGGTATATATTTTATTTGCCCTTAAGGTCATCCCATCACAAAAGGAGTCTAACTCATTTTTGAAAAGAATACAAAATTGACTAGTCATATTCATTATTCTCCTTACAGTACACACTTACTGGTTATCTCTGAGGTCACTCTAAGGTGTCTTACAACCTGACTGTCATAGACTGCCTGAAACACCCTTGCATCTACAGAGCAACAAGGAGCATTTTGAATAAAACTCATGAGCTTTTAATTCCAGCATATGTAAAATCTACCAATGCTCAGATAAGATATGACAGATGCACAAACCCATCAAAGTTCTAGAAATAAACAGGTTCTCCAGCTTCTTGATCATTGTTTTTAATTTTCATTTATCATTATCTTCAAAGTAGGTTGATGGTAACACAATTTTTATCTTACTGTTTATGTGTAATTTCTTCATATTTGAGGCTTCTTTGAACCAATGTGCTAGAATACATTATTTTGCTTTCTGAGAGGCTTTTGTGTTCCACTTGTATATTTTGAACTTCAGGTGCTATTCAACCTATTAGTCTTCTGTCCTGTGAACAATTGAAACACATCTCTCCAAAAGGGTTCGGAAGTTTGCCAGTCAATGTTCTTGTGTCTTAGCTTCTTGGAAAACAATTTAACACAAAGAAGATTAAGAACTTTTTGCATACTTGTATGGCAAAAATTTGTATGTGTATATATATATACATATTCATGTAACATTTTAGTACTTGAAATGTTGTCAAATTCTGTTGTCATAGAATCAGCACATTAGACTACAGCCGGGGTCCTCACTTAGTTTCACCCTGCAACCACATGGTCAAAACAGTTGGAGATATTTTATCACATGTGCATTTTATGTTATAATGGCATTTGCTCACTGTACCATTACTAGTTTTGCTGCTCTCTGAATAACTAAAAAATATATTTTCCAGGTTACACCTAAGTGGTTTAGAACCAGCTAGAGATAAATAACTTATGTTTATAAGTGTCACCTCTCCAAAATTTTGCTTTGCATGTCAACTACTGCTCTCAAATATTCATTATGTAAAATACTTGGCTAAATAATTTCTGCTAATGAATCTTTTCCAAGAAAAATGAATTGAAAACCTGTAAAATATTAAAACTGTTACCAAGTTCTGATTGGACTACGAGAGTATGGGGGTTATATGTATTACTCGAAATGTAGGTAATTTTTGAATACAGAACTTGGCGTGTTTGCAGTGAAAGCTCTTATCTGTCAACTATGCCACTTGTATGAGCTGCCAATCACCTACCCCTTTTCCAATTTTATTGCTGACTTCTAATTGGTATCACAAGTACTCAGGTGAATTACTCTCAAACTTTTGTTGAGAGGCCAACGCCCACACTGACTCAAAGCTATGTGGGCTGGAAGGACAGAAAATAATGAGGGAACTTTTCTGTGTAGGGGGTTCCTGTGCAGCAGGGAGATGTACCCCCTCATGTAGCTCATGGCCACAGCACTGATATGTAATTACAAAGGAGCAGATCACAGCCTAGACTACACAGGCTCACAGCCAGCACTGCCCCTTTGAGCATCCTTACCACAAGCCACATTGCCCTTTGCACTCAAGCTCTGTCAACAAATTGTGATATCCAGTGCCTGGGGCAAGACTGTGAACAAACACACAGTGTGAATGGAGAGACATGTCCTCTGCAACAGAGATAGCTGAATTACACCCTCTGTGGCAGCTTCTGTTTGCGCTGCAGAGCTGCAGTCCTAAAAAAAGCCTGTTGAGATAGATGCAGTTGAGAAAATAGCCACAGTCTCCCAGAAACAAAGTGACCTTTGTCTGTTTTGCCTGCTAGGGGTCAGCCTGTAGTACAACAAGTTAATAAGAGTGGAAGACTGGCCTGTCCAGGAATGGACCTACAAAGAATCACAGACCCAAGAGAAGATGAGGGATCAAACCTCAGCCCATGTTTGGATATTTGGACTTCTGTGAGGATAATCAGCCTGAATTTACCTCTTAGCTGGTATCCATCACCTTCTAGCTCATCTGGGAAGCTTTGCTGAATTCTAGAGTGTGAAGCCATGTCTTTCCACAGCAGTTCAAAGACTTTATCCTGGTGTGGCCACATTTGCAGTACTGTGTCCAGTTCTGGACTCCCCAGTTCAAGAAAGACAGGGAACTGCTGGAGAGAGAGTCCAGCTAAGGGCTACAAAGATGATCAAGGGTATGGAGCATCTCTTTTATGAGGAAAGGCTAAGAGACATGGGTCGCCATGTGTAGCCTGAAGAAGAGAAGACTGAGAAAGGGTCTCATCAATGCTTATAAATATCTAAAGTGTGGGTGTCAAGAGGATGGGGCCAGACTCTTTTCAGTGGTCCCCAGCGACAGGACAAGGGGCAATGGGAATAAGCTGTAACACAGGAAACTCCATCTCAACCTGATGAAAAACTTCTTTACTTTGAGAGTACCAGAGCACTGGAACAGGCTGCCAAGAGAGGTTGTGGAGTCTCCTTCTCTGGAGATATTCAAAACCTCCCTGGACACATTCCTGTCCAACCTGCTGTAAGTGAACCTTCTTTGTCAGGGGTTTGGACTAGATGATTGATGAAAGTCCCCTCAAATCCCAAATTCTGTGATTCTGTGATTCTGTGACTCACCCATTTGCAACAAACCTTGGTACCTTACATTGGTAAGTTGCACAGTTCTCCACTTTACATGTCACAGAGAATAATTTTTTTTTTAGGCTTCTGTATAGTTCAGGTGGGGAAAGGTGATTTGTTTAACCAGGGCTGAGGTGAAAACAACTGGCTGTCAATTGTTCCATCTTTAAAAACAGTACTGTTCCTATCATTGCTCAAAAATTGCTTCCATAAGAGTAGAGAGGAAGGAGTAAATTGCATAGCCGCTAGGAATGAACAACCAGACACAAGCTGTAATTCTTTCCATGGAGTTAGGGAGGACATGAAGACTAGACAAGTCTAGTCTCACAATGGATGGAGGGCTGATGGATCAAGAGAGGGCAAAACACTCAAGGTAGAACACATATCAGGTTTCTGAAAATAAGGAGGGCTGTCAAACCAGCTGAGTTTCAGAAGAAAAGACAAAGAGAAAATGCCCAGACAAGAAGCACAGTTTGACACAAAAGCTATTTGCTACAGTCAATAACTATTCAAAGAGCACCGGCAAGTTAAGTTGGAGTTGCTGTTGCTGATCCCAGTCAACAGTTACCCCATGCATTGTCACATGTAGTTACTGCAGCTCTGGGGAAATGTTTACTAAAAGTAGCTCCTAGCAAGACTTAGCTGAAGGGCACTTAAGGACATCCCGCAAGTTTTGACTAGTTCAAATTCAAGCCATTTCAGCGTAGTGGCATGGGTCTTAAAGAAGCAGAGCTGTTTATTGGACATGTACACTTAATTTGATCACAAATAATAAGGCAGGTATCAAGAAAGATGTTAGATAGAGGTTGTGCTCAAATACTAAGCTAAAGTAGTGAATGATACTGACTAAAACAAACCACAGGTTTGCAGTTTTAACTGCAAAAGCTTACAAACTGAAATAATTCCAGATAATGATAAGGCAAGCACAAATATACATACTGTTGTAAAAAGAAACAAGCTTCATAATAATTATATCTTGACTGTCAGAACACAGTGACTTAGGATCTTTGGAAACCAGTTGCTGAGCCAGTACCTTACTGTATTTCTCAGCCTGATGAATAATATCATTATGATCTTGTTGTTTATCCAAACTGCTTGAACAATAATATCAACTCTAAGAGGTAGCTGAGTGGAAAAAAAGTATTTAGGAAGTTACAGAATCTCTATTTACAGCATTATTAGGAAAAGAAACTGTCAAGACAGAAAAATGGACTAGTCATGTCATTGAAATCTTCCTTAAAGTCTATGTTTCTGTGAAATATTGATTGGAGAGGACTCGGAAGAAAAAATAAGTAAAAAAAGTCTTTTCCATTTTTCATCTCCTTCCTTCAAAGTAGATGAAAATAAACCTAGAATCCAGAGCTTTCCTATTCTAGTCTTATTTACTGATATGTAGGCAGGAAAGAAAACCTAAACCAAAATCCCTGGTAGTGACAACCAAGAGGAATATATCAACCACAAAGTACACTTGGGGGGGAGGGGGGGAGTTTAACCTTTCATTAATGTGAGAAAAATGAGACATCTAAATAATTGCATAAATTTAGGAGAACAAAATTAAAGTTGCTATAGTAATAAATAGTTTCTGTAAAAACAAACATGTCACTGTGAGCAAAAACTGTTTGTGAAAACTAAAAAAGAACAAAAAGAAAGAATACTAAAAATTGCATAAATTATTGTTTCTCTCACTCACCATTTACAAAGTTCATGACACCATTTCACAAGTTCAACAGTTATTTCAAGGTAAATAAATCTAAAAGAGCATTTATGTTGTGTGGTCAAAATTAATAATGCTAAAAATTAAGCAACTGATTTTAAGATGACTCCTGAGGACTAAACAATGGGACAGAAAATATAAGTAAAAATATTTGTCACAATACCCTGCTTAGAAGAGGTGTGTCAATGTTTCTATTTTTCATTTCAAGTAAAAGTAATTGAAGCTCTGAATACATACACATTTTTTAGAAAGGACATGTCATGAGATTGGTTTTAGTACACAATTTTTTTCCCCTCTAATTCTTTTGCCATCCCCCAAGGCAGCTCACATAGTAATTAATCTTTAGCTTTACAAGAAGGAAGAAAGTTGGGAAAAAGGAATAAGAGTGCTTACACGTTTTGTAATTTGATATGTAACTGCCCAGAGGGGCTTTTATTACAATGCATGCAACAGATAAAATTAATCCCTACAAGTACGCCGTGTTATTTGTTCAAGTTAGGAAAATTGAGCTCAGCCACTGGAGGCAAAGCAGAATTAGTATAGTGAAAGCTCATTCTGCAGTGAAGATATCCTGACAATACTCCTTTCTTTCTGTTACTTGTGCCTCTGGTTACAGGGCTCTTGATCAGTCTTTACTGCTTTCCCACAAGTTGTAACTGCATTGCAAACTGCTCACGTGCCTCCTCGCACTGCTTCTCTCTCTCCCCTGATGGGATGAGAAGCCTTCAGTGGCTTGCAAACTGTGTCTGTACATGGCTCCCTCTTAATTTTTCTCAGTGATCTTATTCCCAGCTCCTTCATAACTACTTCATATCATCCTCTTTCACAGCAGTACCGAGCTCTCATCTATGCATCTATAGGGGCAGAGACACTGAGTTGAGGAAAATAAAGATTCACTGTAATTTACCACACTTGCTCTCTGATGGTTTCAAATCTCAGCACATGAACAGTCCTGACCAAGCCTACATTGCTCATGGTGTGTTTATAGGGATATTTATCTCACCTTGAAACTACATAAATGGTGGGTAATATTTTTACATGGTTCTCTGAAACAAGGGCCTTACTCTGAAAAAGTAAACTACTTATGGCAGTATGCATAAGTAAACTTAAAAACTGGTTTCCTGGCATCATTTTACAAGACTGATTTTCCTTGTATGTGAAAACTGTGTCCAATCATAGGCTGTGAAAAACTTAATAAAAAATTAAAACTCTCTCAATGGGTAAAGGGAGAGACACCTAAAAAGTAGGACTTCCTGGCGTAGGTTCCATCAAATGTACATCAGGGTCAAAGGACGTAGCTGGATTTGTACCAGATCTTGAGCTGCTAGTGCCAAAAGCACAATATTAACTTTGCTGCTGTTCTTTTGCAATTAAACTTGGTATAAGTAGCTGTAGAAAGATCACAATTAGCTATTTTCAGCCTCTAATGGAGGAGCCAGCTTCTCTCAAGCAGCTTGTGCCTCCTTTGAGCACAAATCTAAGCAGAAAAATCCATGAGCTTTGTAAATTTTTAATTATTAATGAAACTTTCTGTCACAGAAGAACTAATATCTTCAATTTAAATGTGCATCACTTGCGTTGGTAACTGACATTAACTGTTAAGGATCTTATGGTGCCCTCTGTATTTATGGAAGTCTGTCTTTCCCACTCAGTGTTTCCTGTGCCCTCATGTAATTTACCTGTAATTTAGAGGAGGGAGCTGGAAGGTATTGACTGTTGGTCTTCCGTCCTTGCTGCATTCAAGAGAGGTTAGAACAACAGCTTCACACAATTCCACAATTTAAAAATATCATGGCAAGAATTCAGTGCAGCTTCCAAATTCAGGACATCCCAATCTTAAGGAAAAAAGTGAAAACAGCAATTTGATTTCATTACTGTGTCACCTTCCCCTATCTAAGCCTTAAAAAGTATTTATACCAATCTGAATAAGTGAAACCTGTGTGTCACTCCTGCAGAGAAAGTACTGCAGTAAGGGAGGGTGCATACCCAGATTACAGAAAGACAGTCTGGAAATTACACTGAAGGATACAGAAATTATTTTGGATCATTAGCATCCTTCTTTTATAGCGTTCCATTAACGCCTAATTGTTTCATTATCTCTGTGTAATTTTTTAAATCTCTGAACATTATGGTTTTGTTTAAGTTAGTTTCCTGGTAATCAGCTGAAATCTCAAGCTTTTGATTTCAATATTTATTGGTCTGTGTGTACGGTAAAGTGCTACCTTAAATGCTATCTGGCCTTGATGTTCTGCACTTCAGGATTGCAAATAAAAGAACCGGAGCTCATCAGTCTTCTGTGTACACCCTGAAATAAAAGACTGAGGTCAACTTGCCAATCACATGCTTATCAATAGCATATTATAAGAGCCTAATCCACCTTATTAGAGCAAACAGAACTCCAATATTTATCTTCATAAATATCAATGCACAATGTGGATTTAATTTTAGAGTAAATCTATCATTTATTAAAATCAATCCTGCATTTCTCTCCCTTATCAGCACCATTATACAAAAAGAAGTATATAAAACCAGAGGTGAATAAGTTTTGGGGTTTGGGTTTTTTTTGTTTTTGTTTTTTTTTTTGTCTTTTAATATATCCCTTTGCATATGCAGGACCACCAAGGTTTTTCAAGTTTTTCCAAAGTGGTGAGTAATTTAGGAGGTATTGAATATTTCAAAGAAACAAACTATTGAATCAGGGTGGTGCTTTTGAATATTTCTTATTGTAATCCATCTTTAAAAGCTTTTATTTTGTGTAGGTCATGTAACACAGTGCTCCAAGGATGAACCAATTGTAAAGGACACATAAATGGAGTATCATCTGTTGTCATGGAATCCTTCAGCTAAACACAAATAAAACAGCTTCTTTAAGTCTTCCTTTGCTTTTTTCCATATCAAGATACATTCTTCATAGGCCCATTTGACCATCAGTGCACACAGAAATGTGTATATTAATCTCCATATTGAAATGTGATTTGCTCATTTAAATATATTTGAAATTTCTTATAACAAGGATGCATCTTTGATTGATGCACTAAACAAATGCATGCACTAATGAAGCAGCTGTAAAAATAAAGATGTAGAAGAAACAAATGTTTTCTATTAATGACCACTGTTTTATGTATATCTCCTTTAACAGAAATCTCTTATCTAGTGGAAAAC
>VXBH01002252.1:94147-108012 GCA_013400035.1 Rynchops niger
CTTTCTGAACATATTTCTCTTTATATTGCTTTGCGGTCCTGAAATTTCATAAATTAAAGTCCTGAATTTATTTTATATCTAAATGTTTACAGGCCTAATTTGAACTTCATGTTCTTTCAATATAATTTGGTTTATGTTTTTGAGGTTTAATACAAAACCACATGATATTCTGTATTTCTGAGCTACAGACACTAGAAAACTAGACAAAGCAACTAAGGTAATTGTTATATTGATCAACTAGCATCAGTAAAGGACGGAAAAATTTGAACTTCCATATTTCATCTTCTACCGAACCTCAAGCTATTTAAAAAATACATGAATACAAAAGACTGTCCTTATTCTCTTTCCTTAAGACCTACTACCTTTCCTATGTCACAAATCAATTGCATTTTCACTTTTAGGATTTGCCCAAAAGACATTTAGGTTATGACACATCAAATACAGATATATTTGTATTATCACTGATGAAATTAACAGTTCCTAGCATTCGTTCTAAGAAGAAAGTTAAAACTGTGGTTAAGTATTTACAGGATCGAGGTACTTTTTTTCATATTTCAAAGTGCTAACTGCCTCCCCTTACAGAGGCAGATTTAAATATGCATAAGCACAGTAAAGTATACTATTAAAAGTTTTTATAGCAACTATTTTTCTTAAGACTGTAGTTACTTTAAGATGTAAATTATATTGAGTTTGACCACCCCCAACTTTCTAATATCAGTTTGTCTCTAACAATTCATGGCATACATGTTGTTTCTGCAGTAGTTTCTTTGGGATATATTGAAAGTAACGAGGACACCATAACTTTTTTTCTAAGTTAGCTTTCCATTCATTGTATATCACAATGAGCTATAAACGACAAACATAATTTGTGAAAGAAATGAAAGTCTTCTGTTTGTGGACTTGACATTAATTCTTATAAATAACAGGTCTGTCATCTCCAGTTGTCAGCAGTGGATTAAATGTGTTGTAAATGAGCGTTTAGTACAGGTTCAGCCAGATTCATTAGCAGAAATGCACCTGAACTACATCACGGTCACTTTATGCCAGCTGTTTCTGTGCAGTGTGGTGCTTGAGGGAGTTATGAGCTCGATACCTGTGGAAATGTAGCTCCCAATGGGTGCCGTGTTTCATCCCCTCCATGGGATGGCTGTCTTCTGGAGTTAACCCCAGGTTGGATGGCCACAGTTAGATCTGGGACAGGAAAACCTGTTTCACCTGACCTGTCTTATGCAGATCTCTTGGCATATGTTGGCACTGTGCTCACCAAAGCTCTGGGTTTAGGCACAGACACAAACCAAAATTGACTTCTGGTACATACAGGCAGAAAAGAAAATGAGCTCTACCAGAAAGGGAATATCACATTAATATTCCCATATCTTCCTACAGCTATAGTGAGATTATTGTGCTTCTGTTTTTAGCACCCACAGTGGCTGGAATACTTTTGCACCTCAAAGTGTTTTGAATAATAGAAATGAAAAAATAGTATCAATTTTATTGAAAAGATTCTTGTTTATATCCTACATTATATTCTCTTTTATATTTTATATGAAATTTAAATATGATTTATACATATGAATATACATATACATATATACATATACATATACGTATACATATATACCTATACCTATAGGCCAAATTTTTGAAATTTAATTTGACATATCTTGTTGGAACTTCATAAAGAAACAGCTGATGGATTTCAGAATGACTGAAAACACCAGGGAAAAAAATAAAGAAAGAGGATGGCAATTACATATAACAACACTATGGGCAACTAAAAGCATGCTGGTTTACTACAAATGGCATGTTTCAGACTTAATGAGAAAACACTTCTTTAAGCTATACTGGCCCATACTTACCTGGAGAATATTAATGAGGTCAGTGTGAGGACAACTTTCTTTGTGTGAAGGTTAAACAAAGATAAGACGTGGTCATAGTTTCCATTGCATGTACTTCAGTGGACTCAGTCTGGTCTCTTTGGGGGTAATAAAGATAAACTGTAGATTAGTTTTTATCACATTGGAAGAGTGACTGAGTCAGATATCTGAACAGGAAATAGGAAGAATCAGCAAAATATAAACAGAGGGAAGAAATCTATCTATTATGGTGAAGAAAGGGCAATATTGATATTATGAAGTGTTAGAATTGAAATATAATCTTGTTGCCTGAATGCTCTTCGAATTATTTTTTATGTCAGTAAATCTATTATTAAACTTTTTTGAGCAAAAGGTTGGCTGTTTCTTAGCTTGTTTGGGGAAAATCAAAATACATTCTATTGAATTCGTGATACTGAATTTTATTTCACTTCCAACAAAAAAAAGTACAAACTTTAGATTAAGAAAATATATCCCTTTTCCACACAGGTCTACATACAAAAACTTGTATCCTCCTCCTACCTTAATTTCTCATCCTCCACTTGCAGGTGTAGAACAGTACAAGGGCTTCCCAGTTTCTGCTTTTAACTTTTAAACACAGTTAATAATTTCTGTTACAGAATTTTTTCTTCCCTTGTTTGATTGCTTCCTGCATTACAGCATGACAGCATAAATCTCCAGACTCACAATAAAGCAAACTGCAAAGTTGACAACATCATCATGTCTGAGCACATTTAGAAATAATAGTATAGCAACAGCAGGGCAGACTGTACTTCCAATAACAGGTTACTGGCAGAGTGCTAGAGTGAGGTGCCCCCCTATAGTGCAAAGGATTTACTTTATTTTAAATACTTTTATGTCACTATGGAAATTATTTCACAGTTGTTTTCTTCATAACAGTACTAGTTTATGGAGGATATCCTCTCCTTGACAGTCAGGATGCCCCATTCCCCATTTGTGTGTGAATCAGAGCTTTAATGAACAAGCACAATAAGCCAATCAAAACAGCTCCTAGGGATGTTTTTGCAGGGTCCCCCCAGAATCGAGTGCTGTTTCAGAATGCAGAGATTGGTATCATAGAATCATAGAATGTGCTGGGTTGGAAGGGACCTTTAAAGGTCGTCTAGTCCAACCCCACTGCAGTAAACAGGGATATTTTCAACTAGATCAGGTTGCTCAGAGCCCCGTCAACCCTGGGCTTGAATGTCTCCAGGGATGGAGCCTCCACCACCACTCTGGGCAACCTGTTCCAAGTGTCTCACCACCCTCATTGTAAAGAACTTCTTCCTAATGTCTCATCTAAACGTACTCTGCTCTAGTTTAAAGCCATTGCCCCTCCTCTTATTGCTACATGCCCTTGCAAACAGCCCCTCTCCAGCTTTCTTATAGGCCCCTTTTAGATGCTGAAAAGCTGCTACAAGGTCTCCCTGGAGCCTTCTCTTCTCCAGGCTGAACAGCCCCAACCTTCTCAGTCTGTCTTCATAGCACAGGTTCTCCACCCCTCTGATCATCTTCATGGCTCTCATCTGGATCCTTTCCAACAGGTCCATGTCCTTCTTGTGCTGAGGACTCCAGTACTGGACACAATACTCCAGCTGGGGTCTCACAAGGGCAGAGTAGAGGGAGATTCACTTCCTTCCCTCTACCGTGTCTAAAGACTTTCTTCTCTCCTTATAGCAGAAGTTTCTACATGATTTTTCTCAGTTTCAAGGAATATTTTGGTGAGTCACACCACACACAGACTGAGCTAGATAGTGGTATGACTATACAACTCACATGAATATTATAGAAATACTCCAGAGATGTTGCTGTAGTTATAGTGGTGTCTGCCAAATAGGCATGTTTGTGGTGCCTCTTCAGTGCCTTCTCTGCCAGACCTCCAGCCCTTCTTAGACATGAAGCAGAAGACGGTACGGCATCATTTGTATTAATCATGGTTCCTCGTACTGAACCTGTGCTTTCATCCCTAGCCAGTCTGTTTCAGCCACATCCATACCTATCCTCTCATTACGCCTCTTTGTGAAAAGTTTCTGTTCTTGTCAGTCCTATTCATTGTGATCCCTTCTTACTCACATGGAAATGAATCATGAAGAAAAGGATCATAGATTGGCACAGCATACTGACAGTATATTCCCATTTCTTTCTAGTTTTAGGTGACACTTAGGAAACATTGTCATTTCTTCAATATCCTTAAAAGACTGGATGAAGAATAAAAACCACACAAAAGTGCCTTGGCGAATGTCAGTGAATGAACATGAATGCAAAGCAGTAAATTTACATGGTGTATGTTTCTAAACCTTAAGCCGAAGTTGGTGACAATTTGTCATTTTAAGGCTGAACAAGGCTAGAATTCACATTTGATAGACTAAACACTCAAACACAGTTTGTATAATAAAATCTTAATTCATCAACATCCTTCTGAAAATGGTTATTCTGCTAAAATTCATCTATATTTGACATGAACCAGAGGACTTAATGGTCTGCATACATAGACATGTGTACGTCTATGTGGATTCTGTAGCAGCAGTGAAAGTGAAACATACCTATCTTCCTCTGTATCGTTGCCCTTTTTAAAGCCCATTTGAAAATAAACATTCCATCCCACCCCTACACAAATAAAACAAACACCATGTACTGTTCTTTGAAAACTGTTCTGGAAAGGTCAGTGTCCTGTCAAATCTGGTTTAGCTATTGCTCAGATAGCTGATTATTTTTTTTGTTTTTCTTCATTTTGTTACAGAATGGTATGCAAAGCTTGCTATAAAGTTGAGGAAAGGAAGCTATTACTCTCATTTTCTGTGATCCAATATATTAACTGTAAGATTTGGAAAATCTATTGCAATTGAGTTGTCATAACAGCTCTTATTTCTAGTTTCTACTGCAAGCTGCCCTTATGAAACAAGTACATTCACCACAAGAAATTGTATACTAAAAGAAAATATTTCATGTTAAGATTCATTAAATTAGTTTGACCCAATTCACATGTTACTAAGATAGAACCACAGATTCTCTGAGCTTTGCAGATGGTATTCTGAGAACAGGAAAGAAAAAAATAAAATACATTGTCTTTTTGCACAGACAAAATAGGCTCTATAAATATTTCTCCCTTATAAAAAAACTTTTCTGTTTTGCTAAAGTAATTAAGTAATCTAACTCAGCTTTTTTATTTTTTTTTCTCCTGCATACTGTAGACATTAGTAAGTTTTTCACTAAAGTTATCCCCAAAATAGAAATTTGCTAGACAAATATATGTAAACTTTGCTTCCAATTTTTATTGAATTTATTCAATTACATCCTTTATTTGGAGGAAAGTTTTCTAATACAAAAGATTCTCTTTAGCTGTTAGTTGGGAGGATTTTTGTTTGTTTTCTTTTGTCCCTATTTAGATTATTACTTGGAGGCAATAATACTGTGTAGTGCAATCTGCCTCTGAGAATACACTGAACAACTATAGTAACAGTCTTATATTTCCCCAAATCACCTTTAGAGTGATATTTAAGAAGTTTCCATCTAATTGAATTGCATACCAGAGCAAATTTAATAGAGCTGTTCTTGTAAATGTTTCAGTAGGTACATGGGAAACAAATAAGGCATCCAGGAATGCTACTGGAAAAGGACTAGGAAGTCTTTTGCAACATGCTTTTGACTGACAGGGAGCACGTCCATAATTTTGTGGCTGACTATAGTAAGAACAAATCAACTGACATGAAGGAACTGTGGTGGAGGAGGGATTAAAAAGGGATATCAAAGTGATTTTCCCTCACTTGATATATTTTCCAATTCTGCTTGCCACATACCTTGGTGCATTAAATTTGGGCAAAGTTTCATTAACCTGAAATCAGTACTCCACTGCTTATATGAGAAGAGCTTGCAAGAATTTACCACAAAGGAATCTCTTTTCAGTACCTTTTTCTTGACAGGTTGCTCATTTTTAATTTACCCTCATTATCTCCTGCTTTACCCTTACCTTATCTTTGCCATCTTCAGGCATGACATAAATAGTGGCTGGGACATTAGTAATCAGTGTAATAAACCAGTTCACTCTGCACCCATTTTCACGTGAACAGCTTGCTCTAGGCACTCTCATAGCCCACTGAGTACTTCTAGACCATATTTTGCTATATGCAAACACAACTCAAATTAGAAAGCACCATTTGTAGCATAATTTTGGGTGTACCTATATTGCAGTGCCTGCAGCCTGTGCAAACAATACAAGCCAGCTGTGTACTCCCTGCCTCAGGATACTGGTAGCATAGCAGCAAGGTGATACACACAGATAACACTCACATTCAGATTTTGCAGTGCATACTGAGTCCTGTATTATAGTAATATCCCAAGAGCTTGCTTCTTCAAAGGTAATTTTGTCATGTCTTGACAAGAAATAGTCAATGACTGCAATGTAAGCTTCACCATCAATAATGAAAACACCACCACTAGGTGCATAGAGTTTTAGGCATATCAGAAAGAATAACTGATGTCGGAGAGAACAGCTGCTCCTATAGGCCAAGAGAGGTGTACAGAGGAATTTTTAAAACTTCCACTATGAGATAAATATAGGAACAATAATAATAAAAACGTCCTTTCATTCTTTTGATGTCAGGTTCCCATTCTTGGAGCTTGAAGGGCTTTAACAGGCAAACAACTAAACGGAAGTCTGAATATTTAAATGCAGTAAATTGCACTTCATATGGTTATCTTATTTTGGGACTTGATGCTATACTCTTTTCAGTTCAAATCCACCTTTGGGCTTTTCAGTACTTTAAAGAGAGAGGAGAAGTAGAAAGATGAGAGCAGAGAAGTGGCTATTTTTTCCCATTGCAATGTCTAGGGAAGGGAAAAAAAAGGGGAAGAAGGAACTTAAGTCTGATGAAAATCTGAACATTGATACAATATTATCTTTGAAGACACTCTGGAAACTATGCTTCTGACTCCTCTACCCTTATTTTAGCCCTATAAGAAGGTTAATATTCTGGAAATTTCATGAAATTTCACAAAAAATCATGTAACCTATTCCTCATACAGAACTTAAATGTGAGAAAATACAATTTAAACTCAAGTTTTTGCACGAGTGCAACAATCAAGGTATTTATTAGATCACACAGTTGCAAACTAGCCTAACCTATCATTTGCTGCGGTAGCGTTCTTTTATTGGTGTTGAATTAATCTTTAGATGCTTATCAAATCTTTAAGTGATTAGAAACAAAATACTCCAACAAAATACTCTCATTCTCCCTGAACCTTGTAAAATTCAGTTGTCAAAAATATAATAAATCCTGAAAATCTGGGGCAATCCCCCATGTTTGTTCCTGAAACAGTTTTCAGAAATCAAAAGGACTTATTTTTTTTCTTTTCTTTCTCTTCCCATGGACTTATCTGTCTCTATAGCAAGATAGTTGCTCTCTGAAAAAAAACCCAACACACCTTTTGATGAAACACTGAAAGCAATGGCAGGACTTTATTAGAAGTGACAGGGATTTGTGTGATTCCTGTGCCTTTCATTTCTGAGTCTTCTAGAGTTTAACTTTTTTGCCTCCCAAAATTATCAGAAGTTTGAATATGTCTGGAATTAATTATTTCTTTAACCTTGTGATCTAGGGTTAACATTCTGATGAGACCACATTGCTTGTGAGAACTTGTACTCAGTAAACCTTTTATTAAATTGTTCTTATTCCACTAACGGAAATGCAGAAAATTAGTCCATAGATATATGATCAAATTGGAAAAGAGCTGAGAGACAGATAGTGTCTCTCTCAAGTATTTTTAAAAATTATGTTTATTCTTTATGGCCTTGAAAACAAACACCTCAGTGACTTCAAACATGGGGTATTACTTCACTCCCCTTTTTCTCACTCCCCAAGAAAAGCTTTTGGGGTCCCAGATCATCACAAAACCAATATGATACCTCTATCCTTGGATTTCCTGATTTCTGAAATTCAGTGTAAACGTTTTCCATTGAATCAAAATTAGAAGTGAGGAAAAAATATCTGGATACTGATAGAATCATAGAATGGTTCAGGTTGGAAGGGATCTTAAAGATAACCTAGTTCAAACCCCCCTGCCATGGGCAGGGANTCCAGCCCTTTGATCATCTTCGTGGCCCTTATCTGGACCTGTTCCAACAGGTCCATGTCCTTCTTATGCTAAGGACTCCAGAGCTGCCTTTACCCCTGATGTACTTAAAGAAGTTTTTCTTGTATCCTTGATGTACCTAGCCAGATTTAATTCTATTTGGGCTTTAGCTTGTCTAATCTGGTTCCTGGCCACTTGAACAGTTTCTCTGTATTCCACCCAGTCAGCCTGTCCTTGCTTGCACCCTCTGTAGGCCTCCTTTTTGCTTTTGAGCTTGTCTAGGACCTCCTTGTTCATCCATGCAGGCCTCCTGGCATTTTTGCCTGACTTCTTCTTTCTTGGGATGCACCAGTCCTGAGCTTGGAGGAAGTGATCCTTGAATATTACTTCTATCATGTGTTTTAGCTTCCTCAAGAGTAGATCCAGTTTGTGTGCTACAACACCATTGTGTTACAGAAATCATATATCACTAAGTGGGGAAGATCAGAATATTTACTTCCAAACTGTCTTCCTCATCCAAACATAAAAGCTATTGTAGCCACTTCTCTTTCTTTACCTAGGACAGTCCATTAAGATCCCTTCTATTATTAAATCCTCTTATACCATGACATAGGGAGAACAGTTAAATTGGTCTAAATAGAACAGAACAATATTGAATTACACCAGAATTTGCAAAACTCTATAAAATTCAGACTCTTATCTTTAAAAAGTTTATTGAAAAACTTAAGAATATTTCTAGAGCGATTTTCAGCTCCATCTCAAGAACTGCAGTCAGTAGGGAAACTCTATCAGTTTAACAAATGTTGAAATATAATAAGACGTGCTAACTTCTGGCTAAACAACTCGTTGAACTTCAAACGTTTTTCTTACATAAGACTTAAGGGAGACTTTTCCAAGTTTACCCATTACTGATAAAATTACATTACATTATAATTACAGATCTCTGTTTTTAAATGCAAAAGAAAACACTAAGTGGAACTTTTAAATCTAACTTTAATCAGTGTAAATTATTTTAAGCACAGCCTCAGTAAAATTGCTTTATGTATTCTTTTTAATTCCACTTTAGTATAATATCTAATCAAATAGCCTTGTAAACAGATTTAAGATGTGCAGCAAATGTTAATGGCAACATTGTCGTTATGTGGTGAAATTGTGCTATTTGGAACCTGGTGTACCTACAGTGCACACAGAGGGACTTTCAGTCTGGTGCAGGTTTATTTTGTTAATGAATCCTGCACAAAATAAGTTTTACCACTGACAGAGACTTTAATTTATGCACAGATTGATGTAGAGGTACTAGTGAACTTTGTGAACTTAGACCTTGCACCACTGAAAAGTGTAAGGAGAGAAGAAATAGTTTCCAATACCTAAGAAAATGCACTCTTCTTCCTACAAAGTAAGAACAATGAAGGAAGAATACATGTCTTCGTTGTAACTCTGAAAAAAATTTTACTCAGAGAGAGGCTTCAATATGCATCCAGCACTAAGGCCTTGTTTTGTGTCTCATACAGCGAATTCAGGAAAAGGATGGGTATAAGAGAAAAGAAACCCAGCAGGCTGAATTCCTCATTATTTATTTTTTTCTTTACCCAAGATGCATACCATATGCTTCCTCTGGGGCAGTGCAAAGGATGAATGAGACAGGTATCTTTCGCAATCATTCATGACATCTGACAATGGCCGACAGCCTATTCTGCAGGAGGACAGATGTTATTTGCTTTAAGGAGGAAACTTCTGAATTAGAAAATCAATGCTTGTAATCAGGGTGCTGTATTCAGGACAAAACAATGAAGAGCAAATGCACAGGCATATCCATACAGAGATCTGGAATCCAGCTTTAATAGATTGAACTACCTTTCAAGCAGCTCCACTGAATTAAGTCTAATAGAACACTGCAACACAAGAATCAAATGACATAGTCAAGTTAAGGCCCATGGGAAACAAAGGAAATACATCCATTTTGGCAAGCAGTGAGCAGGTACAGAAAATTCTATACTGTAAATGACTCAGCAAAGCAAAGCTCAAAAACATTATAAAATCTGTTATCTACAGTAGAAAGGAGGGACACTGGCAAAATGATAAGGATTGCAATTAAGAGTTGTGACACTCTGCTGCATGCAGATTCAGGCCTACTAGCCCCGTTGTAAACATAGCCACAAGAAGATTGTCTGTTAGGTAAAGTGAATTATTTATATGTGGTTCTGAGGAATAACTTTGTATATAGGAATAAGAAGTGGACTTACATAAAATATGTGTGAATTTTGATGAGAATTTTCCTTTAAATTTGCAGTTAAAAATCTAAATAGTATATGTTTTATGTAGAATTCTGTTAGTTCAATGTATTTCATATCCCACCAACTTACAGCTTTTTAGGTGGCTGGGGGGAAGCTGTAATTTGATTTGGGTTTATTTTAGGTGGTGCAGCAGTTTCTGATCCACACACTGTGATCTTCAATAATTTTCTGATCAGGTAGACAATTCACGTCTGTTGCACAGAAAGTAAGCAGCACATTATGAAGCAAAGAGTTACTATAGTAGAAATAGTAGCATAAATAATTTACAACCAATCAATACCAAAGAAATCCTCTGCAACACTGCCTGTAAGCTGTCAATCATGTGAAAAAACTGAATGATCTGTATTTCTTCCTCAATGTTCTGTGGAACTTGAGTCATCTCTCCTGAGTCAGTGATTTACCTCGTTTAAAAGGACCCAAAGTGCTATGTTTAGAGGTTGCATTCTACAATTATTCCCAGTTAAAAGCATCACTAAATCTGCTTTCAACTTTTAAGATTTGGAGTAAGAAATCAGCCTCACTTACCCCAACAGTTAATTCTGACCACCCAGCAATCACAACAGTAGCAAATTCTTGACATGGCTGCCAAATTCAAAGCAACAAGAGGGAAAGGTTCCAATTATAATTCTCCATCTCCTAAAGCAACCAGTCCATTACCAACTTATTTATAGTTCCAGCAATGGCTTTGAATATTATTTTCACCCTGTACACAACTTTAGTCTGTTTTTTCACACAGGAGCTTTAGAAAAAAAGTCATCCTTTGATACTATGTGGATCCAGGAGACCACAAAATCACAAACTAATGAAAAGGACTCCATGAATGTTTGTGACCTTTTCATTAAGTCTTAATTTTCTAATAAACAAATTTATGCACACTACAGTTTAACTAGCTTCTGGCTAAAGGAATCTATAGCACTGTGTGAAAATAATAAGATACATTTGCAGGAAGCAAACGCAGACCCTGTCCAATGCTGCCTGGGGCATGGTCAGCATCCATCTGCCTCTCTGTTAACAGCTGAGACAAGGTAACACGATCTGTCCAGACAAGAGCAAGAAATATATGAAAGGTTGCTTTTTACCATTTACACTCTATATATTCAAACAGGGAATTAATTGAGAAATTTGATGAAGACCATAAGAAGCAAGGTCTCTTGGAAAGAAAGCCTGGAGGAAGGCTTATGCAACATAAAGTCGGGAGAGAGTTTGAGTTCCAAAGCAAAAGATGTTACAGCAAGTAAGTCTGGGGTCTTTTGTCTAAAGGAAGACAAAATTTCAGGAAGAAAAAAAGAACTGGAAGAGAAAAATGGTAGTAGTACTTTTATGAAAAAAAGGTAATAAAGTTTAAGAGAAGACTAGTTCTCACAAGACAACAAAAGAAATGATGAGTGAATATTGGAAATTTCAAGAAAGGTGATAAAATACGGGGAATGCGGAAAGCCAGGTATTAAAGAGTGATAATTGATGGCTCAGAGCTGAAAGGTAATATCTGACAGTGTTAATCAGTGCTGCATCAAATAAAAGATATGGAGAAAAAGGAGCTTCAAATTCAGATTTATCCGGCATTAAAAAAAAAAAAAAAAAGAAGGTGGGTGGGCACAGTGATCAAGGAGGGGTAGAAAGGAGCAAAGCAAATAACAGTAGAGTCCAAACGTATTCATAAAAATTTAAAAAGGTGTAAAAGAAATTACAGGGAAAAGCAAATGAAAAGTATAAAGTTGCAAAGAAGCCAAAGCCTCAGTGAAGCATAAAATATAGCTCGACCTAAATTAAAGGGAGAAGGGGAAAGATGGTTTATGATAAAACACGATACAGTAGTAGGGAGTAAAATGGAAAAACAGGGGCTAAAATATAAGATGTTACAACTTCAGACTTGAAAAGCTGCTTCTGTGAAAAACCATTAAAATCTTCATCTTCTGTACAGGGTTCTTGACACTCTCAACAATCCATGTATCAAGAGCTGTTGAGGACTGACTGTATCACTGCAAGTGTATGGTGGAAGGTAGTGTGGTCTGGATTTTTTTTTTTTGTTTTTGCTCTGTCTCCAAATTCTGGCTGAATGTCTCAGTATTATTGTGAGGTATGTACATTGGAGCCACCTTCTTTGAAGTTTTCAGAAACAGAATTTGCTATCCAGTATTAGTAACACTAATCTGAGAAAAAATACGCCTCCTCCATCTGTGCTATTATCTGCCTGTACTATGCTTTGCTGTTCCTATTAGCAGCAATACCAACAATATTGACAATGCAGTGAAGTAATGAATATAAACCAGAGAACTCTCAGGTTTTACTACTAGTTTTCTTCTAAGTTTTAAGTTTTGTTTTTGATTTCCCTCTCTCTTAACTAGACTCATTCTCCCATCTCATATTAGTAGCTTCACAAGGCATGAAAACTTTTTTATTCTCCTATTCTTGAACAAGGAGGGGCAGGAGTCCTCATCACCTTCAGTGGAACAGAGGCATAACAAATAATTAAAAACAGAACCAGAGGAAAACTTTTTAAAGGTTCTCTTTTTTTTAAAAGAAAAAAAAAAATAAAAGTCATTTTTAATAGGGTAGTGGGGAGCCATTTTACTTTGGATAAATATTTAGTATTTTATACTTTTCTATCGTTTTTAAGTAGAATCTTTAGAATTTTAGCGACATTATATGTTAAAAATACCACCCAGATAATAAAATTTATTCTTAGTCTATGCATCAAAATTTTGTATTTTCATTGCAATTAACATGTTTTCAAGTTTTAATGTTTCTACGAATTGGAAAAGCCACCTTTGTGACCATAGATAGTTGAGAACCTTTGCACTAGGCTAATACCTTTTACAAGATGTATATTAGATGGGAAACTGTCTTTCATCACAGCATTATGCCTGAGTAATATGTCAGTTGCTTTTTCTTGCTGGTTTTGCAGAATATCGGCTTTATTCTCTGAATCATACAGCAACTCATGTTTTGCATTTTTCATCTTATTGAAAAGGATGAAGAACTTGTAAACTTGCTCAAGAATATGAAGTTGTCCCAAACACATAGCACATTTGTTTATTAAATCAAAACTTAAAGCAAACAACTCAGATAATTCTGCAAATCAGTATTACCAGTTTCAAATACATTTTTGTTCCATGCATTAAGGCAGACTCTATATCATTCAGAGCTTTTTGATTTATCTTCTCTGTTTCACAAATGGATCATCCAGAACATGAGGAGCCTAATTAGGACCCTGAATTTTAGGAAACCAAACCTCCGGCTCTTCAAGGAGTTAGTCAATAGGACCCCCTGGGAAACAGTCTCAGGGATAAGGGGGCAGAACAGAGCTGGCAGATCTTCAAGGACACTTTCCATAGAGCACAAGGGCTCTCGATCCCCAGGTGTAAGAAATCAAGTAAGAAAGGGAGGAGACCGGCATGGCTGAGCTGGGACCTGCTGGTCAAACTAAAAGGCAAGAAGGAACTGCACAGCCAGTTCAAGCAGCATCAGGTGTCCTGGGAAGAGTATAGGGATGCTGCCCAAGTATGCAGGGACGAGGTCAGGAGGGCCAAGGCGCAGCTGGAGCTGAACTTGGCAAGGGAAGCAAAGAATAACAAGAAGGGCTTCTACAGGTATGTCAACCAGAAAAGGAAGGTCAAAGAAAGCGTGC
>VXBH01002252.1:112018-132101 GCA_013400035.1 Rynchops niger
TTTTTTTGTATGTGTGTGTGCTGAATTTCAGTTCTCATGGTTCTTTCTGTAAAAAAACATGCAAGAATCAAGAACCAATTTTGTATAAATTTGCCTGTCATGGCAATTAAATTACATTTCTTTAAGTCATTCCCTTTTCCTGTTCTTTCCCTCTTTTACTGCTTTCACTCCTTCTCTGTTATTCAATTTATAACACTTCTAGCTTTGATTTTTTCTGGTCCCTTGATCCCTTCTGCAATTTCTAAGCTTGACCCTATTTATCAAAAACTGTCTGAGTTTCATTTCTGTATTCTTTTTCTAACCTGTCATGTTTTTTTCATCTGTTTACACTGATAAAAAAGTCATTAAAGCGTTCAAGATATGAGTCAAATCTGAAGTGACTCCCAAGGTCTTAATTACCCTTGGTCAGATGCAAGGCACATACACTAGATCAAAGAAAATAACAATTTGAACATCACCCCGTAGTTGCGCCTTTAACCATTAAGTCTCTGACCTAATGGTTAAAGGTTTAGTGGTACAATGACTGCTGCATAGGGTAAACCAGACTGTTCTTATAATCTATTCTGTCATTGCTTGGTAAATAAGAATGAAAAGTTCCTAAGGACTATTTGTTTATTATGGTTTGACAGACATATATGCAATACAGATTGATATTTTGTCTGATTCCTCTCCTCCTGTCTACAAAGGCGAGAACTTTTCCCAGATCCAACCAATTTCTCAGAGAACCGTATCATGAACACAGGAATCTTCTCTTTGCTCTTAGACTTCAAACCTGAATAAGTCTGTATATTGTTGTTTCACTCTCTTCTTTTATTACTCCCCATTTCAATTTATACTTTATGGTCTAGCAGAACAGTTTTTGCTTTTATGTAGTTCATGCTTATAATGACATAGTGCAAGTTACTTCAAACGGACTTTCTTCAGATATGCCCATGAATGCAGTTATTAATTACAGAATGGTGATAATTTCTTTCCTTTTATAGACAAACCACCAATTTTTTTGTAAGTCTAGATAGACCATATAGACCTTCTGTCTTGTTCACCTTATTTGTTAGATGCTGTCATACTACCCAGAATACAGAGCTTTCAGAAAGGGTACTGTTTTTCCAAGTTATTAAGCACCAGAGATCTCTCCTGTTCGGCGTTACCTGAAATTGTGAAGTTGCAGCATTTAAAAATAACCCACATGGTCAAATTCCTGGTACATCTATCTGAAGGAACTCAAGTTTATGGTGGTTTCCTTCTTTTGGCATGTATATTTTGCATAAAACATTTAGGGGCACAATGTTTTTATCTAAATGAAAAGATGTCAATGTAGTACCTGAGATATGCCTAAAGATTTCACTGGTTTACAGAAACTTTAGAAGTCTGTAAAGTTTTCTCTGAAAACAAGAAAACTGCTGTAAGAGACATAGATATGAATGGTAAAACTCATCAGAGAAAGAGGATTGCTTACATGGAGATGTCAACTAAATGCAGAACGAGCCATTATTTTTATTAGAAAGACCAAGGGGGAAAGAAGGAGCTGCCTCTGCTCCTTTGATTTTGTACTATAACTGTCTGAAGTGATATTTTTACAGCCCTTCCTGTAGTGCTTACAGAAGTATTTATAGAAAACAATTAATTAGATGATTGCACTTTAGCAGGTGTGAGGGTGGGACTGTTAAAGAGATAGTGTATTCCCTCAGGCATTTTTGAAAGCCACATCTTAATTTATGACTGTGCACTGATTGCTTTATTTGTTCTACCAGGTTTCTCATCCAAAGGATTTTTATCCTTTGTCTTGTGTCTTAGCTTTGTTTCTATAATATTTTCATTAGCAGTTATTATCACTCCATGTAATTCCCATGGTATGTTTTCCATCCGCTAAAAGGATAAATGATGCTGTGCAGAGAAGCAAGAGGATGTGATGAAACCTTAAGAAGGAACAGTTACATGAAGTATAAGTTGCCCACTCCACAGATATTCTTCTTTCATGGCAAAATTTTTTAAAAAATATATATATTCTGGAAAAAACAGGTCAATTTTAGCAAGATTTTACTGCTACAATAACATTATTATTAGAATGCTGCAGCCCACCATCACAATTTAATTACATTTCCTTATCTTCCAAGTTACTTGTATTTGATGCATAATAATCCCTATGCCATGATAAATATCACAGAAAAATATATAGATGCATATACAGAACCGTGATGTGTCTTCTTAAGCTTTCTTGTAAGAGAGATTGTGTAAGAGTTCCTCTAGCTGCATCAGCTTATAAAAAGAATCAATTAAACTGAAATATCTATAATTCAAATTCCCTCAATAACAGTATGAAAAAATAATTTTAATACTTCAAATTTAGTAAAGCTGTAGGAAATGTATATTAACTTAGCATTAAATAACAGCTTTTGCATCAGCATGGAGTTGTCTGGTCTAGACCAGGCCAACACTCATGAACATTCAGTTTATGAATACAGAAATGGCAAAAATTAATTATGGGATGCAGATGCAGTTTTCTGTGTGACTGTATATATGTACTCACAAAGATTCACCTCCTTCTACTGACTGAGGGAGGCAGAGCTGGGGGAGTCCCAGAATCCTTGGATCCAGAAGGGTGTATTGGGTGCGATAGGACTAGGAGAAGCATTTTGAAAGGTGTAGGATTTCAGAGCATCTTTCTGATGACTTCACCTGATGTTGAGTTGTGCTTGACATGAAGGCATGCCAGCAGAAAGAAGACAATTAAGGAGATATATTGTTCTTCCATTTGTCTTTACTTCATCTTGCAGTAAGTTTAAATCACATTAGTTTACCAAAAAAAAAAACCTCAAACCAAACTATTAATACATAGAGTAGCAATAAGACACACACCTCTTAAATATGGCTGTTAAAAAGTGAAGATCACAGAATCATAGAATTGTTTAGGTTGGAAAAGACCTTTAAGATCATTGAGTCCAATTGTAAACTTAGCACTGTTGAGTCCACCACTAAACCGTGTCCCTAAACACCATACGTACATATCTTCAAAAAAACCTCCAGGGTTGGTGACTCAACCACTTCCCTGGTCCAATGTTTGACAACCCTGTCAGTGAAGAAATTTTTTCCTTATACCAAATCTAAACCTCCCCTGTCATAACTTGAGGCCATTTTCTCTCATCCTATCACTTGTTACCTGGGAAAAGACAATTGACACCCACCTTGTTACAACCTCCTTTCAGGTAGTGGTAGAGAGCAATAAGGTCTCCCCTGAGCCTCCTATTCTCCAGACTAAACATCCCCAGTTCCCTCAGCCGCTTGTCATAAGGCTTGTGCTCTAGGCTCAAAATTTGTTCAAGCTTTGAAGAACAGCTTTGTTCTCCTTTGGATGCGCTCCAGCACCTCAATGTCTTTCTTGTAGTGAGGGTCCAAAACTGAACACTGTACGCGAGGTGGGGACTCACCAGTGCTGAGTACGGGGGGACAATCACTTCTCTCATCCTGCTGGCCACACTATTTCTAATAAAAGCCAAGATGCTGTTGGCCTTCCTGGCCACCTGGGCCCAGGGCTGACTCATATTCAGATGGCTGTCAGTCAATACCCACAGGACCTCTTCTGATGGGCATCTTTCCAGCCACACTTCCCCAAGCCTGTAGCACTGCATGGGGTTGTGACCCAAATGCAGGACCTGGCATTTGACTTTGTTGNAAAACTGAACACTGTACGCGAGGTGGGGACTCACCAGTGCTGAGTACGGGGGGACAATCACTTCTCTCATCCTGCTGGCCACACTATTTCTAATAAAAGCCAAGATGCTGTTGGCCTTCCTGTCCACCTGGGCCCAGGGCTGACTCATATTCAGATGGCTGTCAGTCAATACCCACAGGACCTCTTCTGATGGGCATCTTTCCAGCCACACTTCCCCAAGCCTGTAGCACTGCATGGGGTTGTGACCCAAATGCAGGACCTGGCATTTGACTTTGTTGAGTCTCATACTACTGGCCACGACCCATCAGTTCAGCCTGTCCATATCCCTCCGTAGAGTCTTTCTACTCTCAAGCAGATCAACACTTCCACACATGCTAAAGGACAGAACTGAAGAATGCAGGAAGTGATGTGTAAATGATGCAAAACCTTAACTCAGATCTGGCACACAGAGTTTATTACACCAGCTAGATGTAATCAACCAGATATTTCAGGTGTGTAAAGAATGCACAAAAAGAAAAAAAACAACACTTGTAATCCTTGGAAGAAATACTGATGTCTTTGCTTCACCTTTAACTTGCTTGCTTTGCTACTTTGTGGTTTTCAATGTTATCTCAGTCAACATTCACAAAGCAAATGATGTCTCCTCTTTACAGTATTTTCTGTCTTTCTTCTTCCTTTAGAAGTACTTACATTGCAACACCTTCATAAAATGAGGACATACTAAACTTTCTGTGTTCTTTCTCTGCAATTCAGATGAACAGCTACTCCTTTGAAGTCAATTCCTAAATTATAACTTCAAGACAAGTGCTAGATCTCTCACACATATACATTTACACATTAAAGCTGCCCAAATGGAGTTTGATTTCTTTTCAAATGATTATAACACATTACTAAGCAATCTGGCACAGAAATTGTTAACTCTGCCTGATAACCTAGAGCTACTGAAGAAGGAATTTCAGAATCATCTTGCCAGTAACAGTGTTGTGTAAATACATCTTGTGTTTTTGGCGTTTCCATGATTCAAGATGACTATTCTGGCTCTCATAGCTTGATCAGAGGTTCTAGGAACCAGGTACAAGTTTGTTATTTGTACTGATTTACTGACTTCACAGTAAAATCCTGTGATGCTATTCAACTGTTTCACGTAGTTTGGGGAAATCACTGATGAATTCAGGCCATTTAATTATTGACTTAGTCATCACATCTGCCATGGATTTCTGTGTTCAGGTGATTCACTTCTATTAAAATGATGTTCTAATAAAGTTATGATCACAGTAATCTCTGTACATCTGAATGCTCATGAGCTATTGGAAACTGAAATTAGGATCATGGTGAAAAAAATCAACTTTATTGCAATGACCATGAGGAAAACAACCCCAATAATTAGCTTCATAAGATGGAAAAAATTTCACAATGTGCTTAATTATTAAAAAAAAAAAAAAANAAGAAAAAAATACTATTATTTAAATTCTGTGGGAGTATTATAAAAAGGTGTAGGTCAAAAGACAAAAAGAAATGGGGTCACCAGTAAAAAAGGCAAAGGCATATCCTCTCCTTTTCTGAGATAACTTAGAGGAAGAACTGAGGAGCTTATTTCAAGCCTGGCTATGTTATTTCTCAATAATGGCATGATCTGTCACATACCGTGCAGATCAAAGGTCCCCTCTTTTTTCCCAGATGTACTATAACATCCATGAGACATAGAATGTGCACCACCAAACAGCAGAGACCACAAAGCCACAGAGACTTTTAAACACATTAGTAAACACTTGACCAACAATGAATTTATACCTACTTGAGTTTTTTGAAACATGGTTTTGGTCTGAAATAAAAATTTAATTCCTATCTAACAGTTCAGGCATTCAAGAGCTCTGCTGAAACAAATTTGTAAGAATAATTTAATCAACATTCACAGTATTTCTTTTTGTGTTATTCAGCCAGAGCTAATAACGAAAGATATGACATGAACCCTGAATTTTGCAAAAGCAAATGTGCAGGATGACTTCTATTTCTAAGAGTCAACAGTCAATCTTATATCTAGACAGATATGAAGAGTGTAGAATGAAGA
Organism: Rynchops niger; assembly: GCA_013400035.1. Taxonomy (NCBI): domain Eukaryota; kingdom Metazoa; phylum Chordata; class Aves; order Charadriiformes; family Laridae; genus Rynchops; species Rynchops niger. The sequence goes on from VXBH01002252.1 coordinate 117,757, forward strand.
ATAATGGTGAGGGATTACTGTCACAAAAATTTCCCCACATGATAAAGTAGGTGAATTTTCATTAGAAACAGAAAGATTCAGTATAAGAAAAACAAAACGAGTTCAATCTTTCTGTGTTAGCATGAGCATCATACTGATTATTTTATTTATTAGTGTAATTGCATTTCATAAAAAAACCCCTTGCATCCTTGAAACATAGTCTGTAATCAGATTTGAATATACAATGAAATAATTACATGCTTGATATACCATAAATAATTATGAATCCTGACCTTAACAATGCTACAAATTAAGGATTCTGTTGATGTTGCTACTAGTAACCGTTTAAATGCATCTATGACATAGCAAATTAACATTTGCTACATGCTGGGGCCTTGATTAGGTATAGTTTCTCTTAGTTTCTCTTGATGGAGTTGTTCTACCTCGTACAGATAATTAAAACATTCATTAGAGCACGAAATGAACCTTGGACATCCAGACATTAGGTTATGCCTGTCTGCTAGCCCCTGAGACAGTCCCTAGTTTTGCTCTTTGATCCAATGAATAAACAGCTGTCTTTCTGTTTGTAGCCATGCAGATAGAGAAATGTACCCCCAAGCAAACTGTAATCTTGTGATTTTGGGTACTCATTGTCTAAGTAAGTGAGATATATTGGATGGAGGGACTTGAATATAGGATTTCCATATCTAAGGTTAAGTATCCTGCTGTTAAGAGAATATGCTCAGAGATATTTCACATTTTCCTGTATGTTGACCAGAATTCCCTTACAATACCAGGAATCTTCTGCTGATGAAAGTTATGTCAAAATTGTAAGAATCAGTGAGGTGAACACTGGTCTTGAGGCATACATATTTCTCAGGACTTTTTTTTCTCTCTGCTACTACATCTACTGGTGAACAACAAAAAAGTTAAAGAATGCAACTGAAAAGGTCAAAAATGACACAAGTCTCACAGAAACAATATGAGAGAAGAACCATCCTTGTTTGTGAAATCCTCTTTCTGCACTATTATCACAAATTGAGATTTAACCAGACTAGATACGCACTAAGGGTAAGTGTCTAGTGAACAGTTCTTGGTACCATGCAAAGTGCCTTTTAGATATATTGGAGTATCTCCTTGCTTATGAAAAATGTCAACATGAAAAAAAAAAAAAAAAAAGTAAAATGTCACTTTAGAAATCTGACCTCAACCTGCACAAATTCATACTCATTAAAGTAATCCATGTTTCAGATCAGTGATTTAAGCTAGCAGCAGGACTAAGGGCATATTACAGGAGTAAATGTTTGCAGACTGAAGTTCCATAATATCTGCATCACTGCGACCTATTTGAACAACATTCAAAAAACTGAGCTTTACCACAGGCACCAAATCTCTACTAGCTAAAGTAGACTCTTTGTGCCTCGGAAATTATATGCTTTTGAAGCAAAAGATATCCTTCTTCAATCAATGTGAAATTCCTAATGAAAGAATGTGCATAATGTGGTAAAAACAGTATGATTATGATTTTCAAAGTTCATTTTGGGAGAAAGGGCAGTTTTGCAGAGACACTGAGTATATATTTGTTAAAAGCACATGGTAAGAAAAATAAGGACTTCTGTGGAAGACAAGACAGGACCTCTGGTTAAACAAAATACTCAGTTTTGCAACAGACTGGAGTTTATTACTTGATATATAGCATCTTGAAAGCTACACAGACATGTTGCATATTTTTTATTTTATATGACATTTGTTCAGAACAATTAGTTCTATGTATTCTAAATACTAGATACTAACACAGCAAAACATTTGATTCATTTTTTAAAGACAAGAAAATAGTTTATGTACTTATAATGGACTCAAGAGCCCTAAACTGCATACTTTATGAATACTAAGTCACATTATAAAAAGCAAATGAGAAAGAAAATCTCTCATTTGAGCACAGCCTTTTGCTTCCAGATTTCCAGTGAAAAATCCAGTTATTCTTTACTGTCTAAATTTATTAAATACCTTGCCTTCCAAAGGAGATAGATAAAACCATTTAGACATCATAACTCGTGTTTCATGGTATTTGAAGATGGAAGGATCAAACTGAAGACCTACCTATCCACTTCCAGATAGTTTTCCCTAAAGATACATGTCCTAAAGTAAATGAAGCAAAGCTGAAAATAACATAGAGTTTCAGAAATTACAGAGCTTTTGAACTGCTAGCTTCCTTCTACACAAAGTGGGACATATCTAAATAAGGTTGATATTAAAGGGATCAATGCTCAGATGAAACAAAGAAATTTTTCCTGACTGTTAATTCACTTTCATAGCTATCCCTAGTTCAACAGTTAAATCCTGAGCCATCTAAAACCATTAGTGAGTTGAGGAAATGCAGGTGTGTAGAATATTCAGCACATAACCTTCATTTCTGACAGACTCATTTGTGAAAAGCTCAGCGGTAAAACCACAGATCTGATCATGTCTGGGTGAAAGTCAATATACAAGGAGTTAATAAAAATCTGCTTGACACTAATTTTGGGGGGTTTTCACACATTTTGTTTCTTTATCTTGTATTTAAATCACTGAGGTACTTAAGGGAGACACTTCATTTCTCATCTCTTCCCTCTATTTCTTTCAGCAGTTTTAAGAACATCTCAGAACAAAAAATTCTTTTTTGTCCCTTCTCTGCTTGTTAAATTCTGATTTTTGTTTTTGAAGTTACATCTGTAGGCAATCAACATGCAAGTATTTGGGGATTATTTTTTTTTAAAAGTAACTTACATTAGTATTCTGTATCTCATTGCTTGGAGACTCCTAAGGACAAACATCCTATAAAATTTTCTCATAAATCAAATTTAAGTGCACTATGGAGCTAACAGTGATAGCAAAAATGTCATGCTTTGGCAGTGGGTTAGTGGAGAATGACCCATTTTCATATTAAAGTGATAAAATCTGTACGATAAAACACATAAAAATCGTAACAATTTTATTGCTGAGAACGAGGGAGATTTAGATCAAACTTGTATCACCAATTCATTCTGAACAATCTGGAAAAACCCTCTCTTCCTGAAGAAACAGGTAAAAAGCAAATATGTTTTTTTCCTTCTCCTTTGGGACTTGGATACTAAATTCAAATGAGATTGAAAGAATTCTGATTTAATAAAAGTAACAGGTTGTATACAAAAGAGATTTTTTTCCTTTTTTTTTTGNCAGTCACCCTCAACTCCAGTAGCAGACATTTCCCAGTTAATTTAGATGGGACACTTAAAATTTTAAGTTATCATGACGCAAGACAGTGAAAACAAAATCACAACTTTAAAACAATCTCAAAGATTAACTTCTTTATAATGCACTGTGGTATTCATCACTATCCAATTATATGGATCTCTTGGCTACCAAAATAAGAGCAGCTACACTGTTGACCCCATGAGGCTTTGGAAAGTAACAATACGCTTCAGAGGAGATAATCAAAAGGCACACTTACACTCACTTTTCAAACCCGTAGTAATTTGCAGTATGCACACACAAAGAGAAGAAAATATGTCTCAAATAGCTCTCAGACATCTAATTGGTTACAAATGGTTGTAATAGAGTGAGAATTGTAACTAAAGTATGAAAACACACAATTGCACTGTATTGGTGCTCAGAATTCTTTCTCTAATACTTCACAGATACTTACTATATGATGAGTTTTATTCATTTCGAATGAACATTTTTGACCGTTTCTGAGATAAATCAGGAATTAAATATGTGTAGATATCTCAGAAACAGATGCACATTTTTATGCATGTGGATATGTATGCATATGTACTTGCAAACTGTTTTTTACCGGTATGTCTCTGTACAAAAAAATTGTAGACACTTTGGTATTCTTAAATTTTGCAGCTAGAGTGTTCATTTGAGATGTCTAGAGGGAAACTAGTTGGTAAATAGATATATAAAGATTTCTGAAAAAGGTATTGTGCAATATTACTTCCTTACAAAATTGAGCTTATATAGCATTACTGTTATGGACATACACTAGACAGTGACAGCTTTCAAAACAATTTTCAAAGAAAATAATAAGACAGAAGGATTTTCATCCTCTAGCAATCTGCAGGTCACTGATGAAAATTTAGACTTTAAAAAGCATATGAAAAAGGGGTTCTACAGTTTCTGTGTTTTACCTTCACCATTATCTGGTTCTGCTTCACAGTGATTTCACACTTGTACTTGGTAAATATGCATAACATTCTTTGACAAGTTCTTCATAATGTCCTGTATACCAGATAAAAAAAGCTAAACAAACAACACTTTGTTCTAGTGTTGGCGTTTTTTTTATCATTTATTTTATTAATAAGAACCTTCAAAGTTGCTGTGAAGACAAGAGAAATTGCATTATAGCAAAGAAGAACATGAACGTAGATTTTGTTAACATAAAAAAAATTAATCTCTCCTTTCTTATTTCCATATATGAAAAGCAGTCTCAAGATTGATTCAAACATCAACTACAGTATGTCACAGTCAAACCTAGTGCTGTGCTTTTATACTGTGGGTTTGATCAAAGCTTTTTCTCCTGTTGTTAATAGTAAACATTCCTTCTCTCATTTCTTAAAAGCAAAAGTCTTTGCAGTTTATAGCAGAGGTGAACCTGTCTCACACTGTTTGCAGTTAAGGTGTCAAAGGAATGTATGCATCAAAATACAGCTGAAAACACAGTGACCTTGATTCAAAACAACATCGTGGGTTGAGATATCTTGATTCTGGCAACCAACAGGCTGGAATTTAATTTTCAACATAACATAAGAAAAGTTTATGATGAAGCTAGAATGATTTTATATTTGTGGAGTGCAAAAAAATAAACCTTTAAGACAATCATTGAAATAAATAGCTATTCCCTTTGGTGAGACACAAATAACAAAGGTACAAAATGTTGTTCAGATTGCACAGGTGAATGCTTTATTGCCACTATAAATTTTGTTTTTATTGTGGAGCATAGGCTAGCACCAGATTTACCTGCCTCACATTTCTCAGCTTTGACACTGAACATACACCTTTCAAGACACTTTTGGAACTTTCAGTTCATCAAGACATTTTTTTCAGAATTTTGCATGATGCCAGTGAAATGTTCAAAAAGACTTATGAATAATAGGTGAATATATATATTAAAATGCACGGATAAAAATTTAAATAAGGATTATTTGGCTTAGTTTTTTAATAGTCATAAAAATACTTGTTTTATCACTTTCTTTTTTAATAAAAAGAAGATTGTATCTTTAATTTCTATCATTTGATGGTGATATAGGAATTTTCTGAATAAGGCATTTATTGGTGTATGGGAGAATAAATTACTATAGATGAACGTAAATACTTCCTATCTTATGGGGTAGAGTTATGCTTAACTGACCCTATGTGCACACACTGCCCCCAGGAGGCAAAAGACGGAAAACTACCCTGAAAAGACGTAGCACAATGAGTGTCTCTGGTTCGCCACCCAAGATGCTTATATAAACTCAGCATTTTATATTGCTTATATAAACTCATCATATTCCTATGAGACAAGAAGTAGAGCTGGAGATAGCTAAACATAAGTACCCCAATGGAGATGGTAAAACAGTACAAGGAGGACCGTGTGACCAAGCAAACCCTAAGTATTTCAAAAGTAAAGCTAAAAAGAATCAAAGCATTAGGGAAGAATTTCACCAATGTTTCTTTGACGTTTTCATCCACTGTTCCTTTGCTTCATTTTCTAAATCTCCATATATTCTATTAAATATAGCTCTGCCAAGCAAACACCTTTTAAATCTATCTTGTTGAGACTGTCTGTCTCTCTGTCCCCTGCTAGTTTTTAAATCTAATAAACTCTGATGTATCAGAGTTGGGTTGTTAGCCTGCTCTCCTCCAACCTCTTTATTTGAGACTGAGAAAAAATAAAGGTCCTGAGTCCAAATCAAGAGGGAATGATTTCATTAAGAAATTAAAAACGGGAGTTCCAGGTCTGGCTAGGAAATTGTTTATAGCTATTTTTCCACATAAAATGTTGTATAATTACTGCTACAATGCCATCTAATTGCAATGGCAAAGACTGTATTCTCAGTTTTTTGAAAGATAGGCTAGCTTCAGACTTTTGTGCATAAAAGCATCAGGTTCACTAGTGCTGTTTGGCTGTCCTAATGAAAGGGCACCAATTAGAGAAGCACTAAAACTAAAATATCTACTTACTTACCACCAAAGCTAAATTATGCTGCAAGAAATCTGTGGTTTTCTATGCATACAGCAGTATTTTTGGAAAACAGTGGTCTTAAAATGCCAGCGTAGCTCTTGGTATTAACAACACAAGAAATTAAAAATCATTAGCCTGATTTGGGTTTTGTTATTAACCTGAATAACGTTAACAGTGGGACTTTGGAAGAAAAACATACACTCACTGTGATAATCTTTGAAGACTGCAGTGGAAATTCTACCTGATCTTATCTCTTTACATTATTTTCCAGAATAGTACTGTATTCCTTTGCATTTATTTTTATTGTCACTTATTACAAAAAATCAAGGAGGTTGTACATCACACAAAAGAAATGTAATTTCTTGATGAATGAAAATATTGATTGCATTGAATCCATTAAATCCATAAATAGTTGCTTAATTCATTTTTTATTTAAATACAGTAATATTGATATTGTTTTACTGGCTACCTGTCCTTTCCACCCATACCTACAATACTGGCTGAATGCAATAAAGCACCACAAAATGCATGTGGTAGATCAGTGTGGACAAGTGAAAAGCCTGCATTTACAACAAAAAGCAAAGTTTCTTTTTCACTAACTGAAAATTTAATCATTTCAGAAAGTTCTGTGAAATTATTGAGTCTTTACATAGTCCATAGCCTTTACAAGAATGTACCAACCTAACACATACTTAAGGATGTGGGGAGCTGGACAAATAAAAGCATTATGTAGTAACACAAAAACAACAATTCAGCAAGGACAGCCAAGAAGTAAAATACTGTAGGAAAAGATTGAAGTATTTGACATGAGAACCTTAACAAGAGAAATATTCTTGCCCAAAAATTTTTTGAGAAGACAGGAGAGAGAATATTCTGACCGTGTAACACAATCTGAAGACAATCAGATCCAGGCATTTATGCATTCATAAAATTCCCACAAGACCATGCTGGAGTTATTTTCAATATATCAGCATCCAGCCAAAGGAATCACATTCTTTTCCTCATTAACCCTTCCACTCTTCTATTTAAAGTGTAATTAATTTTAAGGGCATTGTTTTCCCTGCAATGAATGCTGCCTGATAGCATTATTGTTTTTCATAGCTAAGAGAAATCTTTCCTAAAATAATTTGGCTTCCACTAACTCAAACAAATCTGTGTTGATTTGGATTTGGATTAATTTGGAGTAAAGACATCACAGTTTAGCATCTGCTACCAATAATGTCCTGATTCTAATTAAAAGGGCAGCGAAATATCACATTTTGTTTTGTCTCAGAAAATGTGTCAGGCTCTGAGATAGCTCTTCATCACGTTCCTGACAACGTGAATCTCTAGACCTGTGATTCTGAGGTGACTCAAGGCAGGAGAAGGAGCCAGAGAGTTACCACAGCACTCATGTCTACTCTTCTCTCTTTGTTATTTCAAGCTGTATTTTCACATTGTTCCAAATAATGTTTTTCTGCTCTACAAGACTGTAACCAACTGCCCAAGTCTGGCATGAAGCTGGCAAAAATGAAAATCACAAAGTCAATACAAGAAGAAAAAAAAATAAATAATTCTCCTCACTAGGCCAATAATATAAAAAAAAGTCTGGATCACATTGGAGCACATGTNAAACCAAGCCCAAAAGATCTTCACAGTGACTTTTATCTGCAATAGAAGAGATGAACACTGCTGCTGGTCTCTCAAAGAACCGACAGGGTTCCTACAGTCACCAATAATCTTGCCCTCTCCATTCACAGGTATGTATTAAAAGAAATTTTGCAGAAGTCAATGGAGTCATTAAAGTGTACAACCACTGAGAGATACAGAGTGAGGGAAAAAAATGCCTCGTATTCAAAATAAATTGTATACTTCAAGTTTAAATATGCTGCTACATATGCTTAAACTCAAAGTAGCTATATAATGGCTTAGGAATAATATTGAACAGAGTGGTAAAAGGGTTTACAGTAAACAGCATTAGATACATTCAAGATTCCAGCTGTGTTCTATGACCAGAATGTGGTAACCAAATTGGGCTTTTTTTAAGTGCCAATACCAGAGTAAGTACCACTACACCATATTTTATACTTAAAGAAAGGAGATGATCAAAATATAAAACCAATTGTAGGTATGGAGATATAACCTTTAAAGATCCAGAAGCTTCTAGGACACTTTTCTTTTTTTTTTCCTTTACTTAATTCCTGAACTACTGCTTACATGAGATGATGCAGCATTAGTGTGGATGCCTGCTTTTACAGAGCTTTCTTAAGCAAAGCAGAAGATTATTTAGTTCTGATCACTTCTCCTCCAAGTAAGTTTATTTTTTTTCAGTGGAGATATTTTTTTTCCTTTTTCAAATAATTAAGAATTTTCAGGTCCTATTTAGAATAGTATCTGAACACTAATGTTCGCTGTACACAGGGTACACTGTTGTCTTATAAAAAATCATCTCCTCTCCTTCAAATTGTCTGTGAAAAATGAACATATTTCTATTCACCTATGTATCAGAAGTCCCCAAATTATGATCTTTTTATGTTTTTGAAAATGTCCTGCTACATGGCCTTTGACTTGGGGTTGTGAAGTAGTGTTAACTTTGTAAATTGATTTGCAAAAATTCCCTTTTTTTCAGTTTAAAAAAAAAATAAAATTTGCATAACAATTGTAGAAGCAACAAATCATTTAAGACACACTCTGTAGCATGTAATGGCTTGTAGAGGTAAGCAACCTCTATTAGTCTCTGACACAGTATTCTATACTACCAATACTTTTTTCTTTAAACAAATATTTTTCTTTAAAAAAATAAAAAGGAAAATTTGAGATACTGAGACAAAATAAAACTACTGATGAATAAAATAAATGTTTTTCACATTCTTTTGATTGTAGGTCTTAATGCCATCTTAACTAGGGTTCTTATGCAGATGCTTTTTTAAAATATGACAATGCCATTTGTAAAAGGTTGAATTACATAGAAATGATCCAACTCCAATAACTACTAATCCCCATTTTCATATGTTTGCTTTCTTTTGTATATATTTAATAGCAGCTGAACAGTTGCACATTATAAAATGACTCAAATGTTTGAGGTTTCTATCTTATCCTTTTGACAATTCTTCCTTTTTAGCTAAACTTTCACTTCATTACACTATTTAACAAGTGACCCAGAAAGATAAAAAATCCTTTCCTTGCCTAATATTTACATGTTTCAGCTATATAGAGAATTTTTTAATCTTCTTACCAAAGTATGTACCTTGAAATCATTACTCTCTCCAGCCCTCATCCCCACTCTCTCCCCCCACTCCCTGACCCATCTTTGTTCATCTTCTCCCAAGTCCCCCAAGACAACAGTTTTCTGGCAACAAGAAACCCAGAAATGAACTGTAAGTCGAGAAATCAAGTAATGTAGTATTTCACCTGATTCCAGTGTTATGTGCAGCCAACATTTGCATATTTGGAGAAGCTTCTTCTCACTGCAAACTGATGATTAAGCTGTTATTCCCCTCTCATTTTATATCACTCAACAATGTTTGATTTCTGCTGCATAAATGTGTATTTCAGTTTATTTTCATTAATTTCATTAATTGTCTTAGGATATATTATGTAATGTTTTTCCCCAAGATAACCCCATTTTCCCCCAGTACTTCTGTTTTAACAGAAGGACTCATGCTAAATCTATGAAATTCAGAAGAAATGCTCCTTTTGACATTAATCTACCTTTCCATGTGTTATTACTCTTTCTCTTTTGATGTTTTACAATTGAAAGGAGTTGAGAATGATCCCCACTAGCACTGAATACTGCAATATTAAAGATATATGGGGTTTGCAGGATAGGGAACTATAGGGAAAAAGAAAAAGAGTCTGGAGGATTCAAAGTCTTCTGCAACTAGAGGGTAGCTGTAAGCCACAGGCCATTTCTAGGTTTCATTCCCTTTTATTTCCACAGTTTTCTAAACTTTAACTCTTCTGAGAGATACAAACTGATGAAATTCCACAATCTCCCTCTCTTTCTGAAGTTTTTTTTTTCCTTTTCACGTAGTGCTATGCCCATTAATAAATTCATTTTTATCAAATTTTATGGTCATGGGAACCATCTTAATGCAGAAGTAAAAGAAGGATGTGACATTGATATGTTTGTTTTTAAAACTGTGTCTCTTCTGGAAGCAACTCAGCAGGGCAAAGAAAATATTTCATTCTTGCCAGCAAAAAATGTCCCTTTTGCAAAAAATATGATGCAGCTCTTTCCCAATACTTTTCCTATTTGCATGTCTTCTGCAATGGGTCTTCCTTTTTCAGATAGTCCATACTGTCACTTTCTCAGTCAACAAATAAGAAGATATGGACCTACTGTAGATATGGTACTAGTAGAAGATGTTACTCCTTCCTCAGCCAAATGGTCCCACACAGAGGACTGCACACAGATGATTATGCAACCTCCTCACATGCCACGTGGAGAAAATGATACACATATACACAAGGGTTATATAAAAATCATAATCACCAACTACTCTCCATGTAGGGACTACAGTGACTCTGAATGCATCATGAGTTGTTTTCCGTCCTTGATCATCACACATGGGGCAAAAGGAATTTTGCTATTCCAACCTGTTTTCTCTGCTGTGACATGGAATTCTTTTTGAATTTTGGTGGTAATGTTGTTGAAAGAGGTTTTGTCCTCAGAAGAGAAGATGAGGTATTTTGACATATGGAAGGAACTGATCTGATAAAACTCAAAAATCAGATAAAATGTTGCTGAGGGACATTTTTGTGTTGGGGATATTTTTTTGGTATGTTGAGTTCACCAATCTGTTAATGTCCAAAAGCATTGCATGTGGTTTCTACAGAAAGGTGCTATTGCAGAATTCATGAGCTTTACAAAATATAAGCAACTCATTATCCTGTAGAGTAACTGACATTGGCAGAATAGTAAGCCCTACTGAGTTTACAGATTCTGAATAGCCCAGGTTGAGTTCAGAAATTTAGCCAATAGGCAAATGATGGATAGGAACTATAGTGTTTTAGGATGGAGCTTGAGAAGTGGCACAACCTGGTTTAAACTATAGCCATGCTTTTCTTATTCTTCTTTTGAACTATACCTAACAACCAAGAAAATACCATTCAGTCATACTACTATGGGAATTTCAGGGGAGCTCCTCCTTATCTTATTTAAGAAATTAGAAGAACTGAGGGTAACGTAGGACGGAGAAGTCTCACTGAAAATTCTAAAATTTTACATGCAAATTCAGATGTGTCTTCAGAATGTTAGAGAAAAGAGTGCAAACTATGAGAAAAAGACTGCTGATAAGTTTCATTTAGGGGTAACATTTTGAAATTCTTTACTTGCCACCTTTTTGTTGCAATCTGTATCTAAAAGCTTGGACAGCTTTGCTTTACTGTTAAGTTTCTGTAGTGTTAGGAGCAAGGTAATTCTGGGTGACACTGATGAGTTTAGGGCTACTTGTCTTCGCAAAGACACCAAATTTGAATAGATATGCAAAAGTCCCTGTAGCTAATCTAAATCTAGCTAATCAGATAATTTTAGGCCACTCAGGCTGTAACATATTATTCACCAAGCCACAGGAAGTTAGACATGGGTTTGGTATTGCAAAATATTAAGTTATGGGAAGAAAGTCCTTTTGACAGAGACAAGTCAGAATTTTTCCGATAAAGAGCAGATACTTGAGATGCACCTAATTTTGCTTCCTACCTGACTGAGCAAATCTCACAACTTCACAAATGAGCATTCTTAAATAGGACTACTGTAGTTTTAGACCCCATCCAGTTAGACTACTGTCAAAATTAATTTTACTGTGATTCTAAATATAGCATTTATGTATATAGAAATCTCCTCAATGACTTAAATATCACATTGTGCATGAATCATCATTTTAACATTAACATCATATTAATAATTCTGGAGTAGAATGCAGTATAATGTAAAAGTATTTGCCCCTTGCAGGTTGCATGGCATGAGTGTGTGTTAAATGTCTAAAGAACAAAACGAATGAGAAGAGTAAAATATTAGCTATTAGCTACAATGGACATCTAAACAATATAAAATTTTACTAGTAATTTCAGTTCCTTTATATTTACTTATTCAAAATATGGTAACCGTTGAACTTTTGAAAAGAGAAAGAGTAAAATAGAAACCAGTGCTGCTTGATCGATAAAATTCTTAGTCAGAAGGTTACTATGAAAATATCATGTCTGTGAAGATGCACACTTTAGTTCTTCACTGCTATATCCTCAATAAATTCAGTGAAATATCATTAAAGGAGGTTTTGATCCCTGGCATTTTTCTGTTTGCTGACCCACATAATGTATCCTACAATTCCACTATTAAAATCTGGGATTTTTTGAAACAAATACTGTTATTTTCCACATAGAATGAGCTGACATTTGGTTGCGTAAGCAAAACAAGGAACAGGGCAGGCAGAGTGCTTTCATTCTTTAAAATGAAATAAATAAATAATTGTGTTAGGGAAAAAAAATACAGTTTTTCTAAAGGACAAGAGTATGTTCCGTATCACATTTATCCTGTTTAAAAAGCTAAAAGAATAAAGAACTTTAGCTTTCACTTGAATAATCTCATTAAAAGTTTTTTGTAGTTAATACAAGTAGTTTCAGGATAATTCCAAACTGTTTTTTCCAGAATTTTCCACAAGTGCAAACAGACATCTCAGGTTTACCAGGGGTACAAAATACAGATACAGATACAGGCCACGTACAGCCTAAGCAAAATTAACATGTTTTCTGGGGAATGTTTTGCATTACCACCATAAAAAAGTCACAGAAATTGAATATATGACTTTCATACTTATGCTCATGCTATGCCTCCAAAATACAGACTAATTGCTACGTAATTTTGGGAAAAAAGATCTTATATTTCTTTCCTGCATTCGTCTGCACCTCTGATTCTTTTATGTGAATTACGTATCTTTGGTTTGTCATAATGGTCTACAATATTGTGATGCATCTTGCTTATTGTTACTTACCTAACACCTGAATTGGTCAGTGAAGTACAGCAAATGATGGGGGTCAGGCACCACTTATTTTTTCTTTACCACATTCACTATCACAGCTTTATCATATTGCTCAAAAAAACACAGCTATTTCAAAATCAGTATTTATGCCATTTTAATACAAGCTGAAGGAGCAATTTAAGCTTACCCGGTTATTATATTTTATGCCATCAGGAAAAGGGAGACTAATAATTAAAAGCAAATTTTAAAAAGAAGTCATTCTATTAAAAAGAAAAAAAAAAAAANAAAAAAAAAAAAAAAACCAACAGCAAAATTAGATTAAATCCATTAACCAGAAGAACTGTGACTGGTACTTATGAACTTTAGTACTTACTTTAGAAACACTTACTGATAGAAAGTTCCAAATCTTCTGTTGTGTTAGGTCAGTGAGACCTGTAATGCAGACTGGTCTCTCAAGAATGGGAGATGCTATTTAGGGAGAACACACTGGTGGATCAGTTCCATTCATATTCACAAGAACAGGAAAGGTAAAGAGATGTGTTCCTGCCCACTACCCCTGTTTGTGAATTTTGTGCATTCACATACTTTCTGCCTCAACAGCCTCTTCTGACATTAGTTTGAAGAAATTCTTGTTTGTTGCATAAAAAAAAATATTTTCTTTATCTGTTTTATAGAGAAATCCTACTAACTTCCCCCTACTTATAGTACTGTGAGGTTTGGTGGATAAACAGTTCTGCGTTCACCTTAACCTTCATGATCCTATAAAGTTTGACCAAATCTCAGCCCTGCTGGCCTTCTTCTCTCCAAACTGAAGAATAACAGCCATTTCAGTTGTTCCTCTTAGAGAACAATTGTTCCATATCAGCTATTTTGAGCTTTGTCAGGCAGCTCTTAATCCACTTCACATCTGCTTTAATGGGTGCTCCTTTCTTAAAATAGGATGTCATCCAGCAATAAATTCAAAGCTTTGTAATAAAGTAAAATATGTTACACATATATAATTATAAACCATATCCACATTTACATATGCAATAACAGGAAATTTTAATGGAATTCATTTCCTTTGTCAAGAAGTGCCTTCCAAAATAATAGTGGTTGGCAATACTTCTCTTTTCTTTAATTCTTCACTGATTTAATTCCCTACCCACTTTTCCATTTTCCAGGATCTCAGGATGTGTAAAAGCTGGGAATAGTTTCTTGCTGTTTGATATTTAAGCAACCTT
>VXBH01002252.1:191222-209596 GCA_013400035.1 Rynchops niger
AACATCGACACTCTTAAAAATAATAAAAAAAAATCCTTGCTGACAATTTGTTATGGTCTTTGTGTTCAACTCTGGAAGAGTAAAAGGTATCTTGGAGACAAGATGCAAAACATTTCCTTAAACAAACCTTCTTATAACCCAGACCACGTAAGTATATGGATGGGTATGTATATATGTACATACATATATTTATATCAAGTTTAAAATATATTGTATTTCTGGCTATAAATGAAGTCTTTTCCATACACATCACTTCTGTACTTCTGCAAAACATTCTTGGTCACTAGGGTCTTTCAAATTACTTCTCAATATTTTTGAAATTAAAAACAAGCTCAGACATTACATATATATAACTTAGCAAAAAGCTTTACTATTTTTTTACTGATTTTAGTCATTTGCTTAAGAAATGTATTTTTCTTCTGCCAAAGAAAAACTCTTCCTATTTCTTCTTTTTTCCCATCCAATAAAGTTCAAATCCATTTAGGCTTTCTGTTGGGCTGATTCTTTCCTAATTACTTTATTACAGTTGCCAAAATCATCAAGTGATAAATAACTGAAATCAAACAGGATAGACAAAGGGAATTAATCTGACTCATTAACTTCAGAGCAGTTTTTATAAAATGTAACAGAGAGAATGTGGTCCATACTGACAGAAAACCTTATTGCTCAGGGTTAACTGCAGACTCATGGAACTAAATCTGTGTTCTAAGTCACAGAGTACTTTGCTGCATTTAGAGGAAGTCAGTCTCCAGAAGAAGAATCTCTAGTGTATTCCAAGAACTAAGGTTACTCCGAAGTTCAACTTTGGAATGCACATTTTTAAATGTAAACTCAGATCTGCCTGACTTATTCAGAGCTATTATGCTATCGGTCACTCCAAAAATTGCAGATTCATGTTTGCTTTCATGTACTTCATTCCAATTTTGTCCATAGAAGCAAAGCAATCTTTTTCATCTTTTCAATTCCAACAACTTTACCACAGCCTCAGTTCCCTAATTTACTCAGCAATCAACTAGACTTTAATCCTCAGTTCTCTGAACTACATTGTGTTTAACTTACAGGTTACTTGAATTTTTTGCAGGTTTAACAAATACAATAAAATTAAATAAAATAACATAAGATAAAAGCTTTTCACTTTTCTCTGCAAAGCTGAAGACTTAGAAAGCTTTATCAGGTCCTTTAAAATTTATTTGCCTACTTATCTCTGACATGTTCCCAGATGATATGATGTAACCAGTGAAATTTTTACTGTGACTTCCTTCCAGAAGGGTTTTTTTTTTCTGGAATTGCACCAAAAAATGGAGCAGGGCACACTGATCTCTGGAAGCCAGCTGGCAGCTGAGCATTCCTGAAAGCCAGATATATTTCCCCTCTTGCACATCTCAGAGGTACTCTTCACCCAGTACAGTACTTTTGCAAATCCACGTTCACTAGCTGTCTCGGCACAGATATGCCTAAACTGAAAATCAGATTTGCTGTTTACATTATTGTAAATTTATAGGCACAACATTACAGATCACATCACTAAGGGGTATCCAGATTTTCTTTCACATTTCCCATGACTTTGACTTCAGTATTCATACAACTGCTGAAGCTACTAGAACTTAATTTATTCGTAACTTACCTGTAGCTCACCAATATCCAACTCCATTTCGATACTCACTTTCTACCATTTTAAAACAAGTGAAAAACAGTTGCATATACAGGTTCAATACACATGTATCTCATCAAAACTTTACAGTTCTTCCCCCATCATATTCTGAGAATATGTAGCAAAGTCTTTCCTGTCAGATGTTTGGTCAGGAATACTGCATGCCAGACCAGTGTCCTTTCCATACTGTTTTATAGAAATGAGTTTACAGCTGTGTGGTGCTGTTTAAATAGCTCCACCAGTGCTGAAACTTTCATAGAAAGCTCTCATCTCTCTCACCTGATGACTAGCAAAACCCAGACATTTACAATTTTCTTGTGACAAAGATAAACTTACAGGTCAATATCATGCAAAAGCATCCCCAAATCCCACCATAAAGCTCTACAGATGAACAATAGGAAGGAAAAGGATCGCAACACCAGGAAGTTAATCTATTGCAACGTGTTCCAAAGTGTTCCAATTTTTTACATCTTTTCATATGAAACACAAAGCAAATTTTCATATCGAAGACACAACATGAGAGAGAAGAGGGAGGTTAAGGAATCATAATTTTCTTGTCCTGAAAAAAAAAAAAAAAAAGAAGTCTTACACTGTATTTTTTTCCATCCAGAGAGTTTCTTCATGAACTGACAGTGAAAGAACTCAGGGAGAGGGGGAAGCTACATCACATTTAAGAAACAACTACTGTCAATGACAATAGACAACTGACAGCAGGGCCAAAGGGGTATCAAAGGATACAATAGCCAGATGCGTAAGCTGTAAGTGCCATGATGGAAAGAAGACATCATGTTTCATGAGGCAATTGGATGTTAGTAAACCACTTGAATGTGTTCATTGTCTACCAGCTACATTACAATGATAATTGCTGCTGATCTTATGCTGTCTGAACACATGCTTTGCTTTAAAGCCTTTGCTTTTCCTATAAACATCCATTTTTACACATAAATAAATATATATATACACACACACATCCAATCTGCCTACACTTGCATTATGGCATAATCATCTGGTTAGTAAAGCAAGTAAGGGACTTGCCTTTCCTTCCACATACTATGCTCTTTGTCTAGCTTTGTATCAGAATTTGAAAGCTGTAACTCAGCAGCTTAGCTACTGACCAAAGTAATCATACCAAAAGTGATAGTTAGAGACTGACGTTACAGGCAACAGCTGTGTGGGCAAACAGAAGTCACAGCTGTCTACCAAATAAATCTTATCACTTAGATATCACTTTTTTGGATTTGTATCTGTTTTGTATTATGAGAAAGCTCAACCACTGCAGGAAAAAAAAAAAAAAAAAACAAAAAACAAAAAAACCAACCCAGAAGAAAACCTGCTTGTAACCATGGGTGCTCATATAGTTCACTTTCCAAGTTCCACTTTGAATCATTTAGAAAAGAGAATATTAATATAGACTGCTTTGTGTGTTTATATAGTTCTAAGAGGTGCACGCATCTCTAAATTCCCAAGATTGTACTCTAGAATTATACCAGTTTCAGAGTTAATAAACTACACAGCCCGGAAGCTCTTGTTGAGAGGAAACATTTGGAGCAGTCTCAGGTGATACATTCAGTTTGAAAGTCACTTGATTAGTCATGATTAGGCTGTAGAGTACTTAGATTTTTAATTTCATATATTGTAACTATATCCCAAGAAGCCACTGTTTTACAGAATTAAACATTATGATTTATGGAATATATTAAGCACCTAAATATAGCAATTTTGCCATAGAGACCTGCTAAGCAAAGTACACCAGCATGATAAATCTGCAACAGTGGGGTACAAAAGCCCAATGGCTTCAGGTTCTTTTGAAATTTGAATTGTTTGTCAATTGTATAACAGAACAATTTGAGAAACAGTTTCTATTTGTAGAGAGTAATTATGTCTGCAAGTCCAAGGAAAACTGATTTGAACAGCGACTTAATGATGTCTGTTGAAGGACTAATGTGAACCATTATGCAAGGAAAACACCTTAGGAAGTATTTGATCTTAACCTTGAGGGCAAATAAGGGAAACCATGGTGGGCTACTACATTTCATTGTGTCCACAAAGCAGGATGGAACTAGTGTACTATAGCATATCATTCATTATTTTGCTTCGTTTCCTTTTCCTCCTCCCAGCACATGGGAAGCTTGCAGTCACCTAGCAGATCATAATTACAACATGTATCAGAATTTCTAAAAAACTGTTTATCTTATCTCATGACTTGCTATTTGTTTCATTTATAGCATGCCATATTTTCATTACACTTGGCATGGCCAGAGCTCACCTTTTTAAAAGGAAGCTAGTTTAGCTCTAATTGACTCTGCATGATGGTTAACTTTTTTTGCTCAGAGCTGTACAAACCATCTGTGCCTCTAATGTATTACTCTTAAATAGTCCCTTAGCAAATTGTGTGATTTCTGAACATTTCTACTTTAACCTTCAGCCTTCTAGTAACATTTTCAGGTCATTTAACTCAAATCAGAAACATTTAGGTTTCCAAATCCCATTATCAAGAATTAAGTGCAAAACTACATCTCTTCATAAATTTTCACTAGTTGTTACATGAACCTTTGATATCACAGAGCTTTCTGAACAGACCCAGTGTCTACCAAAGTGCTAGATGTATACAGATTAACGTGGTCACCAGAGTTTAAATACTCAAATTTCAAAGTAAGAAAAAGTAGTAACTTTCTTTTATTGTTTGGGTTTTTTTGCTTTTTTTTTTCTTTTGTGGTTTGTTTTGTTTTGTTTTTTAGTTTTTTTAGTAAGAAATCACACATCTCATTTTCTCAAAGCTGAAGTAGTATATCTCACAAGGAGACAATACAAAGGAACAACAGTAAAGCTTTTTCCTCATTCCCCACCTTACTGCCTTGCAGAAGAGCAAATATGCACTATGCTGAAAGACAGAATGTGCTTGAATACACCTCTTAGTAAGTATACACTTTCAGAGAAAATACAGTGAGGCTGCCTCAATGTCCTTGTTCACTGGTTTTATGAAAGGCAAGGGTGTAAAAGACAGATCCATGTTGGAGCTCGTAATTAAGCTGACTTTTTAACATAATAGAAAGGCAGAAGAAGGTATAGTGGAGATAGAGCATGATAACAGCATGTCTTGTCCTTGTGAATCTACCAGCCATGCTTCCAGACATGCTGTTTTTCATAACAGGCCTTTGCTACTGGATACCAACATCAGAGGCAACTTCCAAAAGTAGAAGTAGAGAGAACATGCTTTCCAGCTATTCCAGGGGACTTCTTTAAGAATTAATTTTCTTGTAATCATAACTGAAATCTTATCCTTAAATGTTTGACTTTAAGCTTTACTAATATGTACTGTCCCTCTCCAATAAATACATTTGATATTTTATTGTATTCTATCTAGTTTCCTTTGCCTGAAAACAAAGGCTATTGGCAATGGCTGTGAAAGCATGAAGTTGATTAATTAGACACCTGTGAAAAATTTTTCATCCCTTTGATGTTACTGTTAGTATTCTTCACAGATATGATGGGAAGCGGCATTTCATAGAAGGAGTGGTGCAGGGTACTACGACACCACTAAGAAAAAGCAACAGTGAAATATTAGAAATACTGAAGAACTAAATAGAAAATTATGCTGTTACTTATTTAGCTGAGGTTGTGCAGCCTCTCTTCATGGTTCACTTTGAGTTATGGTCCAATTTAAAGATATGAGGTTTTTGCAGTGTTGGCAGAAAGAAAGATCTTTCTACTGTAAACCTCTGAAACTTCTAACTTTCTCTTGGGAGAAGTATTATTTCTCCATTTGCTATTGAAATAGTCAACATAATTATTGAGAGTGATTATCTCAGGGTAGGGAATAAAATTATTTATACTTTCCCTGGTAAAGGTAAATGGATTATCAGCATGTAATGGTTTTATTCTATTGTGATATAATACTAAATATTTATGATTTTTCTGTTTAGTTGCTGGCACTTTTCAGTTACAGTTTTTATGGTTGTCAAACCCTCCACTTCAACAAAGGAGCCAGAGACAGACAGAGGGAAAAAGGTTCACACATATGAATTTGTCACAGCTCACAGTAGAACTCTACAGGTACTGGGAATGTACACAGCTCTTCAGAATTGGGAGGAAGAAATATCAGCAATTTTCCCAGAGTCATGCGCACTGTCCATGACAGAATGGAAGTCTCTGCTTATGGGCAGATATAATCAATGCTATACCCCAAAGGCAGGATTCCGGGTCCACCCAATAGCTTCACCCTGGCTCTGTATTAGGAAGACCTGTGCATCTTCTCATTTTCTCCAAGTGTGGAGAAATAGGATTTCTTCTGTCCCTAGGATCCAAGTGTTGATCAAGTATAAAACTGGTAAAACACACAATTTCTTATGTTCAATAAACCTTCCATAAAAATTTAATCTTATAGCAATGGCCAAATGTAAAATGACTGACGAAGGCATAAGGAAGTGTGCTTCTTCCTCGGTAACAAACCTTCTTCTGCTTGGTAAAACATAACAACAACATGGCCCAGTGCAAGGGGAGTGAAAAGCAATAACAGATTTAGAGGCCATTTCTGGAGGCAGAATATTACTTTTTCCTAGGAATATATATCTAAACACACACTTATAAGTAATATATAATATATATTATATAAACTATTATATATATACACTATTGTCCCAGTTTAAGCGAAGTNTTTGATCCCATTCAGCGTGTTCCAGTTCCCATTTGTCACTTAACCCAGTCTGGAATTTCTCCAGTGCCTGTCAGTGACATCTCCATGGGAGCCAGATAAGGTTTTGTATATGTTTTGTCTATTTCATTGTTTCTTTTTTATTTTATTATTAATATTTCATTAAAGTAGCTTAGTATTCCTAAACTTGTAAATCTCTTTATCTTTCTTCTTCCTCTCCTTGGAATGAGAGGTGGGGGAGGGCATCTGTTGTCTTGTCATTGGCTAACCCTGTCCAAACACAACAACTATATACACACATATATATGCTTATATGTGTGTATAAATACACATATATTTCACAGACACAGTGCTACGATGAATTAATAAGTACTTGCTAGTTAAATACAGGACCCTGATTTGTTTGTGTTGAGTTCTTTTCTTGGGTGTGCGTTTTTTGGTAAAGGCTTTTTTTTTCAGCTGTCTTCTCCTATTTTTAATTACTTTCAAAGAAAGAATATAAGTTGCAGGAAAGTGTTTGTAATGTTGCACTTAAAATAGTTTATTCAAATTATCTTTCATCAGCTAAATAACCATCACCAAAAATTATGTATACCCTAGCATGGAAGCAACTATTGTCAACCTGTTGAAAAACCTGGCAGAAATAAGCTATGCCTAATGTCTTTCACTCTTAGACATCATTTTATGCACAAATTCTACACCCTTTCAGTTTTCGCTTCATGAGAAGGGGAGAGGTATTTTTCCAGCCACTCCTTTCTTTCTATTCATCATTAATTAGCCTATATGATACAGCTTAATTGACAGCTTCTGATATTTTCTGTGGCAAGAAGTCCCTTTATAGCAAAAGCAATACACTGAGATTAATGAAAATCCTTCCAAAAGATCTTGTTTTCACTAAGAAAGCTTCCAAAGAGTGTTTAGCATTGAACTTTACACTTACATAAATGACCTTCTTTTTCAGTTCAGTCAAGCATGAAGTCAAAAAGACTGATCTCATGGCTACTGAACATGTGGTCTATTTAAGCAATAACCTCCTTGAAATCAGTCATTAATTGGTATGTTAGTTAATTCTCTTCCCTTGCTGCACAAGGGTTGTCAGCCATCTCTGATGAGTTGATCACTGTCTGTGGCTATTATAAATGACTACTCCAGTTTCAAAGAGACTAGGATTAAAAAGAGATTGAAAACATCTAGTCCAGTATGTTTATGTAGTGTCCCAAAGCAGCCTTTTGTTGGCAGTTCTATCTTTAAATAAGTAGGATGGAACTATGTCATAGGCCGACCATTTATTGTTAGTTAATGGTAAAGATATACCAAAAATCAGTCATATTTTTGTAGTTTTTAGAATACAAAACATAATAAATATAGTGTCACATTTTAGTGATTTGGTTTTTTTGGCCTATATGATTAAGTAAGAATGGAGATCTATGGCATTCTGTGCTTTTCAGTTACAATTTCTGCATATGTTTTTACCACATCAGAAATTGCTCATACAATCTTAATATTACCATATGTCCCTAGGAGCATAGTTTCCGTTCTCTTGTGGTGAAAATGATGTTATGCAAGGCTTTGGATCCGAAACAACTGCCAGCTCAGGTTCCATTTTAGCAGTATTTCTTTCAAAATTGCTGGACTCTTTGGCATAAAAATGTTATAATTTGCTTTGTAGAGGTGGTTACCATTTTATATCATAAATTATTCCAGTAGAGAAGGAAGGAGTCCTTCACAGAGAATAAGTCCTAGTCATTTCAGCTTCTGTAGTGTCTTGAAAAAACTTTTAACTGCAAAAAGAGAACTGACTAGAGCAGGTAGAGGACAATAAAGAAAGATGACAAACACTATAAAGAGTTAGGCTACATCAATCCCACCTGTAACGTCAGATAAAATTTCTTTGATAAACTCCTCCCCATATACACAAAATTACTTTTTTTCTAAATTTCTCTAAAACTCCTGTGACTATGCTATATTAAGTCGTTTCCTAAATTGTATACTTAACATATTAAAATTTTCAAATCTCCACTTCTGCTCCCTCTCTTGGGAATAATGTTAACACCTCTGTAAATACAAGGTCAAAACATTTGTCTCCAGTGACAATGCAAGCACTGTAACTGTTTCCACCCAAAAATAAGCTTCTCCTAACCAGCAACAATACACAAACACCTTCTGTTAACATAGTCTGGTTCTTCTCAACAAATAGAAAGTCTATGTTTGCATGCGGGTGAATGCAATCTCAAAGATGACAGAATTATGCAGGAAGAACTCCTTTTGCCCACACTTTTGACAAGAACAAATTGGAACATACATTTCTAAATTTCTGTTGGACATCTTTCACAAATAATCAGAATGACTGTTGAGGAAGCATTAATCAAACTATATCTATTTCTATCTTATTTGATAAAAGAAGAAGAGAGGTATGCATAGATAGTAAATCATACCCTGAAAGATTTGTTTCCTATTTTTCATTTGCAAATTTCAAATCAAATCAGAAGGGCAAAAAGGAAAAATGTAGGGCATCATTACATTTTCTGAACTGCAATCAATCAGACAAAGAAAAGAACAAACAAAGTTAATAAAGTATTAGGTGTGTGGAGTAAAGAAAAGCAAATTTTTTTGGCTGCCTCCTGTTATTGCTGCAGAGAAAAATGTCTATAATACTCCGTTCACTTTCCTGACATAGCCAGATGAGAACTGTGGTCTTCTCTGAGGTCTCAGTCATCACTTAACATCTCTAAGATACTTGTTCTTTCTCTTTAATGATAAAGAATTGCATGAACAATGGTAACTTCCTAAAACTTTGAATCACACGAAATTTTACAATTGTATCAGCATGCTGCTGCATGGCTTTTGTATAATGTGATGTTATCTAGCGGCCTTCCAAGATGTGAGGTGTCCTGGGAAAAATTGGGGACAGTGAAGAGCAGAGGAACCATGTCAGTTGGTCACAAAATATGTTCCTTTTGACTTTGGGAGCACTTCACAGAGCAAACTCTCAAGCCATCATTACACCCTAACAGTTTAATGTAGAGTAGTTAGTTCCTTTTACTTGGCATAGCTGCAGTAATGTCCGACAAATGAGAGCAGAGGAAGGAGGACAAAGCAACTCTCATTTAACTGACAATGCAGATACACTCTTACAGATCTGTAAATAAAAACAGTGTAGGAAAACCCACCTCATGTTTGTTAGAGTTACTGCTTAGATTATCAGAAAAGACACCAGATCCTTTAAAATTTTGCATTCTTCTTGGAAACAAATATTATAACTAGAAACAAAACAAAAATGGCATATCGTGACTTGTAATTTACAGATTTTTCAATTTTGTTTGCAATTCAGAGTCAAATGAGCAATTATATATGTGAAATTAGTCAATGTCACACATAGGCATATGTTTCCTATATATAATTTACTTGCGCTCAGATGAGTTATTTCTAATATTCACTTCTATGTATTAACTGATTATGAACAGAGAAAATAGCCTAGGAATTCCTTTAATTCCATTTCCACGCACATTGACTTTTGAACAGATCACTAGAGTTAATTAAATTCCCTCTATCTAATGTTGCTGTGTAGAGCAGGATTCTCCAGTTCAGAGCATATTAAGGGAAAATATCAGATTCATCTGTGTACATCTTTCACAAGCCTCTCGATGATAATCATACAAGATTATTTTCATGGGAACATGCTAGATATTTAATTAACATTGTAAATCTGATTACTTGCTGACCTCTAAACCAGTCACACATTTGCTAATTTATGATACAATTTGAAGATGTACTCATATGCATGAAAAGTGCAGTTTTCACTGAATCTCTTAGTCCAGCAGGAGGTTCTAGTAAGGTTTTATACTATAAGAGAAAGATCTGAAAAGAATGTTTAAGTCTCCCAATTTAAAAATGAGTAGTAAGACTCCATAATATCAGACAATTACATTATCTATCATATCCATTTATCTTTATCTGAAATAATTTTGCACCTTAACTTCTTTTCCTCACACTCTTGAGTCAGTATATATGAAGAGGTAGAAACCTTTTAAGCTGTGGTTTGCCAGTTTTTAAAAGGAAGAGGATGAAATAAGAAAAATTGCATAAAAGTGTGACTAAATACCGATTGACTGATTTGCCTTTAATTAGGTATGTATCATGTAGATATTCAAACAACACTAAAGGTCTAAGTAAAGTAATAAAATGAGAAGTTTCTTAAGACGTTTTATATGTGCTCTAGACAAAGCCACCACAGATTCTACTACATACTGTTTGATCAATCAAGAATGTACAGATGGAAAAAATCATACCTCTGAGGAAAAGAAGATTTGTAGACCACTCAGCTCATAACCAGATAAAATATATTCATACAAAATACTTTTGTTACAGTACTACTCATGCAATACTATAGTTCTTGCATGAGAATGATTTAGCTTTCTCACTATTGAAAAAAAAAGAAACAAAATTATGGCTTAACCAATGTCATTTTTTCTTTATTGCAAGATGTTATCAAAAAACAGTTTCTTGATAACAAAAATGCCCTGTCTTGGTTTAAACCACAGTACTTAAGCAGAATTGGAATTGCTATAGTGTTACTACAAACATTCAAAGTAAAAGACTTCCTATGGTTTTTGGTGGTTTTTTTGTTTTGGTTTGGTTTTGTTTTTTTTTTTTTTTTTTTTTTTTTTTTTGCAGTATCTGCCTTGAGGCATACAACAACTGTTCGCCTTCATCTGGATTTCATGCTTCTTCTCACAGCCCTTTGAGCCTAGCAGCTCAGAGTTTTCAATCTACCTCACTGTTCATTTATCTAACCTATACTGGATCAGTTTCTTGATGAGGATCTTAGGGGAGACAGTGTCAAAAGCCTTGCTAAAGTCAAGATAAAGAGCATGCACTACTCTTGCTTCATCCACCAATCTGGTCATCTCATTGTAAAAGGCTATCACATTGGTCAAGCATTATTTCTCCATTGTAAATCCACGCTGACTATTCCTGATCACCATTTTACCCTTAATATGTTTGAAAGTGGTTTCTAGGGTAAGTTGTTCCATCATCTTCCAACAACCAGGGTGAGTTATTGGCCTGTAGTTCTTCAAGTCTTCCTTCTTGAAGACAGCAGTGACATTTGCTCTCTTCCAGTCCTTAAAGACCTCCCCCAACCACCATGATCTTTCAAAGATAATTGAGAGTGGCCTCACAATCACATGGGCCAGCTCCCTTAGCACTTGTGGGTGCATTCCATGAGGGCCCACAGACTTACGTATCTCCAGTTTCTTTAAAGGTCCCCTAACCTCTTCCTTCTCCACCAAAAGTAAGTCCTCTTTGCTCCAGACTTTCCATCAGCAATAAGGGGCCTTAGGATTGCAAAAGGCCAGTCTTAGTAATAAAGACTGAGGATAAGGCGATATTGAACACTTCAGGAGTTTATGTGTCCTTTGTCACCAGGGCCCCTGCAGCAAGTCCATATTTTTGCTGCTGAATTACTTGAATAAAGCCTTCTTGTTGCCATTCATATTCCTTTTCAGCCTTTCTTTCTTTACTTATAAATGTTACATGTTGCCCTTCTTACATGTATTTAATTCCCTTACTGGATTGAGAAAAATCCTGTTATTATCAATATCAGACACATCTTTTTCCCTCAAAATCCAGTCTCATCCATGTACTGAAAATCAGTTAAGTCAATTAGAAGAGTGTTTTCCAAACTTTTCTCTATGTTTCTTTCTTCAAAGCTTTTTCAACGTTGTCGGCCTTCATCTGAGGAAGCTTAATTGCAAATATGCTTAGTCATACATCTCTCATTAATTTATCGTAATGATTAGGCATACCTAAACTTTCTTCAAAACACAATTTGAACAATATCATGAATATCTCACTTATTATTACTCTTTCTTTAGAGACCAAAAAATTTTACTGAATACAACTGAAGGATCTCTACTACTAAATGATTTTCCCTTACTTTTTGTAGCCCCTCAATGAAGCTTGAAGAATAGGAATGTCCTCATTATTTGCCTCAGAACAGAAACAAAAATGAGGCTGTTCCTTGTTCTCAGCCATATCTTCATTCTGCATCTTGAATACTTTGTCCAGATACACAACAAGCTTTTGTCCTTGAATTTATTCTGCCAACAGGCATGTCAATCCTTCATTATAAGGACATCCCCTTGGAATTGCTTTGCAATAGGCGTATGGCCAGTAATTGCATGAACAAGGTTCTTATGCATATAGTAGGCAAGCTGTGTTATTCATAACCCAGCCACCTATTAATCACTTTCAAGATTGCAAAGTTTTAGAGGAATACCAGGTTAGGCCTTATCTGTACTAGATATTTCCAGCATTATTGTATTGGTAAAGATTTGATAAGTTTCAGATATGCTACAGATGCACTGTAGTGACCATGTCCACCTTTGTTTTGGTTTGAACTTGGAGGATGGAAATGGTACATTAATTCTGCTAGCATCATTGCCATTTAAATGGCAGTATTTCTGTAATCATTTTGCTATGTGGCTACCAAGTTCCTGAGTCAAAACAAACTACTATATCTCCATCTAAAGTAAAGCTAGACTGATTTATAGGGACTGAGCATCTGGCTTCTATAAATTTCAAGTTGTTTAACTGGAATGCACTGCATATTTTATGATGAAGAGGACAATTCAATTTACTCCAACTTTTCTGTTACATTCAGGATACTGCTTTGGAAAAGGTTGCACTCTATAGATTGATAACTAGACACCAAATCCTAGATAGCTGGACAGTGAATTAATACTAATTCCACCATTTCTAAAAAATTTAAATTGAACAAAATGTATACCATAGTAAGCAAGAAATGAGCTAAATTTGTAGTACTATACTATACCATTCCTTAATTCTTACTGTGCCCATTGGCAGAAGCAGAACATTTGGGCAACGTATCAGTGGTAAAGAAAACCTGAACCTGTCAAAACAGTATTTTGTTCTTTTTATGGATCATGTATAGATCATCATTAGTGGAGCTTTTTTTATTATCTACACAGAAATTAGCCCAGAAAAAATAATAATTATTATAATAAATATACTATTAAAATATTAATAAGATTAAGCAGAGTGTGAACCCTGGGATGCATTATTTTTATAACATAAGGTAATGTTTTACTGAGCAATAGATGGATCCTTAATGAACAATAATGTTCATACTTTCCTCTGAAACAGTGCTTTCATTTTAAATCTTCTAGCCTGTGTATAGAAAATTTGCATTCTATCTTAATGACTGAAAATATGCAGACATCTTTCAGGAACTATGTATTTTATTTAAACATACTGTGTATTGAGGTAGAATTATGGAGATTTTTGCTTTACATGCTTTCCTTTACTCTCCTTATCATGAGTCATGAAATAATAAAATCACATTCCATTTTCAAGAGTACCACAATATTGGTATTACTTTTGTGAATCTAATTCTCATTTGAACCTTGGAATGAGTTTTTTTCCACCCAAAAAGATACATTATACTTCAGGAGCATGGTCTGGGAAGATAAGGTTCTCGGACCCAAACAGAAAGGCTATAATAGTACTGCCTGATAAGCCTTCCTATAAGAATGCAATTTGATTTATTTATGGTAATTAGTTCATTTAGTTAGAACAATGTGCTCTCTGCTCCAGCAAAAATGAGCCCACTGGCTGCCCTTCACTTGTGCACAGTCTCTGGATTCCAGTGTATACTATGATGTGACATGTGAGGGCAGCTGCCACCCACCACCCAATGTCATGGGCCTGCTATGATCTCGTGATGAAGGTGGCAAGCAAGGAACGCCTCACACTGATGACAAATGGTTGCTTAGGTTTAACGTGAAACAAAGCGACATATCACATCACCAGTCATCCTTTATTACTGTGTGTGCCTTTGTTATGGAATATTACAAGATATGGTAAATATACTTAGCAAGTACTACACATTAAGAACATTACAGTTAAGGTAGAGTGATCAGATTGGAAGGAAGTTTGGACTCCTCTCCGTCTTTTTCAGGGCCTTGTACTGCTTCTTGACATAGTTAGTTCAGGGTCACTTTTCTTCTGGTTTCAGTTTTCTTCTGTTTCCGGTTTTCTTCTCCACTCCCCTGTCCTTAACTTTTGTCAGAAGGGAATTCAGTGGTGCAGAGCCACAAGACCACAATCACAAGAAGCAGTGGTACATATGACCTTGGTGTTTTTTATCCCCTGAGCAGGTATGACCATGTGGATAGAGATTTCTATTCTGCAGGCACCCACAGGATGCACACACACAAACCAGAGCCCCAGGAGAAGACCATGCATGCTCCAATCACCCAGTGTCCCCAAACCTTGGCTTGTGGCCCTGGCAGCTCCCTCTTGGGCTCAGCCCTCTGCATGTCGTTGGAGGTCCATACCTGTGTCTTACTGAAGGGACTACTCTTTGCCCTTCTCACAGATTTTTAAATTATATCATTGGCAAATGCCACCAATGTCCCCACTAATTCTGCAGTCCTATCCAACCTCTTTGGCTTTTCCCAAGCCAATGGGCCATTGGTGGCTGTCACCAGGGTCTCTGTTCCCCTCTGGTCTCCTGTCCCAGACGTGTTATGGCAAGTGCGACATAAGCAGAAGTTACATTACATAGTCTAACATTCCTTTGTTTTCTAGCTGATGCTCTATTAATATTATAATCAAAGAATCATAGAATCATACAATCGTTACAGTTGGAATAGACCATTAAGATCATCAAGTCCAACCGTTAACCCAGCACTGTGAAGTTAGCACTAAACCATGTTTTCAGACTACATCTACATGTCTTTTAAATACCTCCAGGGGTGGTGATTCAACCACTTCCCTGGGCAGCCTGGTCCAATGCTTGACAACCCTCTCAGTGAAGAAATTTTTCCTTTTTCCAAATATAAACCTCCCCTGGTGTAACTTGAGGCCATTTCCTCTTGTCCTGCTGCTTGTTACTTGGGAGAAGAGACCGACCCCCACCTTTCTACAACCTCCTTTCAGGTAGTTGTATAGAACGATAAGGTCTCCCCTCAGCCGCCTTTTCTCCAGATAGAACAACCCCAGCTCTCTCAGCTGCTCCTCAAGACTTGTGCTCTAGACTCTTCACCATCCTTGTTGTCCTTCTTTGGACATGTTCTAGCACCTTGATGTCTTTCTTGTAGCGAGGGGTTTAAAACTGAACAGAGTACTTGAGGTACAGCCTCACCAGTGTTGAGCACAGGGGGACAATCACTCCATAGTCCTGCTGGCTACACTATTTCTGATACACACCAGGATGCTATTGGCCGCCTTGGCCACCTGGGCACACTGCTGGCTCATATTCAGCCAGTTGTCGACCAACACCCCCAGGTCCTTTTCTGCCAGGCAGCTTTCCATTCATTTTTCCCCAAGCCTGTAATGTTGCATGGGGTTGTTCTGACCAAAGTGCAGGACCTGGCACTTGGCATTGTTGAACCTTATAGTGTTACCCTTAGTCCATCGATCCAGCCTGTCCAGATCCCTCTATAGACCATTGCTACCCTTGAGCAGATCAACATCCCAGCCAACTTGGTGTTGTCTGCAAACTTACTGAGGGTGCACTCAATCCCCTCATCCATATCACTGATAAAGATAGTAAAGAGAACTGGCCCCAATACTGAGCCCTGAGGAACACCACTCATGACCGGCCACCAACTGGATTTAACGCCATTCACCACAACTTTTTGGGCCCAGCCCTCCAACAAGTTTTTCACCCAGCGAAGTGCACACCCATCCAAGCCATAAGCAGCCAGTTTCTCCAAGAGAATGCTATGGGAAACTGTGTCAAAGGCTTTACTGAAGTCTAGGTAGAAAACATCCACAGCCTTTCCCTCATCCACTAAGCGAGTCACCTTGTCATACAAGGAGATTCAAGTTAGTCAAGAAGGACCTGCCTTTCATGAATCCACACTGACTGCACCTGATTGCCTGGTTATTGTGTATGTGACACTCAAGATGATCTACTTCCTAACTTTTCCCAGCACAGAGGTGAGACTGACAGGCCTGTAGTTCTCCGGATCCTCCTTCAGGTCTGTCTTCTAGATAGGCATCACCACATTTCACAGAATCACAGAATGGTAGGGGTTGGAAGGGACCTTCTAAGATTGTCTGGGCCAACCCCCCTGCTAGACCAGGTTCACCTAGAGCAGGTTGGACAGGAACACATTTGGGTGGGTTTTGAATATCTACAGAGAAGGAGATTCCAGAGCCTCTCTGGGCAGCCTGTTCCAGTCCTCTGTCACCCTCAAAGTAAAGAAGATTTTCTTCATGTTGAGATGGAATTTCCTGTGTTCCAGTTTGTAAACATTGCCCCTTGTCCTGTTGTTGGGCACCACTGAAAACATTCTGGCCCCATTCTCATGACACCTGCCCTTTAGGTACTTTGATGAGATCATCTCTGAGTCTTCTCTTCTCCAGGCTAAACAGACCCAGGTCTGTCAGCCTTTCCTCAGAAGAGAGGTGCTCCATTCCCCTGATCATCTTCATAACACTCCACTGGACTCTCTCCCATAGTTCCCTGTCCTTCTTGAACTAGAGAGCCCAGAACTGGAGACAGTACTCCAGATATGGCCTCACCAAGTGCAGAGTAGAGGGGGAGGATGACTTCCCTCCACCTGTTGGTTGCACTCTTTTTAATGCACCCCAGGATACCATTGCCCTTCTTGGCCACAAGGGAACACTGCTGGTACATGGTCAACCCATTGTCCACCAAGACTCACAGGTTCCTCCCTGCAGAGCTGCTTTCCAGCAGGTCAGCCCCTAATCTGTACTGGTGTATGGGGTTATTCCTCCCTAGTTGCAGGACCCTACACTTGCCCGTGTTGA
Source organism: Rynchops niger (assembly GCA_013400035.1). Lineage (NCBI taxonomy): Eukaryota > Metazoa > Chordata > Aves > Charadriiformes > Laridae > Rynchops > Rynchops niger. The sequence continues at coordinate 208,331 of VXBH01002252.1, forward strand.
ACTTCATTACGTTCCTCTCCACATAGCTCTCTATCCTGTCCAGGTCTCGCTGAAAGGCAGCACAGCCTTCTGGTGTATCAGCTACTCCTCTCAGTTTTGTATCATCAGCAAACTTGCTGAGGGTACACTCTGTCCCCTCATCTAGGTATTGATGACTATGTTGAACAAGACTGGATGCACTATTGACCCCTGGGGAACACCGCTAGTTACAGGCCTCCAACTAGACCCTGCGCCACTTATCACAATGCTCTAAACTCTGCCATTCAGACTGTTTTCAAGTCACTGTGTGGTCCATTCACCTAACCCGCACTTCGTAAGCTTACCTATAAAGATGTTATGGGAGACAGTTTCAAAAGCCTTGATGAAGTTGATGTAGACAACATTTGTTTTCTCCCAGTCAAGTGGGACCTCCCCAGTTAGCCATGTTGATAAATGATGGAAAGTGGCGTGATGAGCACTTCTGCCAGCTCCCTCAGTGCCCTTGTGTGGATCCCATCTGGTCCCATAGACTTGTGTGCATCTTAAGTGGTGTAGCAGGTTGCTAACCATTTCCCCTTAGATTATGGTGGGTTCGTTCTGCTCACCATCCCTGTCTTCCAGCTCAGGGGGCTAGGTACCCTGAGAACAATTGGTCTTGCTGGTCTCATCAGTTCAAACTGGGCAGAAATGTTCCAGATTTCATTTATCTGAGCTATGCTTTGAGGTAGCCTTCAACCTGTGATGTCTTCAATGACAAGTTGCTAGTTATCTCCTAGTTGCCAGGGAGAAATAATTTCCTTTTTTTAAAATCAGAATTCACTAAATCATTGACTCTACAAAGTTCTCCCATACACCATATCCCTTAACACCACAAATGACTCTTAAACACATTCAGGGATGGTGACTCAACCACCTCCCCGGGCAGCCTATTCCAGTGTCTGACCACTCTTTCTGTGAAGATTTTATTCCCAATGTCCAGTCTAAACCTACCCTGCTGCAGCTTGAACCCATTCCCTCTCGTTCTATCGCTAATTACCTGTGAGAAGAGACCAGCGACAACCTCTCTCCAGTGTCCTTTCAAGTAGTTGTAGAGAGCGATGAGGTCTCCCCTCAGCCTCCTCTTCCTCAAACTAAACAGTCCCAGCTCCTTCAGTCGCTCCTCATAAGATTTATTCTGCAGGCCCTTCACCAGCTTCGTTGCCCTCCTCTGCACTTGCTCCAGCACCTCGATATCTCTCTGCTATTGAGGTGCCCAGAACTGGACACAATACTCAAGGTGTGGCCTCA
>VXBH01002255.1:0-15710 GCA_013400035.1 Rynchops niger
ATGGTTCTATGATTCTATGTCACCTGGCATAGAAAAAGCTAACAAAAAGAAAAACAAATAGAAGTCTTGGGTTTATAGCAAGTAAGAGGTGTTTTAATCTGTACTAAATATGTTTGGGTATGGTGGTTTTTTTAGATTCATAGCAGATTCCATGTCTTAAATTTGTCTTTTAGTAAATCCATCAGAGAAAAGCCTGACTGGCTGGTGATATGCTAAACGTTTTGTGCACCACTGCTATTACAAGGGTAGCGCAAAGGGCCAGGTGAGGTCATTCCCCTGCTGTGTTAAGCTCTATTCAAAAGGAAAAATTGAGTCACCTTATTTCAAGGGGGAGGGTGTGGGTGCTTAGCAATGTGTTTTATATGGGAAAGTTTTTAGATTTTGTACTTTCTTCAAAATGTTTGCCCAAACCAGAATGCAAAGAGACTAACTTTTTCTAGTGTCTTAAAAATATCCTCATGAATGTTGAATACTCCCCATAAAGTAGATTGCATCCTTGCCATCTACTAATGTGTTTCTTCAGTTTAATATTAAAAGAATAACCTTTCCTTATTTAATATTTAAATCATGCTATGTTCTTTGTACCCAGTATAAGACCCACACGACGTTTCTCCCTACAGTGTATTTACTGAGTTATTGATATGCATCCTAGTCTCACTCGCTCACCTCCTGAGTTCCTATTGCCTATGAATATTCTGAAGGAGCTCCTGGAGTGTTTGGTTTTCCAGAGCACATACATCAAACAGGGACAGTTAGGCTGCTGCTTCCTATCAGCATCAAAATTAATATTTTTGAGTAAAGGAAACAAATGGATGGTTTAAAGCTCTCCCCCCAGTATACCATTTGCTGCTAAATTGGTCAACACAAATGCTGGGGAGGGTAGCATTGACTATCATAACAGAATACAAGCAAAATCACTGAGGGAAATACTGGCACTTATCTGACAAAACACAGAATAGGAGTGGGCAGAAAAGGGGAATCTAAACTAATGCATAAGTCTCCATCTCATCTATTATCTCATGGAGTATACTTCTTAATTATGCAGCTTCACCATAACATGCAGTCCCGGGTATGTTTTATCTAATACTTGTGGATTTTTTAGTTCCTAAAGAAAACAGGTTTTATATAAATAAAAAAGCATAAAGCGTATCTATGTATACCTGAATAAAATACATACTTGTGCATGTTTCTACCCTTTTCCTAGAGTTACCTCTCGCGGCACACAACGTGCCACAAACCTGTGCCACCCTTCCAGGCAGTGAGATCTTTGCTTTATAGCTAACAGAAAATTGCCAAAATTGGTGAATTCACCTATGCTGTGCGCCATTATGCTGCAACTATGATGCTCTCTGTACATGAGCTATCTCATTTAAAGTTACCTTAGATATATCTACACACTATTTACAGAGATTGGTGGGCTGATGCATATATCATATCATCTGAGTAATACCTTACATTTTACATTACCTATAAAGTGAACTGTCATTATTATGAAGAGTAATAGAGCCAGGTCAAACATGGAATTACTGTATGCACTTACAATGGTCATTACAATAGCAACATATGGAAAAAAAATGTTGGCATCTATAAGCTGTGTCCCCTCTACTCTTGTGAACAACAGAAAACATCAACATTTTGAGAAGGTAGCCTGCTAATCTACCTGAATGCCGCATACACTTAGGAAACAAATATATAAGCCAAGACTCACTATACATATCCTTTTTTTGTGGAGCTTCTTTCATAAGAAATACATTTCAGCACTTGTCTGATTTGAGTCTGAAAAGGGAATTCTTACTGAAGAGAACTGAAAGGTGTTTTTATGCCGCTGTTTTATACACCAAAGTGGATCTAAAAGCTTTTACATGATAATCGTGCCCAAACAAATTGACGTTGAGATCAAGGTTTCTAAATGTTATTTTCAAAAAGGTCAGTAAGCAAAATCTAGGCATCTTAATCTTGCCAAATAGATATTCTTGCTGCTTTTCAGAGCAGCTTATACCTTATACAGTAGAAGGTCTGTATCAGGATGAAAGTCTGTGCCTAGGGGGTCTCCAGAAGGCTCCTTGTTCAGGGTGGTTTACATCTCTCCATTATCAGTAAGACTTTGTAGCTGCTACATGAGGTATGCAGGTCGGCCTGCATCAAATCCAAAGAAAACTAATAGACCAGTCCGTAAACAAGTCATAGGAGGATGTGGGTGACTTAGTAACTCTGTAAATCCAAAGATGTTGTAGGACACTCTGTCTTTTCCCACTTCATGGTTACCTGCTAAATGGATTCGACTTTCATAAACTCTACTAAAGAAAACCAACCTTCAGGAAGACAATTGCAGTCTGGCAGTAACCATCTCCTTTTGCAGTTGATTTCTAAGGGTACTAAGTGACCATGTTAGAGTGCGTTTGTAGTTTCTCATACAGTTTGATTTCATAGCTATATGAGGACCATAATTCCCAGGCCTATCGTTGCCATTAGAGCTCTAAAACAGCTGTATCTACAAATTACAGGAAATTGAGATTACTTGGTACCTTCCAGTCCATGTATAGAATCGGAATGTGAGATAGGGCAGGGGCTGTTGAACTACATAACATCCATTGATTTCTCTTATTCCACCCACTTTCCTGTACAAATTCTGCAAATTTGTTAATCAGAAGCAGAAGGAAAGTTTAGGATGACATCAAACTGAACTTATCAGTGTGTGTTAAATAACCAGCATGAATGAGGGCCTCATTGCTTTCTCATGCTTCACTCACAGGGTACTTCCGGGGATTTTTTTGGTTCAGACTCTATGAAGCAGGGACAAATATCACCAAAATTACTTTTTCTGCCTTCTGGTCTACATCTCTCTTAACAATACAGCTTGATTGCTTGCTCATACCCTGTGCTGTTTCTAAAGTGACATCTGGGGCTCTGCCTTACTAGTGGACTCATTAAGAAAATCAAAAGAATCAACATATGTGGCTCTTGAATAAGTCCTAGCTACCTGAATTTATAGTGGATTCAATCTCCAGGAATCACCTGATGATACCAGAATCTTGGTGTCATTTAAAATACACAAGTGTGCACACAGACATTTACAGAAATAATACACACATAAAAAAGTGAAATCCAGATTCCATCAAAGTCAATTAGAAAACTCATTTTAATTGTGCTGGAGCCAGGATTTCAGCCTGTGAAGATTATAATTGGAAACTTTAGCTGAATGATTTAAGACTGAAAAATTAATGCATTGATGAGATATTTGAAGATGCTCATTAACTTCATAATTCTGCTGAACATTTATATGCCTAAATATATTTACCCTTCTGTAACTGTATCTCCAATAAAATAAGACTGAGATTTGAAAGCCAACTGGATCCCCCTCTGCCAGTAACTCTTGTTGCCTTAAAAGCAATGCATATACAGTAATGCAAATTCTGTTAAGTTATAACTCCCATTATCTTCTTACTCTTTAAGATGCAACTGAGGGCTGACTCCAGCCTTGCTACAGCTTAATTAACAACTCGGTTGATAGACAAGCTATAAAAGAGCACCTGTAGATCTGCAAAGGAAAAGAGATTGAAAAAGTAGCAGAAGCATATTGACATGCTTGAGTTAAACATTTATGGTTTTAATTGGAAATTGGAAAGTCCAATTTTAACAGTACAATTTCCCTTACATGGAAGTAAAGCAAGTCAAATGCTAGATGCTTTGTGATCTAACTTGAGTGTATTTGTCAGGCTGAAGTCATTTCCCTTCCTCTGTGGAAGCAATGAGATGCATTAGCCCACACCCCAGTACACGTTTACGTCTTCCTTTCCTTAACTGCCCTGAAATTGCTTTCCCAGCTGCTTCCAGTGCTTGATCTGAAAGGGAACAGCAACCTAATGATCACAGACTTGCCCCCTTTGCACAGAGTTTAGGTAGGTGAGCACTTGGGCTTTCTTTATGACATTCTTTGCTTTGGAGCAGAAATGCAGCTTTTTTAGTCAATCTCAAAAATCACCTCATCTTTTCCTGCTCCCCATTAGAAAATGTAGCTTTGAACTCATGTAACACTGGAAAGACATATTTGCAGGGGAAGGTATTTACCTTCCCTTGTACAGACCATCATGCCTTACAAAAAATAGACATTCTTCTTGAGTGATTTTGACTTCCCATTTTCTAGCTGCTCAACTTATCAAAGGCAACTGCTTCATTGATGTTAGATTCCCACGTGCAACTCATAGAGGGTTCTCTGTCACTCACAGAAAGGGAAGTGGCATGAGGAATAATCACAAAGCCAAGAGAAGGTAGTGACAGTACGTACTTCATGCAATGTTTTCTCTCCAGGGGCTGTCTATCATGATGTTTTACCTGTGTGTATAAAGTTGTGTACATCTGCTGTAGTCTGGGCTCAAAATTTCAAGGGACAAAGGAACGTAAAGCTCTGCTATAAGCAATAATTGTGTGCAACTGACAGTCTGAACTCCATTTGAAAAGGCGAACTTGAAACAGCAGTTCCTTGCCCATGTTTCCAGTCCACACAAACTGTACAAGAGCTTTACATAGTGACTGGATCCATTATTTCTCCTCTTCAGAGGCACTGCACAAGCAAGAATGGTTGCTGAACTGTTCCCACAGTTTCTGATCACTTTTTGTCAAAACAGGAAGTAAGCATGAAGCAGAGGGTATTTTTTAATCAAGAGAATAGCACAGCTAACGATTAGAACTTCCCCCGAAGATGGGAAGGTTTTTGTGCAACAAGATGAAAAGGGAATCAAAGTCAAGAATATCTCTTAGTAAAAAAGATTGATATGACTATCCTGAGGCAAATCATCATTGGTGTAATCAGAAGCAGCAGCTGTCAGGGGATAGGAACAGTGTCATAGATTGCCTGACAGAACATGACAACTTGGTTCATAAATAGCTGCTTCTGTGAAAACAGATCCTACAGCAGAGAGGCAAAAACATATTGCAAAGGGAATCAACTTTATGTTGTGCTAGCCTCATTCTAATTAACATGCTAGTCCTCGGGCAAAAGAAGCCCTCTTCTCCAGCCCACATTCCAGATTTCTGGTGTCTCATATCTTCTAAAACAAAAAAGACAAGGATCATTTTTCTGGATTAAACCAATCTATCAAATCAGTATAGTCAAAACTACTTCGTGAAGACAGCCAGACTCTGCCCTAGCAGCACCAACTAAGCAGGAACTTCAGTAGACGCTATTTTTCATCTCCACTTACTCTTTTTTTACAAGATTGGTATAGTATGCAAGGATATTTCTGAGAAATGCAAGACACCGCTGGGAACTAGGTCTATAAAAAGGAAATGAAGTAGGAATAAAAAATTGCAGTGTATTAGAATGACTATGCACATGCAACGTGAATATATCCATTTTTAATGACACTTTTTATAACTGTCAGTGAAGTAGAAGGCTATGGATTTCTAATTCTGAGAGAGTGCTAATAGAAAATGATGTCTTCTTCAAACAAGGTCACCCTTACAGAGTGGGCATTTGCCCCAGCCAGCTAGATATTGCTAGCCCAGTGCACACAGTAGTACAGGAAAACACTGCATGTTCTTAAGCAGAGCTATGCAAAGATCAGTAATTATTTAAGGAGAACCAATTAAATTTTTTGCATACCAGGCTATGTTGTCACAACTGAAGCATCGCACCTTCAGCTTTTTGTAAAGCTGTGGCTCTCAAATGGCATGGATACCAGTCACAATCCTTTCCATTTAGTCCTTATTTTTCCTTGGTTTTATTGCAGGATAAATGCAAGAAAATATTACCTAACATTCCTGCAGTGTTAAATAATAGACCCAAACGCTAACCGAGGTAAAAAAAGAAAATATTTTGACATTTTATGCAGCGGAGATAACAGTCAAAAGAATGGTTCCAGTATTTTGTTGCTTCAATAGTTTATGCTGACAATTTGTCCTTGGAGATGACAAATTTAATGGTAAATTTTAAGATTACTGCATATGTAAGTCCCCCGAGCCTGTGCTGCTTTTTCTTTGCCTTCCTGAGTTCATATGTACATCTTTACCTCTCCATATTACAAACACATCTAATTTAATCCATCTCTGATGCAGTTTAGATCTTTATTCTTACAGAAATGCAACAAGGGGTACCTAAAGGACCCAGCTCCTGCACTGGGCCCCAGGCTCTTTGTGTACGCCGGGAGAGGCGGTGAACGGAAAAAAGCCCCCGAGTACGTGAGAAGCACGGGGAGAGTCTGGCTGAGACGGAGGGAACAGCACACTGCTAACAGCTCCTAGACACCGTCTGGGGAATGGGATAGAGGTAAGGGAGGCAAAAGAGAGTTCTGAGCTGCAGAGGTGCAACGCGGGTGCCCCCCCTCCGCTGCGGGAGCCCCACAGGCCTCGCTCCGTGCGGCAGGGCCTGCAGGCACCACCAGCCCCCACCAACAGCCCCAGGGGATGCTTTTAGAAAAAGTGTATCGGAATCATAGAACTACAGAATCGTCTTCCTTGGAAGAGACCTGTGAGATCAAGAGCCAACCCTTAACCTAGCACTGCCGAGTCACCACTAAACCATGTCCCTCAGAACTACACTTACCCGTCTTTTAAATACCTTCAGGGATGGCGACTCAACCACTTGCCTGGGCAGCCCGTTCCAATGTTTGATAACCCTTTCAGTGAAGAAATTTTTCCTAATATCCAATCCTAACCTCCCCTGGTGCCAACTTGAGGCCATATTCTCTTGTCCTATCCTAGAGAGCGCTGCAGCAGAACAGAAATAAGGGAATGGAGGAGCCCAGTCAGTTGCCGAGCTGCCCCAGGCCTTCCCGACCCCCTCCGGCCTCCCGGCTGTGGAGAGCCCTGAAGCACGGCTGAAGCGACTGCTCTCACCAATTTGCAGGGCAAACCTTCCCTGGAATTGCAAACCGAACTAACGTGCCTGGAGTGAAGCTTTTAAGGTTTGAAAAAGTCTATCTAGTGGCTATCACCAAAATATTTTACAGAAGTTTGCGTGTTCCAGCGCAGGGCCGCAAGCACAGATGCCAAAATATTGCTGCCATCTGTGGGCTCAGCTTTTTGATAAATATTTATACTAAAGATAAGTTGACAAGATTATGTGAAGGAACAGCTAGTTCATCTCTCTAAGTTTACAGTCCTCCAATGATTTCAGCTAAGGACTCTTTTTTCTTTATGTTTTTTTCCTCTCTAGCATGGCAAGTCCACTGCTAACAGACATGTCTGCTTTCACATACCTTTTAAAATTGTTGTGGTAAGCTTATTTTAAACAGAATCCGTGTTGCTTGACATGGCAGAGGACTGTTTGGGTTCTCAGTGTCTTGTGTGTTAAAGGGTGTGCTGCACACTTGGCTGCACGGCATAGGCACGCTTTTAGGACTTTCTTTTAAACCAAGATCAACTGGAAATTTGTGGGATAGGATTGCAGGTCTATTCTGAGGTCTTTTGAAACAGTCTCATGAAAAGCAACTGAAAAATTAAGCATAGTTATGAAATAGTTCCAGCCTATCACGCAGAAAACAACATCAACATCAGAATAAAGAATTTCAGTCTTTGCTCCCCTAACGGTGAGAGGCTCGTCTGCTTGTTATAGTAGGAGGGAGGCATGTCAGGAGTGGTGATCCTGGTTGAGGAAAAAAGGATTTTGGTTTATTTAAAAGGTGCTGTTGAATAAAAGAGCAACTTGCAGTGATTGCTGCAAGAGAAAATCATGATTTTCAATTTTAATAATATTCAAAATAGTCTAATTAAAATCTGAATTTTGCTTTGTTTTTCTTTCTGGGATAAAAACCTGGAAGCTTGGGACTAGCAATTATAAAGATGAATAACTGCATAATAAATACTAATCTGAGCCTTAGTAATTAGACCCTGCAGCATTTTGATTTTTAAATGAGAACCTGGTTCTGAATGGGTAGACAAGAAAGGCAAGCAATGTATAACAGATATAAAGAAGTAGCTTACAGTCATCTTTTTACAAGACTGGTGTATGTGTGGTGTGCGTCAGTACACAGAACTTATACTGTATTTTTCCACAGGGAACTTGAGAATATTTATTTGTACTCAGCTATAATCGAAAGGCACCTGTCATAACAGACAGGGCTTGGATGTGACAGTCTCGAATGTAGTCAAAATAAACAAGGTGTCTAGGATCTAGCCACAAAGTCAAAGGAGCTTAGGAACTGGGTGTAGAAAGTCTCGTCCCTCATGTCACCCTGTATACCTTGCAATAAAATGCATAACAACTAGCTGTTCAAAGTGAAGTTATATGTCCAGTGACCTGCCATTTCATACAGTCACTAATGTTATGTTTGTACTACACATTAAACCAGATTCAGGCACACAGCAAGATTCTTGTTAGATTTTTATTTTTTTTTAACAAAATTTTAAATTCCTAGACTAGAAGCTGGATCACACTCTAATAGTTAAAGAACAACATCCCCATCTGAGTTTCTTATATTCCTAATCCTAGAATTCCAGGAATAAGTATAGGAATTTATGTAAATTATTACTTTGTAATCATCATGTAAATGATGAAAATAAAACAATTACTGTCTATTATTCTACTTGTAATATGGATATGTATGGGAGTATTCTCTGCTGGATCTGTTGAAGGGTATTAGAAATAAACTTCCTTCAGCTAGTTGTTCACATAATAGCACCTCAGTTGATTAAATGAACCTCAGAAAATTACTGCCTGGAGGCTAAGAAAAATCCACAAACACAAGTTTAAATTCTGCATGGAAGCGTTTATGTGCAGCATGGATAGCTCTATTTTCACATCCTTTATTGAAATGAATGACTTTCTCAAGAAAAAAAAAAAAAAAAGAAAAGAAATTTGATGAGGAATTTATTTTATTGATGTATGATACGCATTTAAAGAAAAATTTTGAAGGCAGAAAATATAATGAAACGCAATAGAAAAAAAGAAAATCTAAACTTTTTCTGCTCTGAAGCAACTCTCAGGAACAGAGTAAATTCAGGGTTTAAAAACTGCATGAGCCTTCACTTGTCAAACCTATGATGTTTTCCCACCAATTAATGTAGTGCAATTTTACAGCAATTGTACAGTGGATTTAAGTATAATAGAACTTATTTGGGTTAATTTTCTATCCAATATTTTGTTTTTCAGCTATTTTAGTCTTGTTCTTTCAAGTTAGAATGAAGATGCCTCTTCTGTGGATAGAAGCAAGCCCCAAATAATTCAGTATTCACATCTTTCCTTTGACCTCACTTATCCCATTTGCAAGCAAACCAGGCATCACTGATAAATTGAGTGCAGTGACTGCTGAAGTATTGATTCATTAGTTTCTCATACTTTTGCCATTGTATCCATGTGCTGAGACTTGATTTAGACTAGAATTCTGTTTGGTGGGATGGCCTGTCATGTGCTTCCATGCTCCCATGAAGACCAAAGGTCCTACTTCCTACAAACTGCTGTATAACAAATACTATTACACATGTTAAATCCTGGTTCATTTAAGTGGAAATATATGAATAAGATTAAATATCTGGCTTGGTTGAGAATTAGATTTTTAAAATTCAAGAGCACTGAGGTATCACTCAACCTCTTCTCTAATCAGAGCTCTGTTTGGATACCTAGGTATTGGACTGGCTTATGTTTGATGTTTTTGGTTTGTATTTTGCAGGCTTTGTTTTGGTAAAGGGTTTGTTGACTGATGGGAATCCTGAGTGTTTACTCATTTAAATGGCTTACATTCAGTGCTTTTAGACTCGGAAAAAATGAGCTTATGCCAGCTCTGTCCTATTAAAAATTATGATTAGTCTGAATCATCATCGGATTTTTATCACTCTTATTTCCATTCCTTATTTGGAAGAAGAAAAATACACATTGTAGGGTCAACCAGTTTTTTCATCCCCTGTTACCTCCAGCAGGTAACAGCTTCCAAGAAGATGAGTTCCTCTGGTTCTGACCTACTCCTTTACCTACATTTGGTGCCCCTTGCCTTCCTCTTAGCTATATGCTCCCACGACTTACTTTCTTCATGTCCTCTTTGAGATGATTCAAATAGCTAACCAGACATAAAACTAACTCAGAAAAATAAAATGGATGTGCTTTTGCTGCAGTGACAGGCTGTATCAGCTAAGAAAGGGGTTTGAGCACACTGGTGCAAGGAAGGAGCTGGAGGAAGCAGCAGTATATTCTCCTTCTACTACAAAAGAGCAGGTAGTTGGATTCAAGTTCCTTTTAGGATCACAACTTGGACAGCTTCACAGTTCTTTGACTTGGCTTGCTAACTAGCAGGATAACAAAGCATTTAAATGGCGGTGGTTGCTTGATTGCAAAAGCCAGCAGTGGGGTCAGGCTTGCACAGACACCTGTGAATTTATTCTGCTCAGCTCCCTTTCTTGCTGTTACGCTCTGCTTTTTGCTGAGTTAATTCTCTGCTACCTCAGTGAGTTGAAGCCCCTCACAGAGGGATTCAGTGAATGCTGGTGCTAGCACTGGAAGCAAGCAAAGGGAAGGAGGCAGTTGTGGAGCACTCCTTTTTCAGCGACACCACGTTACAAACTCAGCCCTCTGCCCAGTTGAACAGTTTCATGAGCATCAGGCTGCAACTCAGTCTCATGAACTGCTGGGATGATAACAAACTGAGAAAATGTATCTTGATAGTACAGGTGGAGGGAAAAAGAGAGGGGTGGGAAGATGGAAAGGACCTCTCGCTTTATTTTTTTTCTGCATAGCAGTATCCATTTCCATGGTGTTTCACACTTTGGATCTGATAATATGCTTAGCAGTGGCTGCTAACACATATAGGAATGCAATAACTTGCTCTGTTCTCTCTGTTTTCCAAGTTGGTTCTAACAATAAGTATGCTTCAATTTTGGTTACTTAATTTAATTCATTAGTTAGCAACCAACAAGACAGAGCTAATATCTCCTTTTTTACATTTAAAGTGTAGAGCCTGAGTTGACTTTGATGGATAATCCAACCCAAAGTTTAAGAACAGAAAATTAAATCCTGAGGATAGTAAAAATATTTATTAAAGCAATGGATCTATTTAAACCAGAAAATTTTATAAGATAATTGGAATGCATTCATTTGCATTCATCTCAGAGTCTTTTCCTCCAGCTTTAGCACTAGAATTTTTTTTTTTTCCCATGATATAGATATTTCAGTAACACAGGCATTTAAATCTATATACCTTACCCTCTTCACGTAATTCCTATCCTTTTATCCCGGCATTTTTTCTTGGCCTTTTGGCTATAATCAGGTAAGTATCCAGCACTCCCATGGTACGTTATCTTTCAGGTGTATAAGCTGGGCTGATACAATAGGTTTATTAATCTTTTATTATAATACTGAATTACTGTCAAAATAAGAGAACTTATTTGCATTCACTTAATGCTACATTAGCTAGTAGCACAAAATAATGTGGTGGTAACCTTATTGTTACTGGTAACTGGTATATAAGCAAGATTACGAGGTTTTAGTCCTAGGATAATGTAGTTTTATGGAGTAATCAGATGATGTGGAATGAGACTGTGCTGTTAAACAAATGATTCTTAGCTCCCTTCAGATCAAATAGTATGAGAAATCACCAGGAGGTGATTACTAGTGGTGGGGGTTTACCTGTAGCTAAGCACATATTTGAAGAAAGTCTCCCTGACTTTTTTTAAGCTTTCTTGTATTGTTTCCAGGAGAAGAATAGGATTTGGCAGTATTCCTCTGTAAATCAGTCATTACAGCCTGGGTCTGAAGCCAAATGAAATAGATAAAAATTTCTTTGACTGCCCAAGGAGATAATTCCCTGAGTGTGGTGTGTAGTCTTGGTGATAAAACCTGTTTCATTGCTAAGCTTTTTTTAAACGATGCTGTCACACTAGGATTGGGGAGAAGCTTCAGAATTGTAATCACGAGCGAACAGACCTGTACCACAGTGGGGCTCTTCGGCCTTTCTGTCACTGCAGTCACACTTCCTGAAGCATAATTTAATTTCGGTATTTGTTTTATACGCTGGGTTTTTTTCCTCCATCTTTTTCACTGTTGTTTATTTTTCTTTTGTTACCCTTCTTTTATACTCAGTGATTTTTCTTTCTGGCCTTTTATTATGTTTACACGGATTTGCTCAAAGGCTCATAGAAATCCTAGGAAACTCTGCCTTCATGTAGAGAATATAAGATGTGCTATGAGGTAGGGGAAGTGCTTTGTTATAACATCTTTTTCAAAAAATCACTGTAGACTACTGCCAACAGCTTCTGTTTCACTTAAGTGCCTTTCATTGAGAGTCTGGTCTGCTAAGTGACAGTAACCTTTGTGCATTTGAGAAAGCAACGCTTGTACATTGTAATTGTAACAAAATGGCATGCTTTCCGCTTTCTTTCTAAAGCAGTACACCTGCAGCTCCACAGCTAGGCAGAAAGTAACCCTTGTTTCAGGAGGTACTCTGCTTCTTGCTGTAAATATAGCTATTCTCCCGATCAGGGTCATACATATACACACTCTAATAAATTAATGCTTTCTCTTCCACTGCCCTGAACAATTTTACTCCAGTTCAGCTAGTTCTGATCACAGCCTCATAAAGTTATGAGTTGCCGCTTGTGACGCTCAGGGTATATGGTGCAGTGACCCTGAGACTCTCCAATAGAACGCACCCAATATATACTGGGTTGTCTGTTTACAAAAATCTATACCAGGTTGTAAGAGCAAGGATAAGGAGGAGCTTATCAGAATGTTACAGGGAGAGAATACATTCCTCAGTTTTAAAGTAGAACCGTTCAAATTATGCACTTAATTTCAGTTGGACTCAGAAAACGGATAGCATGTTTAGCTCAAGGGAAGGTATGCATGGAAAGTTCTTGATGATTTATTTTAACTTGTATCTGGTAGTGGAAATCATATTTTTTCCATGATTGGAACTATGAAGTCCTTAAATGCATATTTTTTCTCTCATATTTCCAGGATAAAGATACAGATTTTTGCATAAAAGGATGATGCTTATCAGATGATAAAGATATCAGCTCTCACCTAATCATATCTTTAATTCCAAGAAATTCAGATATAAAATCTCATCTCTCTCCAAATACTGATAAAGCTATTTTGGTCCAGTGAGGCATTCTTGGCATATGAAGGTATTAACATCTGTTATCTTGTCAGAATTAGGTTTAGACAGGGCAAATTACTTCTGTGAAAGTGAGATGTCCAGGTTTGCAATGAGACCTAGCATCTGTGTCACAACCTAACCTTAAAGTCACGATTTTCAACCTAGTATAAGGTGGAAATTATAGTTACAGAAATTGACTGAATGCCTAGCTGCCTTCATAGCAAGACATTTGTCTATTGTTACAGGACCCCTCCATGTGGGAATTTCAGACAAACCAGGAGATCCCCTGCAGGCAGCCCCTGCAGTGTATAGGACAGTTCATAGGTACTATTTGCATGTCTCAATGTGTTGATTACTAAACTTGGGAGGATCAGGAGACAGCTGTATAGAAGAATTTGGCAGAGCAGTTCAGGGAGACTCGCCTAACCCAGATGAAGACACCAGGGACCCTTGTTGCCATCCAGACAGCAAACGAGGTTCTGTTAAAGAGATTCTTCATGTGAGTGTTACAGTATGCAAAAGATCCTGGTAAATTAGGGTTTTTAATAAACTCTCTGTGTCTGTACAACACTAGAGAAGAGTTATGTCATGATATGAAGTTATACTAAGATTTGAGGACTTTGTCTCAGACCCTTTCAGTTTGATTTATGTACCATTGCAGATGTGATCCTGCACGTGGATCCTCTAGAAACCAAGTAATGCAATAGAAGACATAGTTCGGTGTAATACATGTCACTGATTATAGATGGCCTATTAATATGCATCAGTGGAAGAACATCCATGAGTGTATTTTGTTAATCAGTTGCTCAGTGCATGCTAAAAATTATTGCTGGTGCACTATAGCAAGATTCAGTGTTATGCTACTTCATCAATAAGATTTCTGATAACCAACGAAGTCTGTAACCAAGTATTTAATACAGCATTTTTTCTTTACGTTACTCACAAATAACTGAGTCTTAGAACTAATCCAGATTTCACAACTACCATAAAGTATGGCCAAAGTCTATTAGTAGGGAATGTAGTTAAGTCTTCTGTTTGTGCCCAGGTAACATCCTGAATTCCTGAGTCTGTACCTGTGAGTGGCATTCACCACTGATACTTGTCTGTATAAGGTTGAAGTCTTGGCCATACTACAAAATTCTATATTCAAAAGTGATTAGCTGCAGTAATTATCTGATGTTCCTGCCTACAAATAATCTTTTCAGTGTCAAGTCACCAGCTTCTATATGGTGCTCAGGACCGGACCACTGACTTTCATAGAATCACAAGATTCACAGAATGGCTGAGGTTGGAAGGAACCTCTGGAGGTGATCTGGTCCAACCTCCCTGCTCAAGCAGGGCCACCTAGACACAGTTGCCCAGGGCTATGTCCAGAAGGCTTTTGAGTATCTCCAAGGATGGAGACACTACAACCTCTCCGGGCAACCTGCGCCAGCGTTCAGTCACCCTCACAGTGAAAAAGTGTTTCCTGATGCTCAGATGCAGAGGTTTTAGTTTGTGCCCCTTGCCTCTTGTCCTGTCACTGGACACCAGTGAAAAGAGTCTGCCTTTGTCTTCCTTATACCCCTCCCTTAAGTATTTATATACATGGATGAGATTCCCCCTGAGCCTTCTCCAGGCTAAACAGCCCCAGCTCTCTCAGCCCTTCCTCATGCTCCACTCCCTTGAGTGGCCTTTTGCTGGACTGTCTCCAGTAGTTCCGTATCCCTCTTGTACTGGGGAGCCCAGAAGTGGACATAATATTTCAGGTGTGACCTGGGTTCTGCCTAGAGAACTGATGGATCTTCTGGGGACAAGGTCCAGGATTATCAGAGAACTCCTGGGCAGGAATCTCCCGAAGGGCAGCCAAGAAAGGTGGCAGTCTCTGGGTTGTGCTCTTTTTCCAGGGTGAAAGCAACTTTTACCTATATAACTAATTTTGGAAAGAGAAAATGATGTATCGGTGTGTTTTCCTGAGAATTTTCTTGGCAGATGGGGCCTTTTTGGCTGGTATCTTTAGTCCTGTTCTCTGGAAGAGGATAACAGCAGTGGAAAGCTGCTTCAGCGCAGGGCCTTAGATAGGGTCAAGGCAGGAATAGTAACACCGTCAGAAGCAGACTCATAGATAGGAAGCGACAAGCGATCCCAGAGTATGTTTACAGGCATGGAAGTATCTTGCCCACTGTGCTTGCTTCGAGGTTTAAAAGTAGCTCAGCTGCTAGAGTTCTAGGAGACATTAAACATAGGGTGTTTACTCTCTAAATCTCTTTGCCATCACCCAAGTGTTGTAGCTGCAGGCACTGAGCAATTGTCCTGGTTCCGGCGGGGACAGGGTTAATTCTCCCCAGGCTCCGGCAGGGACACAGGTATCCCGTGCCGTGTGAGCCGTGCCCGCTCGGAGCTGCCCGGGGAGGGGGCAGGAAGTCGCCGCTTGGAGCGGGCGGGGGCGTCCCGGGTCCGGTCGGTGAGCGGCGGTTCCGTGACCGTGTTGGTATGTTCCTCTGTCCGCGTTGTGAGAAACGCTCCTTATCCATTACCAACGGCTCAGGCAGTGAACGATACGAAGCACGTTTTATTTAAACATTCTTGCAAGAACGGGTGAGCTAGCAAGTAGGCACGCTTTTGGTTCTTGAAACACACCTTTTTATTTCCTAATCCCGGCCGAATTTTCCCTCCCCTCTTTCCCATTGGTTAGGTACTTCAGGGTTC
>VXBH01002255.1:17589-70202 GCA_013400035.1 Rynchops niger
GCGCCTAAAATCCTTCCCGGATGTCCTGCCTCTGTTTACTTCTCCTTATGCTACACCTAAAGGGATTATCTGACTAGTTGATTTCTTTCCTTTTTGATAAAATTGCTCAATGTCATTAGCCCTGGTGAAATGTTTGACTACCCTTCTAGACACTAATCCGGTAAGAATCAGTTTGTCCTTTTGGCTGTGTGATAAGAGATGTTATACAAGCCTTTGCTGGAACCTCTTTGTCTAGTCATTCCCTTATCATGTCACCTCTGATGGAAACGTCTTTTCTCCGTTGCAAGAACAATACCTGCCTTTCTTACAGTGTTACTGTTGTTTTCTTGTTCCCTTTGCTGTTTTGTTAAGCTGCCTTTGTCTCGACCCAGGAGTTTTGCCTTTTTCTTCCGATTCTTACCCATATTGGGGGAAGCTCGAGAGAGAGGCACGTTGTTCTTCCTTGCCATCTGAGGCCAAACCACAACAGCAATTTCACCACAAATTCTGCTGCTTCTCTAACACTCATTAATATCAGGTGAAGCTCATTACTTCGATTTTCATATGAGCACTTATAGAGTCACAAAGGCATTTTCTGAAACATTTTGTGGGGGGTAATCAGCTGATCAGCTACAGCAACATTGTACTAGATCCGGCTATAGGAAGTTAGATCAAATACAGAATTTGTTAAGTCTCCTATCCCTACTCTCACATTAGGCATATCAAAATTATCAGGTTTATCCACACTCATATTAATGTATTTATCTACATACTGAGCTGTCTGAAGAATGATTGCCCCAATGTGGCTGGAAGGGCTGTTGTGGCTCTTTAATAATGTTTTCCAAAAAATGATGCCATGCATATTTCTGCATCTGATTACATATTCTGATTTTTGTTTTTCCTTAGAGTACCAATGAATAGCTTTTTTGTCTGTTCTCCCTTTTGAAGATCTCGACTATAGTATATTACTGTACATTTCTAAAACACTTTACATGCGATATTCCAAATGTGCTTTAAATGGTGTTGGTATTACATCTTACAAGAAAACGTATCAGTGATGTGCATGTTGATTCCTGTGTGGTCTGTGAGGATGCAGTAAAACCTTCAGGGTATGTACTCCTCACAATATTACACCAAGCAAATATTCTGACTACCAAACTCCAAGTGTAAAAGGATCCAGTAAGATAATTCTACTGGTGAAAAAAGGTGGATAAACCGTAGCCGGTTATCTTTTCAGGCAGCAGCCTAATGGGCATTGCAGGCAAGTTTTGAATCTAATTAACGCAACTGCATAAAAATCATGCATTCTGTTGAAAAACTGCAGCAGGTAAGGAACCTTAAATGTTATGTCTCAGCAATCTTAGATTACACAATTGATTTTGTTTTATCACCAAAGTCGAAGTAGGATTCCGGATTATTTCACTCTTGATCACGAACGTAAGAGCTGATATACTTGGATAGGTCAAAGACCTGTGTACCTTCTATCTGACAGGAGTCAACAGGAGATGCCCTGGTTAACAGAGGCAAATTCTTCAGCTTTCAACAGCCAGCAATTTAGGGACTTCTTGAAGTGCTTTCCTTTCTGTTTAACAGATACTGGTCTACATCCTCAATATATCTGCACAATACTACCTGCTCTCTGCAACGCTGTATGCAGGGAGTTTCAAAATTTTGTAATATTTCATATAGCTATCTTTAAAACGCTATCTGAAGATTTAACCTGGTGTTCTTAAATTTCAAGAAACAAGGAATAACTATTCATTCATGACCATTCACAATTTACGGATTACCTTTACCCAATATCCTCTTAGTCATTTCTTTTCCAGGCTGAGATATTTTAATCCACTTAGTCTCTCCTTCTCCAAAGACTTCTCTGTGCTTCTCTGATCATCTCTGTCACCAGTTCAGCACTGTTTCCAGATTTGTCTGAGGTGGGGTAATCACACAGGGAAGCAGTGGCTGAGATGTAGGACCACAGTGGATACAGACAGTGATATAAGGAAGCTTCGTATGTCACCTCTAAAAACTCCTTTTTCTGTTGCTGAGAGTTGAGGTTGATTCTGGGAAAAACTATTGGGTTTGGGGTTTACGAGGGTTTATGCTTACTCTTCACAGTGACTAAAATCTTGGTCCTAGTCTATTGTCATGTGCATATCGTTGAGGTGGTATTTCCCAGTGCTAATTTCTAATCTAATCTTATCTTCTATTTTTTGCCTGGTCACTTAGTGTTGTGATATCCATGTAGTTCTGTGTAGTCTGGTTCGGGGAATTCTGAACAAGTCCAGTAACATTAGGACCTCTTTGTCACTGAAGTGTTCATCCTTTTTTCCAGATGTTATATGAACATGCTGAACAGCATGATCCTTGAGAAATCCTGAAAATAACCTCACTTTACTGTGGAAACTGACTATGTTTTTGTCTTTTAACCTTTTCCTCCAAATTTCTAGTTTATGACAAATTTGGGGATGAAAAACAGATTGAATACATACTTATTTTCTATTTAACTAGTACTCCTGTCATTTTGGTCATCTATCTAATGCTTTGTGGGCTGCTTAATGTTGTTAAAGACACAGTGTTTTGCTCATAAAATGGATTTCTTTCTGCAATACACTGTCTACCTTAATATGTTTTTTAAGGGGTAAAAACAAGGGAGGGGAAAATAGACAAATAGGGGAAATGCTCTAGGGAGGAGAAAGACAAGGGACAACTGTCAGTTGTCAAGTACCTCCACACAAAGCAACATTTCTAATCAGAAAAGCCCAACCCATGTGGATAAAGCTGTCCCAGATGACTTCTTATATATAGACACTTAAGCTTTAAGTTGCCTGCCTTACAGATACTACTCTTAAGGATACTGTTAACTCTGCTGATATCATGCTACTAATATATATCTTTGTTGCTTGAGATTTGCATCATTTCTCTATTCTTTTGCCTGTTTTTAGGTGGCATCTGTTAAATCTTTATATCAACAAATTCAGAGCTCATAAAAGCAATGAAACAATTACGCTAGATTGTATTGAACTGGTGCAGCCGTACAGTTCTGGTGGAACATAAGACCCAGTTTAAAGCAAAATCATCTGATACCGTAGTCTGAATTCACTGATTTTCTTTAAGGAAAAGACTCTTCAGACTTCAAATGTGTTTTGAGGACCCTTAGCTTACTGTGCTACAATATTCAGAACTGATACACCAAGCAAACAACAGACTTACTTTTGTGATGCAGAAGGCTGTGCATCAGAAATAGAGAATAGGTTTATTTGAGGTTGTCCTTGCATTCATGTGAGATATGAAACTGTTAAATATTTGGTAGTGTTTTCTGTCAAGTCTTATAGTCTGAAGAAGCCAAAACATTCTCGTGTATCTAGTTTTGAAATTATATGAATAGTTTTATAGTCTAGGCATACAACTTTAAACACCAAATAACTTGGCTGCTTCCATCATTTTTATTTGAAAGGTCATATGTACAATTTACTTTTATGTGAGTTTGATCACTTTTTATGTAAGCTCTTGTGTTTAGATACAGTGTGCTTTTAAATGAAGGTCTGAATATATTTGCTGAACATTAGGGAACAACAAATTTCTCGTACTGCTTCTGGTTATTTAATGTGAGTTATTTCTGCAAAAGGTTACTTGGTAGTGAATGTTCTTTATGCAAGATTTTGTACAAGATTGGGTCTTGTCTCCTTTTCACTTGGGACACTAAGACAGAAACTATTTCCTAGCTTTGCACATACTATAGCTACCAGCTGATTTAGCTGACTGCTCTTGTTAAGATCTTCTGTGAATCTGTTGATCGCTATTGAGAACCTTTCACAGATAACTCTCTCAGGGCTTGATAATTGTGTTGAAAGCCTTTTCGTGTGGTCTGTGAAATGCATGGCTTTTTTTTCTGGATTTGTTTTATGCTCACAGAAAATGCACAGATGTGCGTCCATCTGCCTAAAATCAGCCATCCAACATAAAGCTATGTTTATATTGCTGCTTTGTTGTTTCTTTTTTTTTCTGTTATTTGCAATGTCCTTGACCTTTCATCCAGTTGAAGATGCCAATTTGTCTCAGATTTTATGTATAAAGAGAGCTAGGATAATAGAAAACGCACACACAAAACTCTCTCCTTTTTGGTAAGGACTGTATAGAGCCTTTTCCTGGAAAATCTTTCTTGCAATTTAAAACTCTCAGTTGCAATTTTTGAGCTAGGAATACCCCCAAAATTTGCAAATGTTCAATGGCTTGGACAGTCAGGACACTTGAAATGTTCACGTAGAAGCCTTTGATTGAGCATCCTTGCCTGCAAGTTTGGCTATAAACCTTAATGTCAGTGGATAAAGACAAAGAAACCTGTCAGGTTTAATTATCTGTGCAATATAACACCATTGAGGGAAATATTCTCCTCTGGCTCATAATCCTCCTTATTTTTGGTACATGTTAAAGCAGAATGGCTGAGTTTCTTTCATAAATTGCCTGGAGTTTATTATCATGGGAAGCCTGTCATCCAAGATTAAATGCAAATCTGCTTTGGGAATAATTACTTTGAAAATGCATATAGGTAACAAGGTTGCGTTATACCTCACGTTTCTCAAATTGGCTGCAGGCACAGGACTTACTTTCAGATGTCTGACTGTTGTCATGTCTGTTGCTTCTGAAAAAAATATGTACCAGCTTTTAGTATTTTTTTAAAATAGAGTAGTAAAGAGAATCATGACAGTTGTAAGGAGTCAATTCTTGCTGTCAGTACTTACATGCATAATATTTCTTTTTGAAATAATTTTGATTTCTTTTTAAGATTCTAAAACACTTTTTTTTCCCCACAAATGCAGATATTCTGGTTAAATAGAATGCAATAATGGAAGCAGTTCTGTTTTGAAATAAGCTTTTCAAGAAACTATTGCAACTGGAGAATATAAAAGGAACATGTAAACTTTTTGCAGTAGTGTTCTCGGCACTGGATTGCTAAGTAAGGTACTCAGATATAGAGCAAATATAGAAGCGACCGAGTTAAAGTCAGTGCCCATTTCTTTTTGTTAGTAGGGCATACAACTTGGATGGAGTTGTGATTTCACCTTTAGAGGAAATTACTAGACCGTTAAAATTCTTCCAGATATTATAAATAATTTCCCCTGTAGTGCCCTGAGTCCTAGCCAACACTGAACACTCAGACCTTGAACACAAATTTGCTGAAGATTGAAAAATCATTTGATGAGGTTTCAGAGGAATGAGCTATTCACCAACCTTGTAAACATTTGTCAAGCTTCATCCCAAATATATCAGTGTCTGCTTTACCACACACGTAAGGGAGCAGGAAAACCAAAAGTCAGAGAAAGTGGCACCTACAGAAAGAAGGTTTATACTTTCTTGTTTTTTACAGATTGGAATAAAAGATTATTTCTTTTTAAAAGCCATGCTGATATTATTTTGAATGTGAATTGCCTCTAGAGATCCTGCAGACCCTTTCAAAATACTGATTTGTTAAAGAAGCAAGAAAAGACACTGTCGTGCATCAGTTCCTCTAAAAATGTTGTCCACAAGTTCAGACCTCGGACTCAGTGATCCGGGGCTGGAGCTGCTATTTTGCTGTAACAGGCTGGTGCTCGTGTGTCCCTCTAAGAATGGTGGGAAGATAAATACAGAGATTTTGCAGCAGCTATATAATAAGACTTGAATTAAAAGAGGGTGGTAGACAGCGAGAAATGTGTCTATTAAATACTCACTACAACAGCTTTAGGAAGCTTACATGAGGTCAGACACTGCTTTTCTTAGCCACCTGTTAAATTCTCTATTTTGTTGAAATCCAGAAGTCCAAACTGATAGCTATTTTTAGATATTTACTTGCATCAGATATGAGGCCAAATAACGACCAGTCTTCAAGGTTTACATCCATCTTGATTCCAGTTTGGATTAGCAACTTGACTGTTTTAAAAGAGTAGAATGTTTGAGCCCATGGAATGCACTCCCAAAGGACAACCTTGCATCACAAACATTTAAAAGGGGATCTGCAACAGGTTTGACAGAGACCTTAGTCAACAACAATCCTCCCCTGATTGTGCAGTGCACAAATAATGACTCCACCAGCTCATTTCTATTCCTGTCTCCCACAGCTTAATGATTGTGGTCCCTTTGCCCCTGCCGCTGTAGTTCGCGTGTACTTTTTTTTTTTTTTTTGATTCTGCTCGGAGCAGGGAGGATGGATGCAGTAGTTAATGGCAAGTGTAATGTTCCGGTCGTTACAGACACTTGGTGCCTTTGTGTCAGCTGCCTTCATAAGCCCAAGGGGCAAGACTTGCTTCATTAGCGTAAAGGGAATTTCAGGAGTATAATTAGCAGGTGCTACATTGGACTGGTAACCATCAAAGTACTAAATTAAGAATCAGCAGAAAATTGAATTACTCAGATGTATCATGGTTACAAGGAACGCTTTTCTCACCTGTCAATTGCAATCTGTTCCAGTGGAAAAAACAAAGTTTGCTGGCAGAAGAATGCAGCCCTTGCTGGTAGTTCCCGTTACGTGACACTGCAGGAATTTGTTGGAAAGGGCGTCAAAAAAGAGGAGTCTGCCCCTTGTTGTTTTTTCTTGTCACCCCAGTACGTAATTCCAGTTCTCAAGAACACACTTAGGCTTTGCTATTTTAGCTACCTATTAATTTACATGCTCGGGTTATTTGCTGCATAACAATTTTGGCGGTAGGAACCAGGTAGTGCTGAGCCCGCCAAGACTATTTATATCAACACTTCCATATTTATTTAAATATCCTTCATCGATGACAGCACAACATGATTGTCAAATTTTTCTGCAACAAAGACCATATGTGAAAAAGGTGGCATTTTGTCACACCTTGATTTCTTGGTGCTGCATGAAGAAAATAAGAGCTGCAGGCAAAGTATGCAGCTAGCATGTTGGACTTGGCTGGGATGTACTCTGCTCTTTCATTTTACATTGAGGTTTGCTCCATTTTTCGATCATTTTATTGCATCGTATCAATGCTCAGGCAAATAGAGACATCTGAAAATAGACTAGTCAAACGGTCGATACTGCCTGTCACAAATAATTATCAGCTAATGGGATTCTGATGTTGGGCTATTTGCTGCTGTGCACACAGTAGCTATGACGGCAGGTGATACAGAGTACAAGCCAAATGGCATTCATTTGCAATGAAAGAAGGCTTGACAAGTCTACTCCATCACTTGTGCTGGCAACAGAAAGCTCATCTCTGCTTTTTCAAAGACTGACTCTGTTTCCATTGTCCTATTCTTGGGATTTAATGCTTGTAACGATCCATGTTTTCTTCCTTCAGGAGGGGTAGAGATCGGATTACAGTGAAATTCAGATTAAAGTAAACAGTCTTGGAATCTAAACTGGATTGCACTAACCCACGGTGTGAATGCTTTAATGTAATATACTGTAATTCTGGCAGTAATTTGTTGTGAAATAAAGGAAAGACCTGGAATAGGCTCAGATAGTAGACACATATACCTAACATTGAGAAGGGTCTCAAGTACTCTTGTTCAACTAATTATACGTTGTTAAAATGCCATTAAAGATATGTGAAATCCTAGTAATGATCTTAGTACAGACAACTCTGTTTATATTTAAACAGATGAATTCTGTGTATATAGACAGATGAATGTACACATGTGATACTATTTTCTACAGTAAGTAATATCTACTTGAGCACCTGCATGTCCATAACCTTTTGACAAAGGACAGAAAAAGTAGTGAGACACTGTAAGATTTCTGTTGTGCTGCCAGCCACCTGGGTTCAGAGTTGACAGTCTGCACTAATTAAAATTGACCAATTTTAACTTGGCCGTCAAAGTTTTTCCCTTCACTCCCTGAGGTCTGCCAGTGTTGAAGTGAGCTTAGGAATTGGTGCAAGTTGCATGCGGTTTGTGAAAGAGAAAATGTTATTGTTTCTAGCTGCTCAGAGACCAAGCAAAGCAAAATGTCCCTTTTAAATAACTGTTTTATACAGGGAGTGAGTTTTTTCATAGGACTACTGTGCCTGGCAGCAAAGTTGGCTTTATTGTTGAAGGAAAAGCACTTGTGATCTGCAGGATACAAATCCCTTGTAAATTTGGAACTGGAGAGAAACTCTTTTCTATAATTGAAGAGGCATTATACAAAGCTACAGAAATGTGGGTGCAAATGTAGCCTCACAGTGATGTGAGGAAAATTTCTCATGGCTCAAAGGCTTGGTTTGGACTGGATGTGAATCCCAGCCTTCCTGCATAGATATGGTCAAAGTCCCTACCTCTGGCAGGTGGGACGTGCTTTGCTTTAGATTAGGGCTCTTGGAAGAAGTCATTCTCTACTGAGGTCCTTTCTAGCCTGAATTTGTCCACCTAAACCTGAAAGATTACTTACACTCTATAAATAAGATTAGAAACTTGTCATGGCAGCTCTGTTAGTAATTTCTTAAATAATTTTTGTCTTTAGCAGTAGGTTTATATGGGGGAAGCATAGAGGTAGAGTTTCTGTTACTAACTTATTATATGCACACCTACATTTAGACTAATTATCTCTCAAAGTTCAGCAATATATTCTGCTCAAGGCCAACAAAACAAGGCTGGAGTTTGAGAAATTTAATAAATGGAAACATTAGAAATATTTTGAAAGGTAAAGCTGCCTTCTTTAGAAATTACTTTTTCTTACAGGAAGACTCATATTTAGATGAGATCTGCCATGAAAAAAATGAGCTTACTTGTTAAAAAAATTACTATTGGTAGTCTAACTTCTATATGTAGATATGAAATATGGTATTTAATGAACTTGGGTCTTCATTTTTTGGTTTAGTGAGGCTTTCTTTTCCTTGGCCTTTGAAGGAAAAAATATGTTAATTACGTCAAAGCTGTAGAAAGCCTCTCTAAAAACGTTCATCCTTTGTGTAGTAAAGGATTTTAAAAGGTACAGGGTGCACCTCTGAAAAAAACAAACAGGGACAGCTTAGCAATTAGTTCAACTATTCCACTTTTGCTACTGGGGAAAATACTTTGGGACCATCTTCCCATACTCCTTGTGGACATGCTGTTAACTTTTTTATGGCCAAGGACCCACAAGGTGCTTTTTTTCCCTTCCTTTGTACCAGGGTTTTGCTGTAATGTGAAGCTTCAGAAAACAACTGCCACTCACTCATTCTACTCAAGGGACTGATCTGCCATTATCCTTACCCAGATCTAGACTCAATAGTTTAGTGTAAACAGATTCCAATTTAAACCGGAATGTTTTTTTTCCTTGGCACTTTTTCTGATGTATTCCACAGTTTTTCCCCCATTGTAATTCTTTCAGCTTCAGCTCATACCACATCTGGATCTTAAAGCTTAACTTCCTATTTTAAACATCTTCGTTTTCTGTAAATATTTCCATTTTTTTGTGCATTCTCTTTCAAAGAACTGCCCTCTCCTGCCTACTGCTTTCCAGATGTTTCCTTTTGCATTGATGCTACTAGTCCATAGAATGGTACTGTTGTGGGCAGTTTGCAGTTAGTAACCAAGCGTGCTGTAGTCAGTTGTTGCCTTTTTGTACAGTATAGGTTATAGGTTAAGGCATATCTTCTTTAACATCAGTGTGAATGCGAGCATTGGCATGGATGAAGCTCCATAGACACAGGTAAAACTCTACCACACTCTCATTTCACCACTGCTACTTAACTGTCTCATTTTCTGGGACATCCACTTTGTCATCTTGGCATTTATGTCCCGCTCTATTCTGCGTGTCTTTTGAGCTAGTGAAAGGTATGATCATTAATTTAAATGGCTGTCAGTTGAATAATGTCACCTACAAAAGCTAAGAGGCTTAAATCTCAACTTGTTTAGCATTCTTAACATGCAGTTTAAGAAAAAAGTTGAAGAAAATCTCTGGTCATTCAAACCCCTCTGAACTTTGCTCAAACCAGTTCTTTTAAGTTCCATTGAAATTTACCACACAACCTTGTTAAAGATCTTTGTTCACTGTGTCAGGGTTGGAAATCGGTGCAGATTTACACAACGAGTGGCTCTTTTAAACATCTAGTAATCTGGTTCAAGTGCATTTTCATCAGGTAGCTCGTCATGTGGTTTTGAGTTGCGTCTGAAAGCAATCTACTGTAGGTTATTTCAAAGCATGAGCACTAGTGTGTTATGAGAGATGACAGCAGCTGGCTGTTGTCTCTCCGTCAAAGATCAAGGGAAAAATCCAATTGCAGAAGCAAGAAGAGGTTAAAAAAACCACAAAACAGTCCAAAACCTTCATTCAAACTGAAAAATGAAATAAGATTGCAAAAGCCTATTTAGTGCTGAAATGATGATTTTAGTGTTTGAATCAGTGTTTGACAGGGAGTGTGGCAACAAATGTTGCAATTAAAATGGAAAGGTTTTTTTCAGAAAGAAAATGATGAGGACATTGTGATGGCTTTTATAAATACAAAGAAAATGCAACTCAAATTAGCAGAGCAGAGTGTTAAGAGCAAGGCTAAAGTATCATCTTTAATGACAAGAAATCATTTCTGTATGAGGCCATTATATTTAGTGGACATGAGGACATTACAGTTAGTGTATAAACTGAATGCCTTATATGCATGGAACAAGCCCAGAAAATCTAATTTTGTTTCTTTGCTATTTAACGATAAAGGAATAATTTCTTCAGTGTTATCTGTTGTATCAGAAAGCTATTATATTAGAAACAGTAAGAGAAACTTATACTTGAGTCCATCTTGTTGTTACTAGTCATACATACTGCTTTAAATGTGTTTGCTGCTATGCTGCAGTTTGATCCAGAAACGATTTTGCAGCTCCATAGTATACATGAATGAAAAAATTGTTTCCAATGCATAGCCTTACATTGACTTCCCAGGTGCCAAAGTACTAGGAGAACAAAGCACTGGTATTTCCTTGTTTTTGAATTTTCAACGCTTACTTCATTTATAAAATTCTTAAAATATACATTGCTTTGGTTTTCTTTTGTTTTAACATACTTTATTGAGAGTTTTAAAACACCCAAAACTAAAAACAGATAAATGGACCTGCTTCATGGCAAGCCCTGGTATCGATACAGTCTAGGGGATGAAGGGATTGAGAGCAGCCCTGCCAAGAAGGACGTAGGGCTACTGGTGGATGAAAAGCTGGACATGACCTGGCAATGTGTGCTTGCAGCCCAGAAGGTCAACTGTATCGTGGGCTGCATCAAAAGAAGTATGGCCAGCAGGTCAAGGGAGGTGATTCTACACCTCTTCTCCACTCTGGTGAGACCCCACCTGGAGTACTGCGTCCAGCTCTTAGAGTCCTCAGCACAGGAAAGACATGGACCTGTTGGAGAGAGTCCAAAGGAGGGCCACAAAAATGATCAGAGGGCTGGAGCACCTCTCTTACGGGGACAGGCTGAGAGAGTTGGGGGTTGTTCAGCCTGGAGAAGGGAAGGCTCCGGGGAGACATTATAGCGGCCTTCCAGTACCTGAAAGGGGCCTACAGGGAAGATGGGGACAAACTTTTTAGCAGGCCCTGTAGGATAGGACAAGGGGTAATGGTTTTAAACTAAAAGAGGGTAGATTTAGACTTGATAGAAGGAAAAGATTTTTTACAATGAAGGTGGTGAAACACTGGGACAGGTTGCCCAGAGAGATGGTAGATGCCCCATCTGTGGAAACATTCAAGGTCAGGCTGGATAAGGCTCTGAGCAACCTGATCTAGTTGAAGATTTCCCTGCTTATTGCAGGGGTTGGACTGCGTGACCTTTAAAGGTCCCTTCCAACCCAAATTATTCTATTATTCTACAGTAAGAAATGGTATCTTGTGCAGCCATTCTGGCCTTTGTGGGCTGTCTATATTTTGGATCCATGTGACAGATTATGTAATCTTAATTTCATTATGAAGAAAATCACTCTTATCTTTTTCAATATTTCACATTTTCATGGGACTTCTCACACTGGAAAGCAAAGTTGTGCGATGTCTAGGGAATTCTAACCTAGTACAAGGCAAACTATAGCCAAGAAGAGCTGCGACTTCCTCATGCATGACAAGTTTGTGCCTCAAAAAAACTTTGTTTCCATTAACATCTATGAAATCGACAGGTACCACAGTAATTATTGGAGATGCTGTCCAAAGCAAAGCCCAGCTTGCTCAGGAAAAAAGGAGTACGAAGTTCATGCTTTGGCATTCCCATGAAACAATTTTATTGACAAGTTTCATGTAGATGCTGGAGAGAGAGTGTTTTTTATTTTTAGAAACTTGCATGCAGTGAAAACTGGTTTTAAACCTTAAAAGAAAGACTATATGAAATATCCAACAACCCCTACACCAAGTGTGAAAATAGAGAAACGTCCCAGTTTTAGTAAACCGATCTCCTTTTAAAAGCAGCTGGAAAGGCAATAAATAAAAATGGGTTGCAATCAAACCCCTTGATATCCACTTTCACTGTAATGAAGCTTGATGTTTTTTTCCAAGCGGTAGCAGAATAAAATTATAATTAATGCTCAACCAGCATGTCAATTGAATGCTACTTGTAATTACATCACCTTGGTAATGCACTAGGATATTGCACGTGACTGATTTTGGATTTTAACTGTTTTTTTCTATTGGATTCACTCCTTATCAAAGAATGTGCTGAGGAAGACTCTGTATGGCTGCCTCGGGCACAATGTGCACTTGAGAGCTGTCAGGTTCATATTCAGCTCAGATACTGCTTCGGTATGAGACTTGGGAGAGTCATTTGGCCTCTCTGTCATTTGACTTCCTGAAAAGTGAAATGAAGAAACTATGTGCTGGGGGGTCAGGAAGTAAATAAAGATTTGTTTCTTAAATTGGGTGGTGCCTAGCAGCCTATGTCTTGCTACTGGGACCTGTTTTGCAAAGTAGTACTTACATGCCTAAAGCAGAAGTTCAGAGATTTAGAAAGTAACTAAACTAAACGGATTAGGCATTTAGACTTTTTTGTCTCTATGTAAACTAGGTGTTTGACCTACTTCTGTAACTTAAAACTGTAATGGACTCCTACATAATTTTGCAGTACTGGTCTCAAAACCACCTTTTAGCAAACCTATAAAACATTTATGCAAACTAACTAGGAAAGTAGAA
Source organism: Rynchops niger (assembly GCA_013400035.1). NCBI lineage: Eukaryota > Metazoa > Chordata > Aves > Charadriiformes > Laridae > Rynchops > Rynchops niger. The sequence goes on from VXBH01002255.1 coordinate 30,607, forward strand.
CAAAAATCATTGTTCTTCTAGTGGAAGTTGTTTTCATGGTTATCGCTGACGAGCAGTAGCCTGTAAAAATAGTCCCGGTGCAAGCCGCACAGGAACAGCAACTTGACTTGAATGGGAACATCTTTCTTGGTAAGAAAATTTACACTTCATCAAACAAGGCGTAATTGTTATGGTGACTGACTGCAGATTTCTAAGCTTACATGAGATTGCTAGGAACTGGGACAGTAAAGCTCCTTCCAACTGGTGGGCTAAATCTCTTTCCTACAGCTCTCTCCAGAAAAGGCCAGATTGTGAGTTGCTGGAGGTAGCACTGGGCATGCAATATGCAATAATGGATTAATATGCAGACATTTGTGGATGACATTCCACTTTGGAGATCAGAAGATGATATGTGATGGTAAATAAGCATAGCTTCTGCTTTTCAGAATTTGAAAGGTGTGAAAGGAAAATAAGAATGAAATGTCTTTTTTAGTTTCTCTCAAAAAAAATGCCAAAGTCAAACCCCAGATGATCCTGCCTCCCCCTTAACAGCTACCAAGGTGGGACAGATCCCCAGTGTTAAAATCCCACTAGCTTTTGAAAACTGCGTTTTCATGCTGCTCAATTTCTGATTGCTCAAGTTGGAACGTCTGAAAAGAGCACAAGGGTTGCCTGCAGAGTGGTTTCTAGAAAATTAAATCCTTTAAAGTTGACCATAACTCTATAGCAACTTTTGAAAATTGTCATCTATATCTACTTCTCATATTTGCAATCTACAATCTCTGATGAACATTTTTGCCACCACAAGTCATATAAAATTCAGTAGTGATATTTGACAGTGGAAGAAATTGAGGCTTTCAGCTTCTGAAACAGCTTGCAAAGGTGTATAGTGAAGAAGTCACACAAATAATTTCACAATTTTCCTCAGAATTTGCCGGTAGAATAGATTTGAAATTAGATTTTGAAAAATTATAGTTAACATAGTTTCCAGTACAAATTTTGGTGGAAAAACCATGTTGAAATCCCAAACCAAGCATCTCAAAGGACTGTGTATAGGGTTTCTCATGGAAACATGAATCTTGTGGGATGCTTTGCTAGGCAAAATAAAGGGAAGGTTTTTTTTCAGGTGATGGCTTACAGGAGGGACAACAATAGGACTTACAACCTTAACCACAAAGTCAAATAAGACAGTCACTTCTTTTTTTAGGATTCTGTGTAGACCTCTGGTACTAATAAAGCAACTACTGCATGAAAGTACTTTTTTTTAGAGATCAATCTGGAGTGTGTATCCACTGCAAGCATGTAAGACACTTCGTTTTCTAATACAGAAAAAATTAGCCTCAACAAGCAGAATGAATGTGGCCTGTCTTTCAAACCTGCCTCAGCACAGACTCCTCAGGGTTTCTCATAGACATACGCAAATGGTTTTGCACAGACAATTTTTGAATTGTCACTCCATTTGGCACGCTTGTTTTCTCTTGTATAGCTACTGTAATGAGATCAAGCCATACTATTCAGGGAGTGTTTTGAAGGATTCACTCTACTGACAATATTTTGGCTCGTTTGCAGAACTCAAAATTAGTTCTGAATGTTATGAAGTTTATGTGTGCTCAGGTGAGAGGCGTGATGGAGCCCAACTCTGTGTACTTCTGAAAATAACACATAAATGCACCACTTCATGCAGGCTGTTTTATTATTGCCTTTTTTTAAAGGCAGGTATTTCTTCCTCCGCTAGTTATGCACTAATTATGAATTGGTTTCTTCTGTGATTTGACTATGCTAAGCCAGCACAGTACAAATGAAGGTCTTATGAATGAATCAGAAGTTGTCTATAACATACACTTGGAGAAATGAATTTTAAGGTGACTTTGGCTGTTAAAGAAGAACACGGAAGAAATCATGGCTTGTGTTGATGGTATTCATTTACACTCTAAAATACAGAGTATTAGCTGATCTCAGTTTTCATCAGAAACATACAGATTTTTAAGTCCATATAATTTTTTTTTTTCTTTAGTGGAAACAGACTACTTCAAACTGCTATTTTCCCTGTGTTGCTACTCACAGGGAATGAAGTGGGACTTATCATGTTAGGAATAATTTCAGCTGTTCTGCTCCAGTATTCATCTAAATTCACTGAAATGCAATTATCTGTATCAGTCTTAAAAGTAAAATTATTTCCAAATCTGCTTCAATTTAAAATAAACTGGTTTTGTTGGACATATAGCATTGAGTGTTTTAGGAATGCAGCACATACCACTGCTGGTATAACTAATTCCCAGATGTTCACATTTTTCTTTGAAAAATCTATGAAATGAAATAAAAAAAGAATTAATTCAAGTTACATGACTTTCAAACTTCAGTCTCATACTATGTTTTTTTAACAGCTGTAAACACTCATGAGGTGTCCATCTCCTCTAGTATTGCTGTGATACTATGTCATCTTGTGAGTCTTGGGTGAATGTTGCCAGGAAATGAAAAAAAAACAGGGTGGGATTAAAACAGCATCCTCACTGGAGATGAATGGCAAGCCTCCAGCTGACTGCAATAGAAATGGAAAGTTTAGAGAGTTTCTGCATAAAGCACAGAATTGAGTGATGCTGTTGAGATGACTGCTAGTGTTTCTTGGAAAACTGAGAGCTGTTGTGTTTTTTTTTCTTGTCCCTCACCACTCCACTTTATTTTTCTTTCTTCAGAGGTGATCGGATCACCTTAGTCCCTTTACACGTATTTCTGTTTCTTGGATAAAAGCTTACACTTTGAACTTCTCCAACAATAGGGGCTTACTTCCATGGTCAATTTAGGTATGCAATACTATAAGTAGCCAAAGCATTGGAAGGAATAAATGTTGCATTTCTATACAGCTGCAGTTTCCTTAATTATTACCTGTCAGACCTAAGGAACTGAGTTTTCTGAAACCACTTAATAATTTCCTTTACCCATGGTAGGATTGCAGGTATGCGTTAAGTGTGAAAGGAAAGCAAGGCAAACATCAGTGTGTTTTAATTTTTACTTTTACTGCTGACCTTCACCATTTTCTTATCCCAGAGTTCCATATGCAGTTTCAGTCTTCTCTCAAATTAGCCCTAAGGAAACAAGTGTGGACAATATATTCCTTATTCTGCTCTGTAACTATAGGCCTGATCAGTTCCTACTCAACAGCTGTAATAGCTTTTTTTTGAAATTACCTGTTGTCTTAGAAATAGATGCTCAAACCTATGATCAACCTTTGAGTGTTATTTTAGATATTGCCATCATGTGACAGCCTAGATGATTGCAAGTTGCAAACATTGTGCTTTGGATGATAAAATGTTATCTATACTGTAAGGATGAGTAGCATAACTGCATTATCATTTTTTTGCATTATCAATAATATACTGCTGTTAATGCAACCTGATGCATATTTGGTAATCCAGGTCTTAAAGGAAAGTACATAGCTTCGTTTGAGACTGATAACTATAACCAAAACCAGGAGCACATACCCTGAAATGGGTAACGTCTTACCGTCACAATCAGAGAAAAGTAGTTATGGCCAAAAACCCGCATTTCTGAAGCACCTGTTAAAAAGTGACGCTCCTGTAGATTTCTGAGTTGGGAAACAAATTTTTGGAAGATATCTTGTGTACATAAAGGGGGAGAGATTCTGTTATCATTCAAGCTTAGGCATTTAAGAGTTCTGTCTTCAAAGTGTGGATAAATAAGGTTTTATTATGATGGAGGTGATAGAAAGTGAGAGTCTTTAGGCTATATTCCACTGCTATTGTACCTTACAAAGAAGCTTAGTTACAAGATGACTTTACCAAAACACGATTGAGAATGTCTTATTACTGTTACACAGGAAATATAATCCTGTATAATATGCTTAATCTATAGTCAATATTAATTTTGCAAACTGAAAGAGGAGATATAATTTGATACTAACCAATTAAGATTTTAAATTAGATAAGTGATTATAATTATGTGAAAACCTACTTAAACATTTCCTGAACACATCACAGTTTGTATTCTATAAATGCAGAAAAATCCTTCAGTCACTGAGACAAGTAGTGATTTCACATGCCATAAAAGATTACCCAGATCTATGTGTTTTGAACTTGAACTTTATTTGTTAAGATTTCTATTTACTTGAGCTCATTTTGGGTTAGCCTTTGGTCTGTTTGCACACCTAAAATTACAAGCTCAAAGTGTTTGGCCAAGACTGCTGGTCTTTTATTGCCACTTTGTGTAGTATGGCAAGCTATATTATGGTGCTGTTGGAAAGGATGTATTTCTCCATCATGTAATAATTTTTCTTAATGTACTGCTTAATGATTTCACAAAACTTCTTTTTTTATCTGATTGCTCCGTTATTTTTTATGGTAGCAAAATATTTGTTCCACAAATAAACTAGAACAGAGGTTAAATGTAGATTTACACAGGGTTATAAACTTTTCTACAGTGGAATTTATTATTCAGCACTAAATGAAATTATGACATGAAGGACAATATTTGGAGAAAAAAAAATTCCCTGTCGACATAAGCTGCTAGCAGGTAACAATAGAATTTGCTTTTCTGTGGACCATATCTGTGGACATTTTCTACAAAAGAGGATAGTGCAAGCAGCCTATTGTTCTAGTTAAAATAGCTCATATAATGATAAATTGGTGTTTAAAAAGTCCTCTTTCCTTTTTGAAAGAAAAATAGCTTGGCAAGAAGAGAAAAGTAATAAAAGTTAGTTATTACCTGGTTGGGATTCTACAGTAAATTCAAATTAGCAGATCGCTTTGAGTTCTCTTGAGGTGAGTGGATTCTGTCCAGATGTGAGCACCGGTGCTGGAAAATGCTGTGGAATGAGTCTGTGTGATGTTGCTCATGGTGTCAGGAAACGGCGTCCTAATCACGTCACCTCAGCTTCCCACCTTTGGAGCATCAGTCTCTGATCTTCAAAGCATGATCCTGACCACAGAGATGGGTTTCCTAGGGTCATTCTCCCCCTTGTGTTTGAGTCTAGGGTGCTCCTCTGAGTACAGTAGAAATAATTTCTTCTTTGTGAGACCTGATTGTCTGGCTGTGCTCTGCTTTGGTATTCAAAGATCCCACTCTTTATACTAAAAGAGGAAAATACATGTGAGGATGCTCTCCCAGGTATTGATCCCCTCTGGAGACATAACAGGCTGCAGCTGCTGAGAGTAATATGACAGAGAGCTTCAAATTATAACCTTCTCTCTTGTCCGATCAACAGGGAAAACGTTAACTGTTGATATTTTATATTAGTGTTATTGGAAGCCCTGCTTCTGAAAAGAAAAGAAGTCTGTCTGACTCAGGACCTCCCGAATAAGAATGAAAACTTAAATAAGTATGGACTTCTTTTGCAGTGATTTATTAACATTCCTTTTAGACAACTAGTGCAGCTGAACTGTAGTCAATGCCTGTCTTTTAAAGTCCCACTGCTGTGAGATTTTTACTTGATTCTGTAGTCCTTTTTGATTCATACAAAGTGAAATGGTACTGGGACTGTTTGTTTCTTTTTGCTCGGTTTGTTTTGTTTCTGCCATTGTACTATCTGCAAAATGTGGAGATTGAGCTAGAAAAAGAAGAGACATTCCATTGTATTTTCAGTGTTATCACTGACATTTCTTTTGCTAAACTTGATGTAGGTAATCCCACTAGCATAGAGAAATTAGTATTATTAGTGCAAGGTTTTTGAACTGACGTCTGACACATTAATTACACTTGATAAATGGTCTGGTCTAAAGATAAAATTTTCAACAATGGTATCCAGCAACCCATGTACAAATAATGAAGACAGTAAGTTAAACCATGATTATAACTGAGACTTCATGGTGTTCCACTTAGCCTGGAACTCAGTATGTTCTGACAAGCACAGATGTGCAGCAAGAAAAACCTTCTGATTTGGAAATCAAAGATAAATTCTTGCTTTCTCTCTACTGTATGCAGTTACTCTCCTAGCTACCTAATGGATATTATTTAATATTTTAGTAGCTGATTTTGTGTTTTTCTATCATCTCTTGATGTTAATATAGATCTTGAATAGAAATACATTGCAAGGAACGGTTGTTTCTAATAAATATACTACTAATTATATTGTGGAAAACTATGTAAGTGTACAGTGCCAAAAGGAGAAGGACACTATATCTCAGTGCTCTGTAATCTGTCATATACAATTCTTTTGAGTAGAGACTTCTTTTTGAAGGTTTGGTGGTTTTTTTTTTCCTGGTTCAGAATTTGCACTGTCACGGCATTTATCTTCAGAGAGATAAAAAAGTAGATTTTTTTGCTTGCCTTCTGTACTTTGCTGTTGTTGTTACTGTAGAAAAATGATATGCTTAATACACTTACTGCTGTAAAATACAAAGTGTTTATAGGGCTTGTGTATCCTCTGCTGGTTAGGTCGGATAATGTAAAGGGTTCTATGCAACTGACCCTGCCTAGATTGTTCAATTGCCATTTAACACAGCAAATACTTACTGTTATTCTGTCATTGAAATCACAGATATGTGGCTGTAATGTATACTTTTTTCCTGGTGATGGTGTAGAGTTAACAATATTCTTACCGCAAACTTCTTGTCGCAATGCTCTGGCACCATTAGGTCCCAGGAATTCCATGTTGCATGTTTTCTGGATCACTGGAAAGGACATCTCTAAAAAGATCTTTAATATAAAACAGTTTCTTAGTGCGAAGAGACTTGGGACCTGTCCCTGTCTTTAAATAAGCATGGGTGTCCTCTGGCTTGAATTTTCTGCTTATCTGCTAATGCCGTAAACTTGCTTGATGAGCCAAGAGAAAGTTCATCATTAGACAGTAATATCCACAGGGGCAGCTCATAACTTGAAACCTGCACGGGTGCGTGCACCTCAGCCTGGGGCTGAAGTGAGCACTCCTTCCAACGCGGGGAATGGCTTGGGCGCTGTTTGGGCTGGGCTCATCACCCTGCCAGGGGCAGGGCGCTCTGGCAGAAGCTGGAAGGTGTTTCCAGGCTGAGGGAAGCTGCCTGCGAGAGGGGGTGATCCTGCCTGGTGTAACACGCTGGCTCCCGCCCCAGGTGTGCACATGGCGCTGAAGTTGTACCGGATGCTATTCTGAGACTCGGGAACATAGATCTTCTATCTCATGTCTGGAAAGGCCAAAAGTCTTCTTTTATCCTATGTTTGGATACTCTGTCCTCATTGTAATGCCAAGCGATTGCACATCAGGTGAGCTGTGTGAGGACAGGGCTGCTGTCTGCATAGTCACTGCACCTAGTCTGTAGTGAGTATCCCTGGCAAATAAGTATATGTCTCCTCAACCTTCTAGATTATTTTATGAGAATTTGCCTAAATTATGCTTGGGTCTACAAAAACACTGTCTAAGGCTGCTTTTATTGTCTTTCTTGGTGTGGCAAAGATACCGGGCGTTGTACCCAGTCAGTCAGACACGGCAAATGAGACTTGCATGGGCGCAGGAGGAGGCTGCTCAATCCGCCAGTGAGCCAGGGTGGTTTCATTACACAGCACTTACCTTCCGTTGCCTTATCCATAAGCTCTGTTGTAAATATTTTCGTGTCTTTTAACTGGCAGTGTTTGAGTAAAGAACGGGTCAGACTGAACGTCTTGCAGGCCTGTGAGCCCATCTGGCAATGGCATGTGTAAGAGGTTCAAGGCACATGAGTAGACGCACAAGAGTATGTATAGATGAGGTTTCCTACTTGTGTAGCTTCTGAGGTTCTTTTGGTTTGAATCTTTTTTTTTTTAAGTTCTAACTTGCAAAGTGATTGCAAGAAGCTGAAATATTTCGGAAGGTCTTGTGCCTTTAGAGCAGTATCAAATGGCTCTTGTGTCTGATGCCCAAATGCCAGCCTCCACTTTTCACTTCTTTCCATAGGCATTGGTGAGCCAAGACTCTCTGGTTGCTGGAAGCTGTCCTCGGCACAGAGCCTGGGGGATCAGAGAGGAAAGGTATGAATTTCTGTCAGTAGGACCAGTTTAACCCCTGCTGTGGGTTATGTGGTACACTCTACTGTAGTGCTGGATGTGGAAATTTCCTGCTCTGCTGAGGGATTGTTAAAGCCAGGGTAGAAGTGCTCTCCCCTTTCCATGGAAGAAAGCCCCCAGACTTAAAAATTAAATAAAGGTGAGGGAGAAGGGGAAGGAAGTACCATGTCATTAGAAATCTCTGGTGCAGAAAACTTCAGAGAGTTTGATTTTTTAATATCTTCTATTAAAGATCGATTTACATCTCTAAAAAATAAAGACCACATCAATTGAAATGGAAAACCAGGAACATCTCCACTTAAAACTGACACAATATTGCAGTCTCCCAATCTTTAAAAAGCAAAATACCACAGAAAATATATCAAAAACAGTGTTTCTTGCTAGTTCCTATTTCAGAATCAATGTATTAAAAAACCTGAACTGTATACTATTACCACTCTGAGCCCAATGCTGACCAGCTGTAGTCTGAGAAAACTGCCTTCTAGAAAACCATAACGTTTTTATGGTGCTTGCAATCTCTTTGGTGCCAAAAGTTTGTGCAGTAGACTTCCTGTGAGCATGAAAATGGAGACTAATTTTTAGTTACATGCTGCACTGTTAGCATCAAGGACCCATTTGTTCTTTCAGTAATGCGATTCTCAGTCTCTGGAATTCATCAGAGGGATTTATCTGTCTAATAAATATGTCCACTCTGTCTATACTTTTAATGTTTCCTGATTAAAATAAAGCTGTTTATCTCTCTTAGCTTCAGAGATTGTATGTAAACAGGGATTACTTACCCAGGAATCTCATCCCTATTGCCAGTTTGCAGCATGTTCAGGCTTTCTTTGGGAATGACTGCAGTGTGAAGCATGTTTCTGCCTAAACATGTGCAACTAGTTTAGAGTTAGTCTGAACACAGGAAAAAAATACAGAACAGTCTGTTCTACTGAGCTTTTATGTATGTTAGTGTAATTTATTATTAATCACTATGTAACACAAAACTAGATCTTGTAAGGGAATGAAAGGTGGAACAAGATTTGACCATTCCAACACAAACAATTTCTTCTTGCTTCTTTTCCTCCAATGGGAAATAAGAACACTCATATAATGTAATTTTTATTTCTAAATAAACTGTTGATAAAATCTATATGTTGGTAAAATAATTGCTCCTTTGGGAAACAGACCTCAGCTGTAAGAGGGTATAAATTATCGCACAAAAAACCCCAAAATGCAGAATCAGCAGAGTGACTTCTTGTGAGAAGAGAGGAGCAACCTGCAGAGGCAGATTGTGACCCTCCTACCTCCTCTGCAGGGAGGGTCAGGGATGGACTTGGACCTTCTGTAACTTGCCATTGAGCAGAATCACGTTATATTTTACACATGATTAATGGGTTATATGCATGTGAAAAATATGGATATTTTTTGCTTAGCAATCCTCAGACAAATTAAAGGAAGCAGATGCTTTTAGGGTTATTAAGCAAAAAGATTGAGCCATAAACCACTGATTTGTGTTCATATGGAGAAATATCACTGCATCCTCTGCTTGTCTTCTTTCCGTAGCATCTGCTGCTGGTCTGTGTCAGAGATAAGACCTTAGAAAAGATGGTCTGATGCAATGTGGGCTGCCTCTAGTCATGTGTTGGTCTCATATATCATCAATCAGGCAGTTTCATGCTCACTTCTTACTTCTGTCTTACCAGTCTTACCAATTTTTATAATTTTTCTCTACTGTGCAGAGAAACTTTGAGTTTTCCTTCTGTAGTAATGTGCCAGGATCTTGTTTGCAACTTTACATCATCCTTGCATCAAGGAGTGTACTAAAAGCCTGCCGTCTGAAGACATACAGATGACCCGAGCCTGTCTTCTGCTGTTATTAGTCTTGCAAGCTATAAAGTTTATGCCTAGATTTATCACCATGAAAACCCATTGTGTTGGCTACATGACGGTTCTTGTAGAAGCAGCAGTGCTGTTTTCCTGCTTTAACTGACTTTGTGACTCAACACATCCAGGGATGTCCAAGACTGATTAGTTCCAATCTATTGCAGATGGGCACTCATAAAACCACGTTTAGGTTGGTTAGGAACATAGAGTTTTATAGTGGTAAACCTAAATTGCCAGAGTTTGGAACAGATGTAAATGTGAGACAGTATTACTCAGTGCAGCACACGATTACTCATTCGGTTGAATGAAGTTTCATAGCATCTTTTTTGGGATTGTCCTTATTATACAGACTGAAAAAAAACGAAGCCAGTTTAAATTTTTTTTTTTCTACCTTTAGTCCATTTTGATGAAACCACTGCTCTCCTTTTTGTTAAATAAAAAGCGGGGAGAGGAGGGGAAATAAAGGCGGCTGTTGGCTTTTCAGAAGAGTCACTGTGGTGCAAGGTAATTGTACGGTCTGGCATCTCTGAGCAGGGTGCCAGTCTGAGGAAGCTTGCGCAGAGGCACCTGGCAGAGGAAGAGTTTCATCACCTCTCTGTTATTTAAGGATGTGTTGCTAAATAGGGTGGCTTCATTAGTAGTTATTGTAATAAGATTCTAGGGCACTGAAGTTCAGGTTCGCAATTCAGGTATCTTTCCTTTCCCTACAGCATACAACATGCTGTGGATTAATCATAGATAGTACAGTTCGTAACATGACAGTAGTCTACATCTACTGGCTCCTGTTGTAACTACAGAGTCCCAATATTCAGACACCTAAATGGTGGTAATCATCACTTTCAGCCTATAGGGAAAGGAGAGTGCCTTCATAATATGCTCTGATGCAATACCTGAAAAATTTTTTTTCTTTCCATATCTTAGCTATTTTCTATTCCTTTATTTTATGTCTTGCCACCTCTATTCACACGTGCAAAGACACTTTACAATCTTTATGAGGTATTATTTATAGGATTAGTAGAGATAGTCTTTTTGTGAAAGCCTTACAAATTTTCTTTCTTACTAATACATTTAAATACATTAATGGTCCTTTGTTTTTCCCCTCATCTTTCTCCAGCACGTCACACTTCTGCATTGTTTTCCCTTGCTTTAAGAATCTTTTTTATGTTTTTTTTTTCCCCCCTTTCTCTGCTGAAGGCACACTTACTTTCTCACCTCTTTTTCTCCCACTCTTTTATCCTCTCTCTTGCCCTTTTCCCTTTGAATGTTTCCTTCCTTCTGATGTTTTTCTTTGCTGCTAATGCTTTTTTCCCCGGGTCCTCAACTGTTTGCTTTGCAGTCCCTTTGCTGATCTATCAGAATTTCCATCATGTTTATTTTCTTGGCTTGTCAGCTCAGTGTGCAGACTGATCCTGTGCAAACCGCTGGTCTGATCCTGTGCTGAGCTCCAGTGGAGTAGGCTGGGTAGCTGTAGTAAGGCAGGTGCAAACTGGAACTTCACAGCAGCATAAGGCACCTTTTGCTTGCAAAGAAACATAGAGAGCAGAGCTCTGCTTCTCTGTACTAGTCCTGTCTGCTGTGTCCTCTGTTCTGAAGATGGTCTCTCCGTCACCGTAAGGTGGGGGAAGGCACAAAAGAGCTATCTCAATCAGTGGTGGGCAGGGAGCTCTGTTATTAGATAATCACTGAAGTGGCTGCGGAAAAGCGTTTATCACCTATGTAGAGATAATGTTGCTTCGCTTGTCTCAGATTGATATGTTCCCTTTCTCCATCGTGAATATTCTTCTCGTTTGATGTAAAGACATCATACTATTTTCATGCTGTTATTTGATTTCATTGTAGAGCTATAATGGATGATTTTGAAACAGGAGTCAACATTCCTGTCAGATGTACATGAGGGCTAGAAGGTATCACTAAGTTAAGTCCTTCTTCCTTTGCAAACTTGTTATGTTTGCAGGTGGTACCGACCTGTTCAGGTGCTGCACATCCTCAGAAAATGTACATATGAAAAAGCATTTTGAATGTCAATCGAAAAAATTCTCAGACTCTATGCCAATTTCTTGTTTAAATAATTATCAAGGAAGAAATAAACTTACTTTCTAATGTTAAAAAGGCATCTCTTTCTCATTAGAGGCTGAACATTACATTTTGTAATTTGGAGAGCAGAGGCAAGACTTTTTAACCACGCAGGAAACATTGAGGCGTGAGGCTTTTGATCTGATACTTTCAATTGCAAAGTGGAAATCATAAACCAGCTGCTTAGTCTGTTGTAGTATTTGAATAGATAAAAATATACAGTGTCTGACTGTAAGCCCACATGCCGGGATTGTTGGCTGGCAGCCTGTTCACAAATGTTCTGTACAAGTGCTTAAGTACTAAGCCCATTTAAATAAAAGTAATTTCTTTCAAAGATTAGATAAGGGGTTACAGAGTACTTAGGTACTCAGTTTCAGATATTGAACTTTACAAACTCAGTAGTTCTGGGCATGATCACACTTCTTTTTGTTTGCATGTATGGAAAACTATAATATGTAGTGATGCTATTCAGCCTTAATCTTATGTCATTTTTCTTGTACTTTCTTTACATAAACAGTTTCTCTGTATTTTCTCTAACACAGTTTCCTGTCTGTAGTTCTTGAAATTGCATCCTTCAAAGAGCTCTACAGCTTAATTCAGTTGAGTTGTTGATTTTGTTGAATCCATTTTGCTCCAGAATTCACCTATCCTGGTCAGCACTGGTAAGTTTTCTGACATTTATTTCTCTGGAGGAGGAGGGCTCTTGCATCCTTGTTCAACAGCACAAAAATGAACAGCAAATGGGTTTCTATAGGTTCTTGGTTTTTTCCTAAAAACGTGGGATGTTTCTGTATAATTTTTTCCTAAACATTGATCTATTTGGCTTTCTTAGCTTTTATGTACGGCTCTGACAGTCCTCAAAGTGTGGTTAGGCTCAAGCAGACAGTCCCTGAGCTGGTAAAAGCTTTGCTAATAAGACTGAAAAGCTGAACGTACCTTTGATTTGCTTTTTTCTTTTTCCTACCAAAACCAATTAGGGATGCTCTCTGGACAACCTGCTTTGGAGACAAGTATATTGGTGATAAAAACTTACCCAGTCTGTACAGTCTAATGTTGCCTTCTGAGGTGAGGAACTGTGCCAGAGAGCATATAGAGGATTTTTATGGCATGTACACAGTGTTCCACGTGTGAACGTTAGGAACGTACTCACAAATACTCTGTGCTCTGACATTACAATCCTAATCTAGCAAGATACTTAAGCACGTGTCTAACTGTAAGCATGCCGTGTAATACATGTGCTTATAGCTACCCAGTAAAACATCTTCCTAAGTGAAAGTCTGTATTATTATATCTGGTTTAAAGGACTAGTAAAAGATCTGGTAAAGGGCAATTTAGCACTCAATAACAAAACACCTGATTTGTTAGCATGTTTTTTGCATAAATAAGTGTTTTTGTCACTAATTTGATATTTAGAGGTAGATGATATTTTAAAAGTTTATTTGTAATAAGTCAAAACACAGACTTTGCTTGGAACCTTGATTAACATTAAGGAAAATTTCTGCTCCTGACTAAAAGGAGAGCATCAGTCATAGCAAATAAGTAGATGTCTAGAGCATTCAGCAGAGATACGAAGGATCCCAGCCCAAACCCCTGATCTAAATTTCACATTTGGAAGGGACTGAGACCTGTTTGAGCATGTCAGTAATCTACCAGTAACTGTTTACTCTCCTGGCTTTTTTCCCGTCATTCTCTAGTGGCAGAAGTTCCCTGTTTTCACTTGTTATTCAATAACAGTCTTAGGTAAACCTCAATTTCATGAGGTGAGAAAGACACTTCCTGCTCAGCTCTGGTTGGAAGACGAGGCACAAACATTTATCTTTAAGCTCGATGGAGAATTATTCACACCTGCTAAATTTATTCGTCCAACTTCATTACATTAGAAGCTGCTGCCTTCAGTCACTCAGTGTATACTTCTTGTAATTGCACCAGGAGATACAGGAACTGGGAAAAGAAATCTGAATTAAAAGATGCAGTTATCCCAGACAGGAACATCATCAATCCTTATGCCACAGAAGAATCCTAAATGTCCAGCAGATTTAACACTGAATGGCAGTAAGCCAGCAGAAACTAGTGGCAACTGAGATCTGCCTGTAACAAAGTCATCAGAGCATCCGTCTATTGAACTGATTATAATCTTTGGATATACCTTTGTTACCTTTTTAGATATTAAAACAAGTTGCCAGGTAGTGTGCAGTGGGCTGTGCAATATATACACATTTTGAAAGCAAGCACATGAAGAGAACAGGCATCATTTTATGTTGCTAGCACCAGTTTTTCCTTTTCTCATATAATTTCAAAAGAAACTTGATGGTGTTGCTTAGAAGGTGTAATTGATCCCCTTCTGCAATGAGGCATAAATCAAGTAAAGTTTTATGTGGAGGACCCTGCAGAAAAGTAACTTCATGTGAAGTCAGGACTGTAATATCAAGGAGTTCAGTAGATTTTTTCCAGGTAGGATTCATTCCCAGCCTTCTTTTTCATTTTGTTGTATCAATTAGCAAGCTAGACAATCTGTGTATGGCATCAAAATTTGTGTTAGTTTTCTTGTATTTGTGTTCTGTGAGACAATCATGAGCTCTGGGCTGTGCAAAGAGCAACCCTAAAGCACTAGGAAAACCATTGTCTAGCTTCATGTGAGCGCAATTTAGTTCTCTCACTTTCAGAAACAGTGTTCTCTGCCTGGTCCTGCAGTACAGCAGCTCCAGGATGCTCCATAAAACTAGTAGAAGATGACTTCAAAATAGATAAAGTACTGTCAGAGAACTTCTGGAGCTTGTTGGAATTTCAGGAAGTGGTGTATCTGCAGCATCTAAAAGGGATTAAATAAGTTCCTGGCTAACAGGGTCATAAATGTTTCTAAATGGGCTAGGCATCGACATGCCTTCTAACATCCCTATTATGACCCTTTTATGTACAGGGTAGTAGGGTGGAGTGGAGTGCAGAAAATGGCCACACACCATGACCACTCTGTATAAAAAGCTTCTCCCTAAATAGCTCCGGCACTGCTGGGGGCAGGTTTCTGGTCTGAGGCAGTAGGGCATTCCTTCATTACCATGAAGCAGAGATCTGGGAATCCTATTCATAGTGAAAATGCATGATTTATGAATAATAAAGAGGAAGTTATGTTATGAAGAACGTTCACAAGCCTGGGCTTGTGTAACAACCACTTGAAGTGACCTTAAGTAAACAAAAATGCACATCTGGAGCTTACTGACCACAGGAAAAGTGGGGACTAAGGGCATTCTGCTCCCTGGGTCTCGGTCTCAATGTAATGAATTTCCTGCCATGAGCTTGGGTGTGTTTACCAGTGGATTTAAGGTTGAGCAGTTCTGCTCCCTGCTCTTCTTTTTGATGCAAGAATAGCAGTACTCACACGGTTGTTCCGCCTGTGTTATTTGTGGCATGAGTAACCTGAGAGTCTCTCTCTTCTTTATGATGCTTTTCAACATGCTTAAGCTTTGCTTGGAGACAGGACACTGGAGGAGATGGACCGCTAATCCGATCCAGTCTGACAACTTTAGTGTTTCTGTCAGTATCTCAGAGGTCCTACTGTACCATTCATTTATCAGCTCTATGAGAACTTAGCCTAACTGACATATGGAAATGTACTGGGCAGAAAATCTGATTAAATTCAATATATTCTCCTAAATCTACTTCTACTGCCTAGCGATCCTTGGAGAATATGAAAGCGTCTTCTGAAACTTTTTGCTTCTGATTGATTTTTCTGTTGTATTCCCTAGCAATTTTAAACATTTATTTTAAATGCCTTTTTTTACTTCACTTACACTTCTCTCCAAAGCTTTGGGGTCGTTGTCCCCCCGGATCCTTTCCTCCAAATCTATCACCTCCAATTCTGCTCAGCTAACTGAGGAATTGTAGCTCAGACCTGTGAAAGGACATTTGGGATGTTTGGATCCACAGACAGGGATAGTATCGTGCCGTCGGTAAAGGCAGTTCAAGAGAAGGCATCATACTGCTAGCAAACACTTTAGGATTAAGAGGAGCTTAACAGATGTGGAGAAATGCATTTCGTAGCTCGTGAAGCCCATGATCAGGGCAACATTCGCCATGAGGAGAGTGAGAGCATACATAAGAGTGTGATACAGCTGGGTCATAGAAGGAGGCAAGTTATTGAAGACTGCTCAGGTATAGCATGGGGCATAGGGACCTACTCAAAATGGAAGCGTTTTAATCATCGCAGGGAGAAGTCATAGCAAATGTGTTATCTAATATCGAAGCCTAAAAGCTAAGGTAAAATCACCTGAATGGTCAGGCATTTAAAAAAAAACCAACCAAACCAAACAAAAATAAACCAGTACAACACACTATCAGGTTGGGTTTGTTTTTTTTCTAGGTACACTTCTTCCTGCATGCGGTTCACAGTTTTCTCCTGAAACAATTCTTATTTTCCTACTTAATAATTTCCACAAATTTCTTTTCCCTCATTCAGTCATGCTATTTACCTTTTTATATCTATATATACTTATCTTACATCTCTGTCCTGTATGACTTGAAAAGCTCAATAATAGTGAATACAAATAAGCATGTTTGCATTTGTAATGAAGATCCAATCTTTTGCAGTATGACAGAGATGTTTTCATATTGACAAGGAATGGCATCTTCTGGTGCTGACAGTCATGCTTGCCCCCTGCTCTGTTTCTCTGGATTTTGCCTATCTGCAGCTTCTAAAGCAGCTTGATGATCCTGATCTTTCAAAGTCTGTTCTACTACTTAAGGAGGGTTTTGTATGGTCGTGTTTTGTATGGTCCAAGCACAGCTCGCTCACCAGCACTTTGTCTCAGACCTGGGCAGGATGCAGGGCTACTGCTGCATAACCCAGATGCTCGGTTGGGGGATGCTGAGCCCAGCATCATTGCTCTCCTCAGGATAAGACCACCCTGAGGTGGTGAGACCCCTGGAGATCTAGTGTCACCTAGAAACTGAACCCTTTCAGAGTACTGCCTTTCCTTAGTGTGGTGACAGTGTTTGTGTCCTATGTCTTCTGGCTCGTAGTTACACAAGGATTTTGGTGTGAAGCTTGTGGGGTCAGGCAGGTTGGCCACACCTTATTTAAGTCCTAAGCGAAGTAACAGCAAAAGTCCTGGGAGTATGTTTTGCCATCATCTAAAAAGGACAACTGTTTCCAGAAGCACATTCTTGAAAACATTTTATGGAGAATATTTTCATTCAATTAAAGACTTGTCCCAGTCAACCTTTTTTATCACCTGTCTTTTGTATGTGGACAGTTGATATACAGGTAGTCATTACAGGAATAGTGTATCATTACTTTTACTAAGGGAAAGAAAATACCACAGGAAATAGCACAGTGTACCTTTGTGCTTGTTTAACTGTCAGTGTTACCAGCTTGCACTGATGTAGCTGTTTCTACAAAAATCATCTTTGGAAGCAAATTTGAACTAATGAAAATAATTTTGTAAAATCCTTGGACTTGGAAATTGTATTACATAATGGTTTTGCATACTCTAAATTTGAATTTTCCACTTTAAACACTGAAAAAAAGTAGTTTTCAGTAACTCATTTGCACCATTTAAATGCAAACAGAATTTTCATTAAAAATAACCATTCATTTTGGTGGAAAAGGGACTTCAGTGGAAAATTTTCATCCTAATCATGATGTTTTATTGAATGTTTAAAGAAAGAAATGGTTATTATTGTCTTCCATTTAATTTATCCGTGAATTATATGTATGGTTGAAAAGTAGCTGATGCAGGAAAAAATGATGAGTATCATTTGTCTCATGGCATCAACTCTGGCAGTTGGCAGTGGGAGGAAGATGCCTCTTTGTTGTCTGTTTTCCTTTGCTTGTTAGCTACCTTTCATAAATAAGAAATGAAGAACAGCCTTCCTTCTTTTCATGTAGGTTAAAAGACATTGCTGAAAACATGTATTTTTGTCTGTTTAACTTGCCCTACACTAATGGCAAAGTCACATTCAAAACCTCCAAAGCAAAACTAGGAGACAGAGACAAGTACTTAGGCCATATGTTTGCTAGTTTTTCTTTTACTTAGATGGCAACCAAGTTCATAAATCCTTAACTACCCCTGCAGACTCTTGTTTGCAATGAAAAATAAGAGTCTCTCCTACTTTCAAAAAAACTTTTCTCCTATTTTTTTTCTCAGACACAAAGATGCAAGTCTGTATAGTAGGAGTGAGACTTTCTAATGCCCATCCTCCACCAGAAATCATCATGGACTGGAAATGCATGGCTTGCCTGGTTCTTTACATACTCTTAACACAACTGTCTTTAAGTTTTATTGATGTAAACTTTATCATTCAGGGATCGCACCAGCAAAAAATCAGTGACTGACTGGAAAGGCAGTTTCCTATAGAGGGGCTGTGACAATGCAGGAAACTAAGAATCTTGTCTTGAAATTCTGGCTCCATCATCTCTAAATGTACCTATTTAAATATATACACTGGTGCATCACTGAGTGCTTATGAAATACTCTCACGTTTCATCTTTTACCCTCCTGTGAAGTCTAAAGCGAAACACAGTCTACCTGACACAGAACCTGAATAATTGTAGCTGAAAGAGACATGCTGTTGCTTGTTTTTCCGTTATTGCTCTCAGGACTGCATGCAGAAAACGCCTTTAGGACAGAGAAGCTGTCTTAAACAGCTCTCAGTGCTATGTATGTGCTATAGCCCGCTTATCTGTCTTGTTCCGTTGTGTTACGTCAATGACAGTACGTGTTTCACAAAACGTCAAGTAATTTTATAGCCCTTGTCAGAACTGTACCTGAAATGGAAGCAGTGCAGAAGATAGTATTCGTTCTGTCAAATGAACAAAGCCACCCAAAAGTTTTTTTTATATTTTAAAGTAGTTTAATTTGCCTTTCCCCACTTCATCAGAAAGTTTTGCTATTTGACTCTGAGAAGGAAAAGAAGTGGAATGGAAGCTGGAGAGGACAGGAGGGTTTGCACGGCAGTAAAACTGCTGATGTGATGAACAGGAGCCACAAAGTCAATTAAATCCCTACCTGTAATCTAAGCTAGCCGGCCCTGTGTGAGCATATAAAACCGTTTTCTGAACCAATACCATCTTTACAGATGAGAGAGTGACTGCAGGCATAAACACATCTCCATTTTATGCCATTTATTTCATTGCTGGAGTGAAGAATCCATCTGAAAACCTCTCTGCTCAGGGGACGAGTGCTGATTTTATTGAGTTCTCCAAAGTATTTCTTTGGTTTGCTGTAGAGGAAGCAGTTCTCTACTGAAGTCAAGTAGCAACCTCGTAATTCACCTTACCAAGTAAAGAAATTCCATGCAATTAACAGTTGATTATATCTGCCAAAGCTTTAATGTTATGACCTAAAACTTTAATATTATCACTTGGCATAGTGCCGCACATCCTATCGTGTCCTTCCACTGCAGAGGCAGGGGGCTGTATGGCAAAACAGTTGTCGGCCAGGGGCATCTCCATTGATATCATAAGCTGTGGCATACAGCATTAGCAGCGCACTCTGTAGGAGGAGGGTTATTAATGGACAATAGTGAGCAGTGAAAGAAAGATGAGTTTGTAACTCACTACACGCAGCACAGACAGCGAAGCTCCGTGTTGTTTTGGGCTCTTTATTTAAGAGGTGGTGTGACACAGCAGAAAGATGACAGTTCTTCTCTAGGTATAACTTCAGAGAGCAACAAGTGTTTCAGAATCATGGGCACCACAAACGTGTTCTTTGAAGAGAACTGATTAAAACAAAAATAAAAAGATGAAAAAATAGGGAGTATGATAACTTACGTCAGTTATGAAAATGGAATTTTTATATAACTCTTTAGTGGAAAAATGCAGGCAATGCCCTCTACTTCCAGTTTCAATTTCTCAAATTTAGCTCAATTTTTTGTATCATATTTGTCCATGTTTTATTTCCTTTTATAGAGCAAAACATTTTATTTCAGGGTCAATTTAAACATTTCTTATTTGCAATGCTTTAGTCAATGTGTTTTACTTGAACTGAAAGAGTATTTCAGCAGAGAGGGCAAAGTGTTTTTGACTGGATTGTTTTATGTGCTATGAGCTGATTTTGCGATTTCCTCAACGGAGAAGAATTTTTTGTGTAAGCCCAAAATGCTTATTATTTTTAGTGAGTGATTCAGACAGTG
This sequence comes from Rynchops niger, assembly GCA_013400035.1. Taxonomy (NCBI): domain Eukaryota; kingdom Metazoa; phylum Chordata; class Aves; order Charadriiformes; family Laridae; genus Rynchops; species Rynchops niger. Next base: position 50,617 of record VXBH01002255.1, read on the forward strand.
AATGAAATGCAGTTCTAGTTCAGACCATCTGTTTATATTACTAATATCTGTTTGAGTTTTACAGTATTTTCCTTTTATTTCTTTCTCCATTACTCAGTGTTTCCCATTCAGACATCAGCACTCCTTTCATGCTCTGTCTCTCTCGTTCTTTTATTACGGTGCTATGAAGCTTTTCTTTCCCAAAAGCTTGGAAAAAATTGTCAGTTACTCTTGTCGTCTTACATCTCTGCGGCACATAGAGTAGTTATTTTCTACCCTCGCAGATTATACTTCTTTTGTTTCTTAAACTCATCAACCATGAGAATCTGGTAGCTCACTGTGACCACCTGATGATACTAAACCTGGGTTGTCTAATCAATATCTTCTTCCCCAAGATGGTCTGCCTTCTTGCATCCAGAAGCCACATTTCAGTTTTCATTTCATTACAATGTGGAAAAGAAGGAGGGGAAAATAAAAAGTGAACAAAGCAGATGGAAATAAACGGCACAAAATCTGTTTTCTTTAAAAGTTGGGCTTTTGATGACTTTTTTTCCTAGCAAGAAAAGAACTAAGAAGGGAAAAGAATCCGTGGAAAGCTGTTTTTTAAAGATGGTTTCTCTGGAGTGGGGTGAGTTTGGGGAAGAAATAAACTATTCCAAACTCACCTATAAGAACTGCTAAATACTCTTATTTTAGCTGACGTGGGTCCATATGCAGGTGCTGACCTGGAGAGTGACAGCTCCTTATTTCAAGCCTTAAGGCGTTCTCTCTGAATCCTCAGCCACGCTGGCTTTCTGCCAGGGAGGTATGGTGGCGGGGTTATTTTATTGTTTACTGTACCGACCAGGATTATAGAAGAAACATAGTTTCATTAGTTATGGAAGGCATCCAGAAATGGGGGGAAATAATCAACAGTGCAGTGTTACCAGCCACAGCTCCCTGCTGCTGATGCTGATGGGGTGTAAAGCTGTTGCCCATCATTTTGCAAGCAAGATCTATTGTTGCTTACTAGAGAGAGGAAGAAAATTATAGTGACAAATGATAATGTTGTTGACTCCCTGGTAAGAAAGTGGAAGCTTTATTGCTCCACAATCAAACAAACAACTTCCTTTGTATCTAATGAATAGGTTCAGCTCCAAGTCAGACATAATTGCAGATAAACCCTGCTTAATATAAAAGCTCAAAACAATTAAACTCCCCAGACTTCATCAGTTCTTTCTCAGTGACATTTGTTAGACAAATTGCTAGGAAAAAAAAATTACATGCAAAAATCTTGTAATATATTGGATCAGTATGGTTCATTCTGAAGTGGAAGCTCTGAAAAAAGTTAATAATGCGAACATTATTTCTATGATTGCTTTAGGACTGTAGCCTTATTTCACACCAAAGTTCTAATGTAAGGTGCCACTTTTTTTTTAATTGATTTATTTATTTACTTGGGATAGGGGCAGCTGTCAGCTTACAAGAGCTACATTACTGAGTTCAGTCTGCACCAGGAGCAGGCCCTGAAGACATTTCAGTAGAGGAAGGGAGGAAAATGGCAGTTTAAAAATTTCAAATTTTTCATTGAAGGGAGTGCATAAGCCATATTAGGAGAAGCTGGAAACTATTTGTGTTCGGGTTGTTTTTTTTTTTTTTTGGAAGAGACCAAAACAGTTAGTGTATTCACACTGAATTTAATTAAAACAATTACATGTCCCCGCTCTGAGCCAGGTATGCGTGTCTGAGGCTGAGTCTTTTACAGGATCACTAAGAGTCTGGCATGAGACCTTATGTCTGTTTCTGTAAGGTGATTTCTAACTTTGACCAGACATCTCATCTGAGACCTATAGCCTTCTCCTGCTGTGTCCAGCAAATATTTCATTGCATCAATATTTTTCAGTTAAAAATGTTATTTAGAAAGTAAATGACCACAGTTCATTTTTACACAGTGGCCATGAGGACGTCACTACAAATGAAAGGACTCCTGTTCTGGTTTAAGAGCCTTTGAAATGCTTCCAGACAAGTGCTCCTGTTTGTCTTCTGATGCTGCTCCCAGGAAACAGAAATTTCTGAAGGTAGGAATCTCATCTCAAATAATCTAGGAGGCAAATGTTTATTTGGGTGACAAAGAAGTAAACACAGACTAGTTCACCCAGCTTTGCTAAATACCCTTCAGTTTTTGGGTTGGTATAAATCAAAGATGTGTCTGATGAGCTATTTTTAAAATGCTTTTCTCAAATAAATTAATTCATATGTCCCAGTTCAGCAAGAATAGAAAGATGCATGTGCTTCTACCTTTCCCCTAAGTCTAATGCATAAACTTGTTCCTGAAAAATATAGATCAGGAGATAGGGATAACCCGTTTCTAAAGGAGGCTAATGTTTTACATACAAAGTACTTAATACAAATGGCCTTTTGCATTTCTTATAAATCATGTCGTGATTCGGGGGCCTTTATATCCAGAGTGTTCTCAAAAGAGATGTGGAGGCATTGCTCTCTGGTTTGCACAATAATTAGAGAGGTGTTTCTTTCCTGCTGCAGTGGAAGAACGTGAAATAGTGGTAGGCTGGTGTTCCTGGTGCTCACCTGGACTCTCCTGTCTATCCACCTGCCCTAAAGCAACAGAGAATGTTGCCTTACAGGAGCATGGCTTCTTTGGGTCTTGTTTGTTGTTTTATTGATCGAATAAAAAGCTGCAGTGAAGATTTTATTTTCTAAAAAGAGTAAACATGACAGAAAACCTCAACAGCAGGCTTTGCCTTTGCTTTGCAACTGCAGCTGCCTGAGGTTACAGGAGCAGCTGAGCCTCTTTTCCTTTTTTCTCCTGGTAAAAATTTGGAAATACGTCCTTCAAGCTTTCTCATCTTTTGCTTTAATGAACTAGGAAGATATGTTTCTCTGTTGGTTTTACTTCACTGAAAGTGTGTTGTTTTATATTTTCAGTGCTGCAGCCATGCCGCTTGCATTGCTTATGAAACCTATGCTGTAACTTGGCCACTGGCAAATCTTGTAACTTCAGTTTTTCACTTTGGATGAATATCTAAAACAGAAAATAAAATATAACTCAAATTCCAAAAAAATTTTGGAAGAACCTACCTTCCTGCAGCATGCCATCGTGGTCAAAACTTTCTGGCTACTCACAAAAATATTCCTTTCATGACTCTTAATGGGGGGGAGTTTCCCCTTGCCTCTGATGGACCAGCCTCTTGCTTCCTTGTATCTACTGCCTCAGCCAGGAGACATCAAGGGGAATATCTTAGTCATGAAAACTCCTTTGGCTTCTGTTTCTTCTGCATTCTTGCAACAGCAGAGGATTACTGACATGTACTGTCCAGTCCAATAGTTGGTGCATTCAAATTTGAGCTCTTTTGGAGTTCTGGTGCTGCTGGGATGGCTTAGCTCACATGGGCCACATCCTTTCACACCACATAAGAAACTGGCAAGGCCCAACTTCTGTGGGCTGTCCCTTTGCCAAAGTCTGTATTTCTAAGACCTTTTTGAGGAAATCCTCCCTAATCATTATACTATAACCTGTCACAGGTAGTGGCAGTGGTAGTGTGGACCTACAATGTACAGCACTACAGCGTTCAGTCAGCTCTTTCGTTTGATCTGGGAAAGACTCAGTAATGAACAACCGTGTGTATATACCAACTTTTCCACCATTTCTAGCACCAAGAGACCTATAGCAATGCAATCATTAAAGCATGCATTTTCCCCAGAGGCTACTTAGAGAAAATATTAAAGTTTCAACATTGTGGTTAGTAGAAGATTTGGGTCTATTATTTTACTGCTTTTCCCATCCATGACTGTAATGATTGTTTTTGCATCAATATGTTTTCAGTGTAAATGAACAATTATATTTCACGCCTCAGGCAGTTTAATTTCTCATTACCACATTAAATACGAAAGGCTGTTTTCCTGCCTCAGATCCACAACATCTGTCAGCATTTGTCTGAAAAAGTTTGTCTGCTTTGGAAGTCAGTGTGGTATCAGACTGAGTCACCATCAAGTTAAAATTTAGAATGGGGCTCTAGCATTCCTGATAACACTTGCAAAATTGAAGAAGCTCTTGTGTTTTGTTTTGTTTTGTTTTTTCCCCAGAAAGCCCCTAAGGTAGCATATATGAGGTTTATGAGAAAAATCTATACAGAATTCCTACCTCAAGGAAAAGAAGGCATCACTAAGAGTAGATAAATAACAGTATAAGGAATGATCTAGGATCATACCCTTATTCAGTATGAATCACTTCAGCATTCTTGATATCAGTGAAGCTTTGCTCGTTTATCTTAACCATGAATTTCAAGTGGTATATTAGAGTTAACTGCTGTCCTACGCTTCTTTCTGTGAGATGAGTGGCCTCTTCAGGACAGAAAGTCAGTTTTCAAGCAGCTGAGGTCTAATTGTACAATTCATTTAATCTAGTGTGCTTCTTTAATCACATACTTTGTGAAGTTAGGATGCAGAAAAGTGCATGTGTCCCTGAAAATTATATTATTTTAATAACCTGTGGTAGTTGTCTAATGATTCTAGTGTACAAAAGGGAAGCGGAGGATTTGATACCTGAGAATCTGAATAGTGGACAAGAGAGCTCTGATTTTGGTCACAAGAGAAATTGAGCTGTCTGTGTACTGGTTAACAATTACAACTTTTCACTCACTTCCTGGTGTACTATATTCTTTAGACTTTCATGTATTAATTGGCTGGGTAACCAGTATCACCTAGAGAGAAAAAACACCTCCTAATTTTCCAATTATTTTAAAAACAGCCCTCCAGTGGACATAGTGGAAATCCAAGGAATAATTCCACCCTTCTTTTTGCAATTTCTACCTGCTCTTCCCCATTTTTCATGTCTTTACCAATGTATTGTCACCTCTACGTCAGTCCTTCCTCAGTTTGTGTTGTGTGTCTGTGTCTTAAAAGCCTCCATTTCAAAGGCTGTCAAGTTTCCTTACAGTCTCATATTTGCATGCCCAGCTTGTCACTGCAATGGATGAGAAAGTCTGCAAAATAAGAGAGGAACACAGAGAAACTCTGTCTTATACTTTTGTGGATATTATTTTCTTTCAAGAGATGAAATTAAATTAGTTTAGTTCATTTCTGGAACAGCAGATGCCAGCCATTTGTGTGACCATCAATCCCTCAATAGAGAACATTAACGGAAGTTTCTCAAGGCTTTGCACATCGTTAGTGGAAGACAATGACTCTGTGGGTATATGAGTCATTATTTCACAGATGCTAATGTGACGATTTTTCTTCTCTTAGATTTCTACAGTTACTATTCTATAAAATAAAACTTTAATCCAATGATTTACTGTTAATAAAAAATATCAGGCTGTTGGTTAAGGTAAGAGATACATGGATTGAATCAGTCCTACATGTTTCTCAGCTCTGTTTTAATGAAACTGAAACACTTCTCATCTTTGCTTCTTGTTGGGATTTGCACACTTGACCTCTTTCAGCTGTCCTCTGACACCAAAAATGGAAGAGTGGGCCCTTGGGGCTCTTTATGAAGAGCAAACTCTACCTAAGGGGCAGGTAGAAAGTTTCAGGAGAAGGAGAGAAAGATACAGAAGCCATGAACAGTCTCCTAGTTTAAGCTCACAGCTGCTCCACAGTTGCTCTTTTAGTACTTACTGATAAAAGTATGATTCAATGGCCTGCTTTTCTTCCCTGGTTCTGCTGAATTGTAAAGGATGCCACAATTTCTATTTGATCATTATTAAGGAAGAAAAGGTTCTGGTCTGTTCTTGGAAAAATAAGATAATTTATCCTTAGGAGGTTAAAGTAAAGTTGAAAACTATCATGCCTACACTTAGTGAAAAATTATTTTGAAATGTAATTTAGCCTGAAAAACTACTATAAATGGTGAAAATGGGTAAGCTGTGGGTAGCTTTCCTCTATGCCTCTTCAGTTGCTAATATGAATGCATACTATTACCGTTAAATTCCTCTGAAAAACGTGCTGAGAAAGTGCAGTGCCCCATTTCCTCAACTTAGACATTCATTGCCCTGTAGGGTGAAGAATACCTTATTGTTGCCTGTTTTAATACTGGAGATTGCATGACCAGGTTGGCACATATCAGAGACATGAAAATATGTGATTACCAATAACTGGTAACAACCAGCAAAGCCTTCTGTCATGCAGCAAAATATTGTGAGGTGCATTGGAACCTGTTGATTCTAACAGGCTTTTGAATGTGAGCAAGACAAAATTTTTACTAACACCTAGTTACTATTGTCCTAGTTGCACTATAACCATGGTCTTCATGAAAACTGAAATCATTTTAGGAATGACAGTATAATAAAATAATGACAATATAATATAAATTTTAAAGCCAATATAACACTTTTTTCTGCATTGAAAATGCAGAAAAAATACTTTGGGATGGACTCCTATGCCAAAACTAGTTTCCATCTAAGTTGAGGGAAGAGAAGGTAATTTTAGCTTAGATGTTGCAAATTCCATGTAGAAAAATCAGGGGAATGCTCTATAGCTTAAAATTAAACGTGTGCTTGCCTGAACTGGGATTTTGATAGTGCATAGGAGTGTGTCTTGTTCAAATTAAGCTAAACAATCTTGATATATAGAGAAGTCTAATTTTATAGTGCCATTGATCCTACTCCGCTACTGTCGACTGCATCTTTGGTACTGATTTAATTTAGTCTGGGTTTATCACAGTATGCTTTTCTATATGAATTGGTTCTCTAAATCCCTCTAGCAGGGATTTATAATGACAGGAAAAAGGGTCTAAGCCATGACTAGTAACTAAATTGTGACTTCCTAAGCTTCTAGAAAGCAAAAGCAAACATGGGCTCCTCTGTTGCTCCTCTCTTACTAAAACAAGAAACAGCTGTCTTAGCAGACACTTCTACAATGAGCACTATCATCAGACGAATATTAGCACGCCAGCACCTGCTGGCAACTTGTCAGTTCTAGTTACAGATCAAAGCCTTAACGTTGTCAGGAGCAGAGGGGTCTCCCTACCCCTTCTAGAGTGGTCCGTGCACTTGGACAGTCTTTTTCAGGGAAGTCATTAACACCACGCCTCGACTAAGTAAATTAACTGTGGCTAATTTCATGCAACTCCTTCCCTACCTAAAATAAATTAATTTAGGGACTGAAGAGGCATGAGTGGCCTTCTCAATTCTGTGGCTTATGAAGGCTGCAGAGACTGAAGGAAGAAAATTCATCCTTTGAAATTCTGAAACAGCTGTTTATTCACTTCTGGACTTTAGCTAAGACTGAAAAAAAAACCCCTAAACAACAAAACAGACCTGTGCTTTTGGGTTAGGATCAAAGATCAATATGTTTGAAAGCCTTAGAAGAGTTTCTTAATAGAACAGACTGCAACATTTCTTGATCCTATTTGATCAGGTAGGAGGGTCTTGTCATTTTTTGGACCCATCTTATTTCCCAGCAGTGAGCTATTTGTTAGAGTGTTCGCAAAAATGTCAAAGTTGAGAAAAAGAGGTATTTCCAGAAGCAAGACTGGAGCTTCATGTATGGAAATATTCCTACTATAAAACGGTTTTTTAAAGTTAGTAGTATTCATTCAGCCAGGAGCATTACTAAGGGAATTAGTATCCAGTGACAACAACCAGTAAATTTGGCATTTGAAATACTAGGCACACGTAATGAACTCGCTTGAGAGCAATCTTCATAGATAAATAGCCATAAAATGAATGGTTCTGGCTAGTAAATAAATACAAATACATTATGTTCCTCATGAACAGATAAAGGCTTAAACTGTTTAACAATGACTCACTGTGGACTATTAGCCTAGTTTTCCATAAAAGTGAATGTTCTCATGAAGTTTGCAGCCCATGTTTGCAGACTGATGTGGTTTGCATAAAGCCGATGAAAAAGAAAATTTCTAGAAACACAGGCAAAGTATAAACCTTTCAGAAACTTGCCTAGCCCTCCATGCTAGTTGTTTTCCTTCAATTACAAAAGTTGTGATATTTTTTCCCCTCCTGAAATGATCTGCTGCTCAGTCATGCTGCTTAATTGATTCCATTTCATCTGGTACAAGCAGGTGGCATTGGATGCAAGGAAAACACCTCCTTGCACAAGCCAGGGGCATTCTCCTAGGCCTCGGGATTGCTAGAAAATTAGGTGTTTGTATCTACACCACCGCAACTCTGTTTTCACCTTCTGATATATATATGCCCGCACTTGCGAAGAGATGTCTGCTAAGGAGTAGCTTCAAAGGAGAGGCACTGTAGCACCACACTATGTAATTTCCCATATAGTTTCCATGGACCTGCTTGGAGACAAGGGGAAAAGGTACATGTCTAAAGTAGCTCTACTCCACTGTCGGGGTTTCTAGCGGGCCTCCTTCCCAACCTAAAAGCCTTATGAAAGATTGCTGTGGTAGGAGGGTGGTGCCCATGCAGTAAAATCGTTCTATGTCTATAGCCCAAGTAGTAATTAGTTTTGCTAACTCTGTTATAGTGAGTAATGCTCCTGTATTGAGGTGTGTTGGTAATAGCCCCATTGTTCCCTATTAGATCCCGATGACTTATGACTTTATAAAATATATAAAGTTGCTGTCCAACTGTTCTGGGGAATTTAGTGTTGAATGGGCCGTCTGGTATACTGAGTCCAGTTTACTTGTTCTCACAGGAATGACATACAATAATACATTCTCTGCTAGAAAAATACATCTTAGATCTTCAGCCCAGCACAGTTTTTCGCAGCATCTATCAGGACAGTGTTTCAGAGATATACTTTTCTTCTGTTACAGATATCTCCTAGTTTCTTGTCTAGATTTATTTATATTTTGCTTCTGTGCCAACATTATCCAGTAGCTTAAACCTTTTTCTGCCTGCACAACACTTATATGAGGGCACTGGATAATGAACTGCAGGCAGGGATGATATTCCAGTCCTTGGCTTCTCTATTTGGGGTGAAAAACAATGTGCTCTGCTGCGTGAGGCTGCCCAGCCCCTGGTCATCTAAAGAGTCTTTGTGCCTTTCCCTGTTTCAGTTAATCTTCCATCGTCGCAGATGATCAGGGCTATCCACAGGATGCAACACAAGTTTTTCTGAGTGCCTTTTATAGTGGTACCTTGTACTAGACTTCCTTGGAAATTAAGGTGTTTTTTTACACCTTCAAAAACAAAGGGTGTTTTTTTTAAGGTATTATGGAACTGCAAAGGCATAAAATTGTAAGGGAAAGTAAGTAAGGGAAAACAATCTAACCAGTGCATGGTACTGTCATTCTTTTCTGTTTGTCATATGATTATAACACTAAAGGTAGAAAAAGAGTAGCAGAACCTATATTTTTTACCCATACGACCTAAAGAATGGTTCCATGTAGATAAAAGCATGAACAGTTTTGGATAGCCTGAGACTATTATGAACACAATTAATACCAGCTGTTAAATTTTTGCCGACATGCCTTGTACATTAAACCATTAATGACCCTACTTTGATTGTACAAATAATAGATCATATATATAACCTACATTAATAATAAATATTTCTAAGCACTTATCTAATTACATCAGAAGCTTACATTTCTCCTTTATTTGAGATCTAAAGCACAGAGGAATGGTTTGTATTTATAAATGCCAGGGCAGAAAGTGTTTTGTTCAGGAGCTGAAACTGGATCCTATATGCATTTATGGGTTTTATGTGGTTGCTTATGCCACTATTGTCATCTACACTGAAAATTCTTATCCTCCTTTCCTGGCTGAATACAGTCTGAGCTTGCAAGTGCTGTTCAGGTTTCAAGGATGCAGCCAACTGAGCTGTTCTTATCCTTTCTACCTTCCCTCCTTGTAGTGTGGTTGCAGCACATTTGGAAGCAACTGGGCATGAAAACAAGCATTTCTTTATAGTTATTCTTTTAACTGCCCCTCCAGTGGTCTTCTGTCTTCTTTTTGCGAACTACTGCTCTGCCCTCTAGTCTGTGGGAAATGGATGGTACTTTATATCACCTTATTTGGTGTTTAGTTACACATTTTCTTCTCGGACTGCTTCAGACTGCCAGCGTAACACTTAGGGGCTCCAGGCTGCCAGCCATCGTGTGGTCTGCCGGGCCAAGAGAGCGCTGCCAATATGCAGCTTGATGGCCAGAGGGCTACTCACATTCCCAGTAATACCAAGAATATTGTTCAAGGAAGCACAGGGTTGGCATCAGTAACAGGAATATATATGATAGTAGAAACACACATCATATGGCTGGGATGCCATGCAAGAATGAAACAAGGACTGCAACAATTATGCTGGGAAGCAAAGAATGCTAACCGCAAGTATAGCAGAGTCCCTGCTTTCATATTTCTGCTGTGTGGAGGCTAACAAAATACATGCCAGTGTCCCAAAAGCTGAACTCATTGATCCCTCCTCATGACACTGTTCTCCTACAACTGAGAGGGGGCAGGGAAAAGGAGGCGCCAGGGAGTGAGATTTCCCCTGACAGAACAGAGGTGTCTCACCAGCGGGCTGTCCCACCAGGCATCCCAGGAAGAATCGTCCAGGACTCCTTCACTGGTGGGTTCTAAGGCACCCATAAGAGTCGGAATGGAGGAATGGGAGTTTCAACACAGTACGCTATCCACCCCATATTGGTTATTGTTTTGACAGATCTCTATGTCCAAAGGCAAGATGGCCAATGAATTCCGCAGGTATTTAATAATTCCCTGAGGTGTGCTGGGCTGCCGAAGGATTTATGCAGTGCTTCCGTTTCCTCCTTCCATCTTCCCTCCAGGACTCCTTGTTGGTTTGTGTGTTTCTTCTTTCATTCCACCCATGTTGTCCTTCGTGTGTTGCCCATACTGAAGCAGACAGATTATGGAACTGAGGTCAGCAATGGAAACTCTGTTTATAAATCTTATCCTGCCACCACTTTTTCAGGGAGAAGAAATGTCATATTTACTTTAGACTTTCAAGGAAGTTTTAGTAAAATAAAGCTTTTGGCAGTGATCTTACTCTGATATGTTCCGTTGTTTGTCTTGTGGGCTGACACCTGCAGTTCCAAGAAAACTGAGTTCACAAACAAAAAAGGAAGAATACAAAAATGATGCAGCATGCCAGCTGTGGCCTTGCAATGCAGAAATGAAGAGGGGAAAATAATTCCTTACTTTTCCTTCCTTCAAGGAAAAAAAGATAATGAACAGGATGTCTTTGCAGTCATTGAGGGATCTGAAAGGTGGCCATTCCGCCTTGAGGCTTAAGCACATCTACTCACCAAGAGAGGGAAAAGAGCAGGAATCCATGCCACTGCTGTGAAAGTGCTAAGGAGGAGTATTGAACTCAAGGTGCTTCCCAGTGACGCAAGAGGAAAAGGAGAAGAGGATGTAGAACAGGTTATTGCAACAAGTGGTGAAAAGGAGAGCAACCTGGGACGCTGTGCAGGTTCTGCATGAACCCCAGTAACAGACCTGTGTTGAGGCCGGCACCTATGCAGACTTTTGCATGCAGTGGGTCACCTAAGAAGACGAAGTCCTTCCGGTAACACAAGCTCCTCTACTATTTGGCCAAAAATATGGAGTTGCTCATGCCCTTGTTCCACCACCCTCTACAGAGCACTTCTGGGACATGCTAGCTGTCGGAGCTGGAATTATGAGTGTTTCTCAGGAGACAGGCTGCTCAAAAGCTTGCAAGAGGGAAAACAGCTCTTGTGCTCCTGTCCCCCATACACTCCTACAATGCCTAGGCTCCCAAAGAGAAGTTGGAAGGGGCAGAGATCCCGTATTCATCTGTGTGTACTTTAAAATTGCATGCAGACCTGGAGAATTGTTTGATTGTTTCTAATTTGCATTTTAATTTTATTTATTGCACTTTCTGTGACACTGCACAATTCTTTGGCTGTTCAATAAGGATAAGCAGCCAGCTCAGCTCACTACGTGTTCATTTTTTTTCCCCTAAACATAACCGTGAGTTTAGCAAAGTTTTGTTTGACATTTACTGTTCTCCTCATTGTGCCTGTTTTTAGCATATATTGTTACTTGTAATGAAATAAATTACCACTACTATGGCAAAAAGTTTTATTAAAATATCAGAAAACTGTAAGCTGTCTACATAAGTCAGTTAGATGGCACTCCAAGAACATAAACTAGCAGTCACTGAGGTTGCCAGTGAGATTTTATATGGCAAGGAAATCATCCTGCACCAATGCCATCCATAAAATTATTCAGGCACAATAATCCTTATAAAGGTCAGTGGCTCCTTCATCATAGGATGATAAACTTAACCCCCAAGTAATACCACAACCAATTTAAAGCACTATAACATATTAGTACAATATGTTCCACAATAAAGCAGAACCTTACAGGAAAAAAAGCACTTGCATTTGAGAGAAATCACACATCAAATCACCACATATCTAGGATATGAACTGAGGAGACATTTTGAATTCTCATTTCCAGTATTGAACCTGGGTTTGTGTTGCTGATAGGAAGGACATTAAGATGGATGCTTGAATCATTTACACAAATTACCAAGGACATACATGGGAGTCCAGAATTCAGCCCATTTGTCTGAGTTTAGTATTTTTCTCAGACTTCATATGTATTACGCAGGGCACAGCAGCACGCCTCCACAAATGTGATATTTGTAATAATTACATCAGCTCTGAAAGGTAGCTCCAGCTCGTCTCCAGAATAAATGCTGAAATTGCTAAGAATGTAATTAAATTACCTGTAGGGCTCCATATCTCACACACTCCTTAAGCAATGTTGGAAAGAATGGTAAGTGCTGTCCTAAAACATGTTCATAACTATGTAGTTGGAGAAGAATGCTTGCGTGTCACCTCCCCAGACCCCCAGCTTTATGAACTTTCCTAGTACTTCCCAAACTGGTATATTGATCCTATCTCTGGGATACCCCAGGTCCAGCACGCTCCAGGATGCTTGTCCTTGGTGCTCATCAGCTTTGCGGGAAACAAGCTTGGTGCATTGCTCAGAGCAGTCTGGAGGCTTCATTCTCTCAAGGCCAGCAGCTGTCTTCACACACATTTCTATATACATATACCACATATATGTGGTTTCATATACCACATCTGGCAGTACCTTTCATAAAGGCATGATAGGCCTGCGGCCCCAGTAACCCGTCCTTTGGTATATGAAATGAGGCAGCCAGCTGTAGAGGTGCAAACTCCCTCAGTTCTCAGTCCTCAGGCACAGGACAAGCTGTATTTCCATGAAGATCTACTTCCTCCTGAGGTAGCTGGAGTAGCTAATGTCCAGCCATTTATTTGATCCCACCCATTCTCTTGTTCAAGAAGTGATGAATGCTGGCCAGTCTTGTCTATCTGGAAGCACTTATTATTATTTGAGAAGAAAGTTAAGAATTTTCACAGTACATGACTGCATCAGACCTACTTTTGAAAAAGGTGTCTATCTCATGTATGTTTGTGTTGCTTCTTATTCCTGAGCTGGGGGAACATTCTGCACCCATACAGCAGCCAATTGCTGTTCTCTTCTTTCTTCCACCTACATGAAATCCAGGACGAGGTATTTGAGCAGGACGAGTTGCCAGCATCTGGATGATCAATCCAGCATCTGCCTTGGGGATTAGATGATTTATTTTGTTTGTACTTCATTTGTGTTATCCAATTTAAATGCTACTTCATTTTTTCTAAATGTCCTATGCTCCACCTAATCTCCATCTCGTTTAGGATGATAAATAACCAGATTACGTTGGTCAGTTGCTTAAGAGATTAAAGCAAATCAAATCAATCACTAAAGCAAGGGTTTCAGTCCCTTGCTGAATTTCTTTCTTTCTTTCATGAGAGGAAGCTCTACTTTGTTTTTCCAGAAGCATCTTCTTTGTCTTCAGAAGGTCTTGTCTCCCAGGGCTTCTCACATAGTAAGGCCTACATTTTGGCTTTACCTAGCAGCACCCTGTAAGATTCCTATTTTTTTTCCTCTAGGTATCTTAAACAGCTGATGTTTTGCTTCCTAAAATCTTGGACATGTTTCTGACTTATCAAGGTTAGAATATGGAGGCTTTTTGATAAGTTCCTTTGATAGTAGCCTAAGCTAGATATTTTTAAGTAAAGATGGTTTGTAAAACACGGAATATGCATTTCACAAACTGTTCCTTTTCTTTAAAGTGAGATTAGGAAGCAAAGGAGATGTGTCTGGAATAAGAATTTATGAATAGTATTACTTTCATCGTCGTCTAAACATTCCCATAATGCAGTTGCCCATTCATCCAATTTTTCTCTGCTAGCTTTGTGACCATTCATCTTGGATCTTTTATCTACAAACACTGTTTTCACAGAAGTAACTTTCTAATCTTATTTTGAATATTACTAAATAGTTGACTTCCTTAACATCCCGGGACAGTGATTTCCATGTGGATTTTAGATACCTTTATAATGCATTTGTTGGAGAATGAGAATAATATGCTTTTATGGACTTTTATTGGACTTGGGTATATAATATAGAAGAGTTTTTAGAGTTCAAAAGGCAATAGCACTGTGCGATTGCACAAGATGATCTCTGTATACAGGCTGTTAACCTTCACATACAGTGTTTTTCATTTTGCTCTCTCTCCAGGGCTATATCAGCAATCTTTATTCTGCTTTTAATCATAAGTCATTATTCTTGCAACATTCCCTAAGAAGAGAAATGTCAACTGGTGACAATTTTGTTTCTGGCAGCAAACCAGCCTCTTAAGTTGTGTATTTTTCTGTTGCAGACTCTACTCCATCACATGTAGCTGTTTAGTCCTAATTACTCTGCCCTTAAACTGACTTCATCTTGGTCAGAAACATAGCTTGCTACTTTCTGAAGTACAAATGAATAATTCTAGCTAATATGATTATACTTTTATTTCTTTCTTTTACTTCCTTTTTTCTTGAGTTTCCAGTAACATTAGTGTTTTCTACTGCACAAGTCTTATGGGTTATGAATTTTATTTAATGAAGCCCTAAGCAGTTGGCTTTGGCCATTACTATGTATGCTGCAGTTTCCTAAGTAAAAATTTGTATCCAATTGCACATGATGTCTGGTCTCGGTTTAATCTCCCCAAATAGAAAATGTTTATTATATTTTGCATCAGTATAACAATGTTGGCAAACAATAGTGTTGGCTATTCTATCTGTTTGTGTTGGTCAGATGCACATTTATTACATTTATGGCAAAAAAGGCATGAAGTCAGTATATTATCTATTTGCTACAGATATTTAAACTTATTTCAACTTCTCAAACAATTTTCTCTGCAAATACAGAAATCTAAATTTCCTGTAATCCCAAAAGCTAATCTCTTGCAGCTGGAAGAATTTGGGCCGGGTGTGGTATGCCTCCTTTTCTTTCACCATTACAAAACCTGGTATCTCCGCCCATTTTCTGAGTATCTCTCCCTTATAATTTAAATTCAGCATGCTGCTTTGATCTCTCTCCTGGTTTTTCCAGATCCATTGTAAGATATCAAGTACATCTAGAATATATACATACATCTCATGTACAAACACATTCTTTTCACTGCTCTATTTGGCACTAAACCAGTTTGTAAGTTCCTAGGGGCAGAGCTGTCTCTTCTCTGTGTGCATACGCCACTAAGCATGTTGTGAGCACTCAAAGAATAAGCCAACACACATGCAAAGCCCCTCCCTGTTAATGCTAAATAAATTTTCCATAGTTAAACATTCAGATGCCAGGAACTGTGAAATTTGTGACTGAATTAATAAACTCAGTTGTGCCTTCTATGGAACAGTGAAGTCAAAAGCCCTCTACTTCAGCAAGTGCTTCATCTGAGACAGTGTTTTTTTTCATATTTAGTTTGCAAAAATACAAATATAATAAACTTTCATCCCACAAAATCCTCGCGTAACATTTTCACTGGGCCCTAGCTAACATTGGGACAGGTAGTTTAATCTCAGCAGTCTGTTGACCTATGCAATAATGAGTGTATCTGTGCTACAAACCCTATTGTTGGGCTTTCTTGGGACCAAGAATATAGAGTTTTTGCATAGCATTTTCATTTTGGAGAATAAACCTTGCTTTCATAGCATTATTCGTCTGAGTCTGCAAGGCTCCACTTGTCACTGTCACAAGGAAAACATACTCCTAAAGGCTGAACAGGTAAAGTAAACCAAGGGGCAAATAACATCTACAGTAACGTTTTGCACTACTCTCATTTACTGGTAGTTTTAAGCACTGGAAAAGCTTGCAGCTGCAACACACTGCATTGTGTTTCCACACTTGTGCCATGGGCTTCAACCTTCAAGTGTTAGGGATCTCCCGCTGCAAGACCTTCCTCCTCAGGGTAATACCTAGCAAACGTAGAACTGTCCCACTGGCTTTAGTGGATGTTTTTCATCAATAAAGGACTTTAGAAAGTCACGATTTTTCTTCTCACAGTCATGACTGTATTATTACAGACTTCTGTAAGGGGTGCCCATTGCAGCAGGGCATATTCACAGTGTATACGTTTAGACTGTAAGGTTGTAAACCCAAACATACAGTGAGCCTTAATAATGTAAATATGTTCAGCAAATGGAGTTTGGTGGAATAAAAATCATTCTTGAGCCAAATCCATTCCCAACAGTAACTCCTTGCCTCATTGCCTGTCACAGGCGCTCCCAGTGGTAATAGGTAATAGGTAATAGGTTAGAACATCATCACTACCAGTGATGCAAATCTGCAGTTCATCTGGTGGGTTAACAGTGCAGGATGATAATTTCTGTCAGTTCCTCGCTGTGTTTCTCCAAGCACAGAGGATATGAACTGTGATAAATTCTGGTAAAACTTAGACAGCTGACAGGTATGTTGACAGCAGGAAATTGGGGAGGAGGGACTGTATATGTTATGTGCTAAAACTGAACCTGTTCACACAATTATTTGCTCCACGTATAATTAAAACTGAGCTCAACCAAGCAGCTCTTTTTTGCTCAGCTCTCACTTCCCATTTAGCTTCAGCCTGGCAAAGAGGAGTTGGTGGTCCCCTCTCAACTTCCACTCCCTGCATCCAAAGGCCCTCTGGTTATGCCAAAATGATATGCCATTCACATTCAACTTGGCAGGGTTTCACTTATGCTTCTTCTTCCTTACATTTTTATTAGCAGTGACATTGCTGCCAAGGCTTATGCACCTCTGGATGAGATTTATGCAAATTATAAACTAGGCTATTTTGTACAATTGCTAATAATTTGCATACAACTGTACAATTTAGTTTAATATGTGCATACTGAGCACTGGGGAAAGGCTTGTAAGTGAGGGGCCAGATGTCTATTGCAGTCTGCCCACAGTGACCTTTTCCAAGCTCCCACTTTCTTTTAAAATGGGAAGCAATAAAAATTGCCTTTCTCCCAAGGAAAGGCTATGCAACTTGGTGGTACGGTAAGCACAGCAGAAACGCAGAACTGTTTTCAGCAATAGGCAAAGAGAGGGGAATATCGGAATATGTGGTCATTGCTCCGATCCAGCTCATCCCCCGTTTGCTCTGTAAGTCAGGCGTGCGTGGGCAAAGTCATACATATACTCTCCCGCTCTTTCTCTCCCTCCTTCACCCTCACTTACTCCTCTGACTTCTCTGCCTACCTGTTTCTGTCTCTCAGATATAGGAAGGGGCACAGTGAACTGTTGATACTTAACTGTAAGGTAACATAAGTAGCATCCTTTTGATGTGGTTGTCAATGAAAGGAAATGATCTCCTTAGAAATAGAATTATATGGTACTGTTTGGGTATAAAGGTAATGTGAAAGTCAGTGGAATAATGAGTTCTGGTTTAGGAAAAAACACGCTCCTGTTATGATATGCCAAAGACCGAATTTGATGTAATAGTACGAATAATAAAAACATCGTCAAAATTTAGGATTGTGATTATTTTAAAATAAATGCTGGTTTTAACCAGATAGATAGGGAAAAAAATCTATTTATTTTATTGCAAGTTGCTGTCTTTGCCCTGGAACTAATTTGGTTTTGTTCAGTTTCAGCAACCCAAGTAGATCCATACCATGATGTTTTGTTTAATGATGATACGGGTTATATAAATGAGTGAAAAACTTACCATCTTCTATTGCTTTGTTGTGCTCTTGCCTGTGCCAATGGTACAGCTGGCAGAAGTGTTTGCTAGAACCAAGTTACTTCTTTTTAATGAAAAAGGCTTGTTTGCTGAGGTCTTCTTTTTATTATTATTATTATTATTTAACATACCTGTAAAGAGCACTGCGGAAGCTCTTTGTGTGTACACATGGGCATGCATTTAGAAAAATCACCTGCAAACAAAATAAATGTGGAATCTTACAATCTAATTGGAGTTTCTAAACTCATTAAGAAAAGGAACACTAAGCTTTCTAAATCCTTGTAATAAATGGAATATAATTTTGTTGCCCCCTCAATTACTTAAGTCTTGGTTTTCATCCTACAAATATTCGTGGCTACCTTCAGAAAAGTGAGCATTTCTAAAAACTGCTTTTGCTAACAATTTGTTGTCACTATTTGCATAAGTAATTTGATGAGTTAAGTGGTTAAAGTGGTGAGAATGGGAACATACGTTTTTCATTAAACATTTAGGGTAATTATGATTTCGGACATTTTTTCTTTCTTAAGCACAATAATAACATACACAGTCATCATCCCAAATGAGCCTCACGAAACTTAAATAATATTTTTTAAAAATCTCCCATGAAAATATGAAATATAATTTGCTATGGAAGATATGCCATTTGAAGTAAATCTACACAAATTATAACTATTTGTGAAACTTGTTTGTCCGTAATGGTGAACTGCTACGTGGGTGTAAACATACCTGGTTTTGTTGGGATATGTGTTTGCATTTTTATTAATACAGCTGTAAGGTTTTTTTTCCCTAATAAAATACAGGTGTATTTAATAGTGTGAAAATTGTCAGAGATAGGCACTGTCCTGCTAAAAAATTCTCTTAAAGGAAAAATTTTAGAATAGAAAGGGAATCTGTGTATTATGGAATTCCCTTTGGAAAACCTAGTCTGTTTTATATTGACTTTGATTCAGAGGCTAAACTACATTTAAATATTTTACAGCAATACTGCCTTTAAATGGGTTATAAATAATTAACTCAATAGCTGAACAGATGTCTCTGTGGAGTGCAAACTCTCTATATCTTAATGAATAGACTTAATAGAGTAAAACAAACTTCCAAGCTTTCAGTTATTGGAAAAGAGATGACAGGAAATCTGGCATGCTGCTCTGTATAGAAGAATCAGATAATCTAGGACTAAAAGCAATAGAGAGTTCCTAGACATTTTTTATTATTATTTTTGAGCAGTCAAATTCCACAATATCATGGCCTATAACATTTTGTTCCCACTTTTATGTTAGAAGAAGCCTTGATTTATTTTTTTTTCCTTGCAACACTCTTCACACAGGAATGGGAAGGACAAGGATTTGCTCTAAAGAAAGCTTGAAAAATACAAAAAACCCTATTCAAAACTCAAGCCGGTTCTGAAAATTTAATGTAATAAAAATTCTTCAGGACTGACTTCATAATATCCTCCTGCTGAAGAGGAGACATGATGTGGCAGCAGAAGCACCNAAACAATCTAATTAGAAATTAGCTACAATGACTTACAAAACCTTAAGCAAAACCTAAATCCAAAAATGAGATGATCATTCCAGATTCCCTATCCTCCCTTCCTCCACTTAGCACTTACAGGACATAAAATTACAAAATAAAAAAAAAAAAAACAA
>VXBH01002255.1:71001-186894 GCA_013400035.1 Rynchops niger
AACCAAAAAAACAAAAAAAAAAAACCAAAAACAACTTTACAAAAGAGTCAGAGACTTGGCCTTTTCATTACAAATTTACCATCCAGAAAGAAACTGTGCGTACGATATGGTGGTGCTCCTAAAAATCAGAAATTACACAGAAGTACTCTTCAATACTTGGCTGGGATTCAGAAATGGCGTAACTCAAGTTATTCCTGGTTTCCAATTTTGTTCCTGTGCCATTTATCCCTATTCTGACTTCAGTGTTAAATCCCTTCTTTTGGGTGTAGACTGTAGATGTGTACATACTTGTATAAAAATAGATTTCTGCTTGATATTACAAGTCTTTTCCCAATATTTGTAAAATTCTTGAAGCTGTTTCTAGTAGAAAATTATAGTGTTACAAAAGCAAATATTTTTTTACAAAATCTTATCGTATAAGTGTGTACCAATATATCATCCATCAGTAATACAAGGTTCAGTAATCCATAGTAATACAAGATTTCTGTGAACTTGTCAAGCATTTTTCCCAGTTAGAACAAAATCAGATTTCAAAATGTAATTCCAAACAGAAATACAGATTTTAAGCAAGATTTAGTCCCTGCCAGCCGTCTGTGTATTTTTGAGCAGCATCTCTGAGCAGACATCCAATAAACCCCCAAAACTCAGATGGAGAACAAGGGAATTTGGAGAGGATGAAAGGCAACACCATAATTTAGTAAACTAAGTTCAAAGCTTCTCACAGCTTTGGCAGCAGTGCTATTAATTCTTATCATCTCAGGCCTTTCTGAAAGACCCTTTCTGGAAGCATGTGAGTAGGCAAAGCCCCACGCTTTCACTTGTGAGAAGAGTAACTTTGAAACTTTCATACTGGTGGAAGAAATTTGACAATACCAAACCTTCAACGTTGAAAGATTGAAAAGGGAAACAAAAATACCCAGCATTTATTTTAATTTATTATTACTATTATTATTATTATTATTATTATTATTATTATTTAAAGGCTATTGTTTTTTTAATACCTGGGTGAGGGATATGGAAAATTACTTTGATTGTGGCCTTTGTCAGCACTAAGGTATCTTAAAACCTACCTTTGTTCTGTCTCCTTTTAAGATGAACCTCTGAGGGGAGGCAGCACAAAGTCTGTCTTAAGAACAATAAATAAGAAAGGCACAAGGTCATGAAAAGTCATCCAGTAAAACCAGTGCCGGAGTGTCAAAGGCAAGCGCCTCCAAACTTCTGAGTAGCTCAGACTGTACTTGACTGGAAAACATGACCCCTGAGTAAGGATACAGGAGAAACTACCTTTAAGCAGTGGCATCCCTGGCTGGCTGAGGAGCATGTTGCTCATGAGGGGCGTTCATGGCTAGCAGGATCCTGATACTTCGCAAGGCCCCTCAAGTGCCTTCCTATCTCAGCCCTGCACCCATTCAAGAGAAGGTGCCTCAGCAGAAATGGGTGCTTGTAATAATGATCTACATTCCAAGTTAGAGATGTTCACAAAGTTTATTCAGGGGAATAGTAAAATAAAATACGATTTCTGTTTTTTTCCTGTTTATTTAAATTATTTATTTTATTTTTAAACGCTATCCTTTGTTAAATTCTGACGAAATCTTAATTCATCCAAGTGGAGCATCAACGCTATCCTGTATGTCCAGACCTGCTCTGTATGCTGAGTATACTGATATTTTCTGTTGTGTAACTTTGCTCCCCTCGTATCGAACATCAGAATCCTTAGTAAATGGCTATCTTCACAGTACAGAAGTATTAAAAAGTGGAAGGAAGCATGTGGGAGCAAAGCCAACCGCCTACATGGAGCAGCTAATGTTCTTCTATTATCAGATCTCTGGCAGCCTGTGCCAGAATGCTACATCTCACCCCATGGATTAATTTTCACAATTGCTGCTTATGCAATATGGGGAATCTTAAAATGTACGCGCCTAATTTATTTCCTTGTTTTCTCTGTGTACAACAGACATAATATGAGGAAGCTGCACTCAAATACAAGCTCTGTAGGCTGTTTTCCAGGTTACGGCTAGTGATCACAAACACTGAACCAGGTGTATCCCAAGCACAGTGTGGTGGAGTGTGGTAGAACATGTTCTGTGTCTGCCCAGCCTGGACCAGGCTTGCGAGTCCCTTCTGTTAAGCAGCGTGTGATGTTCATTGTAACATGCACTCGTTCAACTTGGCACTGCACTGCAAAGGCTGCAGTTAGCTTTCATGTTTGCACGACCATTGCTTCCATGTTTAGCACGGCCATTTCTGCCCAAGACTGCTGCGGAGAGTAATCATAGAACGGTTAGAGGTGGAGGATGCTGCGGGCCATTCCAGCGAGCGGGAGAGAACAACACATCAATATGATGCAGGTTCAAATCCCACTTTAATCAGAAAGATGCGTTGTTATATACTATTAGTTCTACCGTACACGCGATCATGCTCCGTGCATACAGCATAGAGTAAGCTTGATTGGACCGCACGCATTGTCCACGCGCCCATAGTCCTTTAGTGATTGGTTGGCCCAACAGGCTGCTATTTTTCCCAAGTTCTTGTTATCAGCATTTCACTCCCGCATTTTCTTGTTCCTCTGCCAACCTAAAACCACAACTATCTCTTCAGCTTAACTCATGACCTTGGCTCAGTTCCTGATATTCATTTAGTATGGCCAAGGCCCCAACAGGAGGAGGTTTTAAAGACCATCTCCCTGTCCCCGTCTCTGTGCACAGAATCCAAATGCACACTCTAAAATATGCATCACCAAGAGGCTCACTGGAGTTCAGTCTGAGTAGTTGCATCATTGAATTTCATAGGTAACTTCCGTTGTCACGTTTGGCATTTGACAACTTTTTCATTCTGAATGGATCTGCTGTATATTTCTATATATTAGCAACATTCTTAATTGTGTTAGTACATCACAAACATCATTTTCATATTTCTGAAGCTTTTTCTTGTGCCTAGCAATGCAAATTGTCATTGACATTTTGTCAATTAATTTTGAACTGATAGTTTTGAAAAGTTAAAACTGTGGAAAAAGTAGGTAAAAAAAAAATTTTTTTTCACCTAAATTAATGATTTGGCTATTCCTTAAATAAGAGCATTGCTTTTAAAGTAGTGTAAGCTAAAAGTTATTATGAGAAATGTGAAATTATATTAGCCATGCTTGGATTATTGAAGGAACAAGTAACAGGAACAGTGTTTTCTACAAACAGCATAATTGGTGGAAAGATTTCGCAGCTTTTCTTTTTAAGGGTCTCTATATTAGGTATTTTTTTTTATTTTTACAGTGTCCCTTTTGTTTCTTTTCAATGTATTTCAAGGAATTAACTTGCTGTCAAGAAGATTAGTTCAGATTTTCATGAAAATGTAAACAGCATGCAATAAGGACTCTCTCTACCCTTTCCCCCACCCCAGTTGTGCCACCACTCCTCTGCGGGCGGGTCATTAGAGGAGGTCTGGAGTGGGTGATGAGGCTACGGTGCCAACAACATGCTGAAAACTCAGCTCTGTTTTTCACTGAAATAAGTGGCAGTGGCATTACAGCTTTCTCATCACCGAGTTGACAAGCTGGCTGATGAAATAACATGCTGTGGTTCTCTGAGAACTGCCTTCAAATCAACCTCTGCGAGGCAAGGGACGACCCTTTTAGCACAAGCATCCAGAACAGTGGTTTGGACTGGTGTCGGCAGCAATTACCAAGATGGTCTTTCTGCTCTTGTCAAATTATTTTGCAGCCTGTGGATCTCTGCGTCTGCCTTTGTCCCCGTTTCCCAGATAGCAGACAGGTCTTGTTATCATCTGGGGCAAACCTAGAAGTCGAGATTTTCTCCCTCCTGTGACGATTGTTTGTTACCTGTGCTGTAAATGTCTCCAGCCAGTTTACCTTAGCAGGTGGGGAACGGCTTTTGGCTTCCCATGGAAACACCAACGTAAATTATTGAACGCATTTGGCAACAGTACAGTTTCAACTCTTGAAGGGACAGAATTCTATTGGCGTATCTTTTGGTGAATTACACCACCACAAAGAGTTTCTGCGAGGATGCCTTACAGTAAACAGCAACACTCTGAGACATCCTGGATACAGAAGAGGTAGGGAGGATGATTTTGCAGTCATCTTATTTATATCTTTGAAAACTGAGAAAGCGACAATTGAGAACTAATTGTTTGTCAACTTTGACTATCCAGGATACGGCCCAAATCCTATTTGTCTTCCTGGCATAGTGGATTTGAAGCTGATAGCGATATTTAACTGTGTCCAGTAAGCAGGATGTATTACTTTGTCATAGAGGGTGAGAATAGCTGGCAGAAATCTGTGAAATAATTGGCACACAACTCAAATACATCAGATGATTATCCCAGCTGAGCTCTTCCCAAAATAATTGCCAAACTAAATGTGCCAATATTGGTGCTATCGCAGACAGTTCTTCACAAATTTTCCCTTTCTTATATTCCTTAATTTTAAGTCTGTTTGAGATGGTCTTTTACATGAACAAAGTAAGACAAGGTTCCTGCACTGGAGATTTTACAAACATGTCTGGATAGTAGAAGAATTGAACAAAAAGATAAATGTATCCTTTTTACAAAAAAACAAAAACACCAACCACAGAAATTACTTCTCATCTGTATTTTCTGAGACTTTTTTTTTACCGACAATGTTTTCAGGAAACCTCTAAGTGTTTTAGAATGAGGAGAAATTATTTTTAAACCACTTTCTAGAGAAGAATTAGCCTATCTGTGTATTTGTGTGGGTAGAGATGAAAAATTAGTACTTTTACTACTTTTACTGAACAAAGATGGAAATAAACATTTCTTTCAAATAATGAAATAAAAAAGTCATTTTAGATGTTTCAGCCAAAACATTTCTTCTTCCTCCAGCACAAGATAATGTAATATTTGCCTATGACTGATTCTTGAAAACCTCTGGAAAATAGATACCTACAATGTGTCTTTTATCCCCACACTTAAGCAACTAAAACGGACTATATTTTCCACAATGCAACTAAAACAGACTACGTTTTCCACAGTGCCAAGGAGCTTTCCTTGAGATTTCCCATGGGAAAGAGACCCAAAAAAGTCTGAAACATAATTAATTGTAATACATAGGTCAGCTATATTTCAAGTATCTGTGGCTTGTAACAGAGAACTGTACGGCAAATGGAGCAGCAGCCAACCGTGTGAAGGGGATTTTGCATTGCAGAAAGTCGTCTGGGGACTGGTTTTGCACAGCTGCACTGATTCAGTGGTTGCTTCATGTTACCTTGTTTATTATCTACCTGCAAGAAAGACAAGGAGCATCACAGATAAATTCCTAAAACTGTACCTGCTGCCATGTGGGCACCACAGATGTTCCTGTAACCATCCTCTCGTTGTGCTCTAGGGAAGGGTGGGAGCACGTACAGCACACGGTGATGGCAGCATTGCCCATACATGAGACAGACATGCAGGCAAGCATTAACAAAACTGCAAGGCTTGCAAAATGAAAAGTGAAATCCTAACCTGGGAGATGTGCCAAGCTTTCACCAAAACACTGCTGAATGTTGCGTGAAGGGGAGAAACCAAAGGGAAACTTTTTTCTAAGTTCTTCAGCACTAGTCTGCATGCACAGTTTTTCCCAGTCTTTATTTTTGCCATTTTACTGGTTCTTACAAAAAAAAAGGAACAAATGAGCTGTAATACGAAGCACTAAGTCTAGTCTCGCCTTGTTGTCCCAAATGTGGGTTCTTTATCTGGTGTGCAAGCCCATAACAAACAGAGCAGAGTTATTTCCAAGTTTGTTCCATTAATGTGCAGAAATGGGATGCTTGTTTTAAGGGAGCACACCTTAGTTTCAAAGTTTCCCTTTTTATACAACAATTATTACATATTCTAAAAATTAATGCAAGTTCATTGTTATTCTCTTTAATGATTGGTCAAGATTTCTTCACTTCCTAGTGAAGAAGTAAACCAGTGCGCAGACTCTGTTTTCTTCTTCCATTGTTCTCTTCTGAGTAGGCGGTATCACTTGGGTAGGTGGTTAATGAGTCAGTGGTCACAATCTCCCCCTGCCAAAATTCCTTTTACCTACTTCTCTAATCTTGGCAGTTTGAGGTGGTTTTCTTGGTTTGCTGACCAGGCCTACAGTTCATCATTCTCTTGACAGAAATATCCTGCTTATTAACAAAGCTGCATTGTCTAGTAGTTATTTCTTCGATAAATCATGTCTAGTTACTATTTCTCTGTAAATAATGTTGGGGCCATATAAAGGACTTCTAGCAGCAGCAGCGGGTTCCCTTGGTTGCTTTGATTACGTTACATTTCATTTTTCTAGTTAATATCAATTTTACTACAACCACCTTGTCAACTAAATAGAAAAAATATATGTAGCTCTTTGTTGACCAGATTTGCACACAGTTTCTTATCGTACATTTTCTTTAATGAAACAATTCAAATGTTGTGTTAAAAAGATGCCATATAGCTACATTCATCATAAATTCTTGTGATGTTCTTTGCACTTTGCAACTCTTGATGCGGTATTTTCAATATAAATATGACAATGTCAATCATAACAATTCATATCAGGAGTGAAATTCTAATTAACTATTTGATTATATGAAAAGTGATGAAATCAAATCTGGAATTCATGAATAAGTGAACTGTGATGAAATTATGTTGGGCTGACGTATAGCAACTGTCATCTTAATTACAATCTTAAGCTGTCATCTAAGACTTTTCAACATACAAAAGTTTCTTCTTGGAAAGAACAAAAACTGGGATTCAAAAGCCATCTAACTCTCTGCCGTTGACTTGCCGATGGTGAAATAGCTTTCTAAATCTGCTTGGATTTAGCTGATTCCTCTAATCCTTTTGAACAAAGTTTCCTTTAAATTTCTGCCTTATTTGCATCAAGGACTGCTTAGGCATCTAAGCAACAAGCTTCTGACCCTATTTTTATGGTCTTTGAGTGAGAAATGCCCATTAGTTTATGAAACATTTCTCAGCCTGTAGGAAGGCTTGATTCCTCTACTGCCTGAGTCTGTGTAACTGAACCAGGTCTGCAGCTGGTGGAAACTGGCGTGCAGACTGCAATATTCAGTCAAACCTTCAGTCACATTTTCTTGAGGGATTTGACGCATTTGATGGCTAATGCCATCTGTGATACCTTCCACCAGCCTAAGCTCCCTTCCCAGGCACAGGTTTTCCTAGGAAATCTCTAGGTAAAACGCTCGTTTTCAAAGAGCCCCTTTTACTTCTGATAGGCACTTAATGAAAGCAAGTTTCACAGTGGACCTTCAGGACTGTGTTAGCAGCTCACGAATCATAAGTGAGAGGAAAACCCCTGTTATATGCATATCTGCCACTAAACGGTATGAAATACTTTAAAATATGGGAATTGTATTTATGCTGCGTTAAAGTGGAACTAAGTTTTTATTACTGCCCTGCGAAAATACAAATGTGAGGTATAAGAACTGCATGCTGCATATGTGGGGTAAAGCTACTAGTAAGGGCTGTTGGGTTTGTCACTGCTTCTCATTCTAGAGCTCTGTGTAAGTTTCCCGACATATTGTCAGTTCCATCAGGAATACAGCAAAATTAGCATCCCAGTGATTTTTGTAATGTGGAGAAAGTCTGCCAGAAAATATATTCCCTTCCTTTGTATACAGCAATGCGTTCACAATCAGGACCTGGTTACACTACATTACATTTCCTAGCATTAGGATAAGGGAATATTTCTGCTTTTACTCCGGTGTCCTTTTTAAAAAATTGAGAAAATATGTGGGGTTTTGTTCCTTTGCTTTGCTTGTGATGGAAGGAAGTTAATTTTCCAGTTCAGGATCCAAACTGGAATTTCTAATAGAAATATATTCATACATCTCTTACAATTCTTTTCAATGGGTGTAAATTATCTGCGGTGCTTGCAATGTAAACATTTCAGCATTATAGCCAGAACTTGAACCTAAATAATCTCCTTTCATTTTCACAGCTGCATTTAGTGCAAATAGTAAAATTGTACAAATGATGAAAAGCAATTAAGTCTATTATCTTAATAACATGTACACATATGAATAGTTCCATCAAACACAAAGGAGCTAATTTACTGCATGAATGTCTTGGCTATTTAACATGCTTTCAGTGTTAATGACTTAAGATGGAATATTTTAAAGAAATGTTTTAGGCTTTGCACAGTGTTTTTGACAGCACTCACCATGGCACAGCGCTGCTCTTTCCTCTGACCTTGTTGCAGTGAGCTCTGTGTGAGTAGATTAACGTACAGAAGCTTTTTGGAACTGCAAGGAGCAACCACCTAAATTGCAAGGAGTGGGGAAAGCTGTACTATCCATGCAAAGAATGGATAAAAAAGACTGAAGACCTACAAAGCCAAGTGAAAACGAATGAGCTGCTAAAATGGCTGCCTTTTCCCCTAGAACATGTTAGAAGAAGTGGATGTGAGTGCCATTTGGGGAACATACGATCCTTTTTTTTTTTCTAAATACTCACCTCCTGTCACAGTAGTTATCTTTCATTGAAAGAAGAGAGGAAAGAAAACAATGAAGATGCCTGCTGAGTGAGTGTTCATTGTGCATTGCAGTTACACATTATGCTAACAAGCCTCAAAGGATGTAAGAAAACACTTCCTTAAAACAGCTGATTGTATATTTCAGTGTAAGAAAACAGATAGTGACCTCAAGGTTTTATTGCTAATATTTTCAGTCTTGCAAACAAAAAAAAATCCATTTAAAAAGGCTCTTAAATCACAAAGAGCAGTTCCTCATATTTTCCTGTATACTCAGATTCTTACTAGGAATCAATTTGTAACCTTCTGGTCCTACGAAAACACTGTCTTTCTCAGTAAATCTAACTATGGTCAGGGTATATGTAAAAAACCTAGGAAGTATTGTTTTCCTTCTTATTTTTGCCTGAGTGGCAGAATAAAAATCTGAGGAAATAAGAATCTTTTCTCTTCATAGGATTTTCTTTTTTATTTCACTCTGCTGTGTTCCTTCACACTGCTTGCTCAGTCTACCATGCATAGGAGACAACCATGGTTCCTCCTGAATTATTTCTCACCACTTGCTTTCATAAGGGGACCTGATTTTAAGCACATAGTGTGGATCATCTTTAACATTTATGCTGAGGAACTTGGGCAACAGCTGTTCCATAAATGCTACAGAGACTGTATTTCCATCCTTACGGGCATGCTTCTAATATACATACTGCAGGGACACACGTAGCCGCCTGACTTCCACACGCCTTCGGTAAGACAGGAGTGTCTGGGGCATAAGAGAAAAAGTCTAGCTCAGATACTCTTTCTTCCTGCAAAAGTGCTCAAAGGAAAGGCTGTAAGGTGGATACTTCAGGGAGGAGGAAGAGGCATGGATCTCAGGGTATCCAACACTAGGTACTTTTTTTAGACTGATCTTTTCGTGACTCAACTTGATGATTTGCAAGCCATCTCCAGAGCAGACCACAGACGCTAAGGCAAGATAGCTCCATAGTGTACTGAGTTGAGTTGGCTTGTCTTGCAAAATTAAAAATTAACTTTTGCACAATGAAAGACACATAAAAAGGTAAAATGAAAGATGGGACTTTCTACACCACCTTCTCTTATTGATATTGCCATCTAGGTGAATTTTAAAAGTTTTTTTTTATCAAACAAGATTGCAATCTCAAGAGCTAGCAACAACTTCCATTGCATTTTGAAGACCAATGTTGTAAAAGTCTTCATAGAAATTAAGTTAGAAATGAAGTCATGTCTCTAATAGGGCAGAGCAAAACTACTGTAACTTCACAGGGTCTTTCGGTGAGCATTGGCCAAGTTTATACATTTGACTATTACTTCTTTTTCCATTGCTGTAAAAATTACATTGAAGTTTGTTCTAATATTCAGACAGAGAGTCCAATAATACTATCAGCTATGCGGTAGCAATATAAGGAGTGTGTTGAAAAATGAGGGTAAACGTCTTCAGTCAAGAACAGAATTCCATAGGAAAAGTTTTAGACCCCGGTGAAGCTATAAGGAACTGAGTTTATTCTATCTCTCTGTACAATTACGGTTAGGATAGAGATGAGGACTTAAATATCTGTCTAGATAAAAATAGTAATTTTTTTTACTAGCCAACTGAGAAAGTGCTTTTGCTCCACAGGAAACCAGATACTAAAACAAAACCATCATTTTATGAGATAGAGCAGAAACCAGCTGGTATTTAGGAGTTTTAAAATGAGATTTCCAATCAGAAAGTATGGGAAAGCAATGCAACTCCCGCTGTCTAAAAAAAAATCTAGACCTTCTGTTTTCAAACTTTTTGTCCCTAGTAACTCTCTTTCCGTGTAACATATATCTCAAATTAAGCAGGTACAAAGGGAGCTATCACCTTAACGCCTTTGTATTTCACTGCAGGGAGGGGTAAGAAAAGAAAAAGGAATGTTATTAATTATTTGCAATTTTTCTAGATGTAAAGGCAAATTGAATGGAACTGGCATTTTACACTTAATATTTTAATCAGTCCATTCAACATGGAAGGGAAATTTGTGCTGGCAGGCATGGCGCTTACCCACATTAGCTAGGACAAAATGCTTTTACCTGGGAAAATTGGTTCCTACTGTACTTCTCAAAGAGTTCAGCTCGCACGGGTGTTGATTTGAAGGTAGGACATTGATACTCAAACCCATGCCTCTTTTCACATCCTACCAACTGACTCTTCTGCTTTTTTCCACTGGCGTGAGGGACCCAGTACAGCTAATGATGTGAGTTTAGCTTCATCAACGAAAGAGTTAACAAGTTTTAATGACAGTCCGTACTACTGGTCATTACCAGTAATAGCCTGAAAGCAAGAGGGAACAGGACTTGTGATTGCTTTTCTGGGCTGAAATCACTGAGGCACTGCAACGTGATACTGTGAAGTACCATTTTCACAGATACACTTCAGAGTAGAACTCCTATTTAATTCTGACAAACATAACTCAGAGCTAATTAAATTACCTTTTTTCTCTACTGTTCTTTTGTGCTATTGAATTTAAAAAAAAAAAAAAAGAGGAAAAAGAGAATTTACTGGAGTTACTGAAAGCTCCGTTACCATTAAGATTCATAGCTTCTTGAGAGACTCCGAAGTGCTTTGACACCAATAGAAGCAAGTACAGGTGAAGTGCAGCCATTTCGAGGAAAATTATCATAAGCAATTCAGGAAAGTTTTAGAAAAGAGTGAAGGAAAGCTCTGCAAGATCAAGAAGTTTTGAACTAAGCCTTTTCCTTTGTAACTGAGAGGGTTTCAGTAATGAAGCTAGTGCTGTCCTAAGCAGGGAAATTGCAAGAGAGTAGCAAAAAGAAAGCTGGAGTTGCGATGCTGAAACTGGAATTCATGTGGGAGCCCATCATCTATGGACTTTTGTTACCATCTGTGTGTTGTTAGATACTATTATTAATAGGAGCATTTAACATTTATTTTTATACCGCTGTCAAAATACTACCTCAGAAGTTATTATCATAGCATTCTGTAGGAAGCATAAAGAAATCTGATGAATATCTGTTATGAAAGCTATTTCAAGTCCGAGTTTTTGTACCGTAACTTGATGAACGACTGAGGTGTTTTACTGAATTCTGAACTGAATAGCAGAATGTCTGAAACTGTTCACTGGGTCATGAAATATTACTGAGATTATCTTAATTACCTGTTCTCTGGTAATTTTACTTTTTAATTTAGTATAATGGATTTTATGTCACTGTGCATGTCATGCAACCCTGTTGATATAATGCACATTACTATGTTTTATATATTGTTATATACAATTAATAGTATATTCTAGATACAATATAGAATATAAACAGATACTAAGAAAACCTCCAAGTCACAACTGTTAAATTACTTAGCTTTTACTGCTTCCAAAACCCAACATCCCCACCAACCCTGTGATTTTATTCCAGGCAAAGTAATATGGTGCATGTATGTCACTACAGAGGCTTAGTGAAAAGAGTAAGTTTGCTGCAAGAACATTAAGCATACGCTGATAGCTATTCTAAATAAAGTCTTCAGTAGCATCCTTAGTGCTTCTACTCTGCAAATTTGTAGAGAAGTGTTGCTGACGTATTAATTATCCTGTGATAAAACTAAAAGCAGGTTACCCACAATCTCTTTCCACTGAAAAGTGTAGATTCATGTCTGAGAGTCATATCATTGTATACTATAAATTGTATGGGGGAAAAAATATATTTTAGCATTCAATTCTGCTGTAATTTTATGCCAAAAAAGCCCCTGTCAGCTGAATGCCTGAGACAGGCCTGTTAGTGGCTGCATTTTTATTTTCTACTTGAGTTTCTGTACTTTCACTGTAGCCTCTCATTCCTTAAAGATGGTCTGAGAGTTGAATGTCAACGCAAAATTTAAAGTTGATCAATGTCTCCCATTTCATTTAAGAAAGAGGATCCGAATATGGCTCCCAGCTGTTTACAGAGAGAGTGACTTCCCCTCGTTTCTACAGGATTAAGAAATTAAAATGTTCTAAGACCAAATTCTCATACTTGCTTTCAATTTAAAAAGCCAGTACAAATAGGTTTGACAGACTCCTAAAACTTCTTTTCCTCCAGCAGTACTTTTAGAAGTAGCATGCTCTTGATGAAATGTGCACAGCTGGCCTATGAGGGGAAAGCAGGATTTTCCAGTACAGCTGTAACACCAAAAGTCATTGCTATATGTGCATGAATTAACAGCTTTGATTCAGATTAGGATGTCAAACAGGGCTTCACACCATCTGCTTAGTGATACTGCTTTGGCAGCTAGGGCTTGGTTAGGCTGAGACAATAATAGTAGTTCTCCAAAAATCAGAAATCCTAGAATACAGAAACTGTGATAGTCTGTCCTTGGAAGACATTAAAAATATTAATTAGTTAATGTATATGTTACTTGCTCTACTTACTACTAAAACATCTTCATTTAGGATCCTCAGCTCAGCACTTCCATAAACATACTAATAATTAGTGAAAACAAACCTGGCAGCTTATTTTCACAGAACTAAGACAACAGGATGAGGCTGTGGCAGTGGCAGTGCTTAGCACATGGATTGGTCAAAGATCAGGCAGTCACTGTGAACTGTGAACAGTGATTTTCCAGAGAATTGATGCTGGGGTCTGTATAACTTGGCAATAGCAGTCGAGAAATTCATAGTTGATGGAAGGATTATGGAGATATATAAAGCCTGAATCTTTCATTGTGATCACATCCATGTGTTGCAAGATTGTTTGCGGTGTCTTACACAGTAGTGCCCACCTACTCCCATGGAATAGAGATGTCCTATTTGTGTTCTCGGGGAGATGAGGATCCACCTGAAGGCCATTCAGAGGGTCTGGTTTGACATGCAAGTCTCACTGGGACATGGGAATATCCATCCCATCCCCCGCAGGAATAAATTGCTTAAGCCGTGTTTGGGAATGCATCCCATCCTGGTGTCTTAGACTTATTCCCACATATGTCAAACTACTTTGATCTGTAACACACCACGTAATGTAATTGGCTCCATTGCTAGAACTCAGTCTGCTGATGATTATCTTTCATTCCCCAAGACTCTGCTCATCTAGCCTACACTCTTATCTGCTGTTTGAGAACAGCTGTGACGGTACAGATGTTCAAAGCAGAGCCTCCTGTTGTATATATTGCTTTGAAATGCCATCTTTTGGACCTTCCATCCCATGGGAAGTTGACCGGAGCTTTATTCAGGTACTTGGTTTATTGATTTAGCGTATTTTGGTTTCTAAGTTAATATTGCTTTTTTCTAATTACGTTTCAGACTTCTTTTACTAGAAATCATGGGGGCGTGATGGAGTTCTATTCTGGTAAAATACTGGGGGAATCTAGGGCAAAGGAAGATGAGGATCTTTTGGCTTTAGTCTTGGATTGGGGAGGAGAAGCAGAAAGAAGGACTAGAGGAATATGATAGAAAGAGGTGGGAGGGAAGTTTTGAACTGAGGTGAAGAAAATGCATTCTGGAAGAATTAAGAGAGAGAAAGCAAAGCCCACGAGTTCCTGGTATATTGCTGAGGAACAGGCACTGTTTTCCAGAGGGCTGGGAGGAATTGCAAAATAGAAATATTTGTGTAATCAGAGATCTGGTTTAGTAAATATGGGGAGAAGGATCTATGGAAAAGCCCTTTATTCTTTCTTAGAGCTATGAAGATCATAAAATGCAAGACCTCTAGTGGGATTAGTGCTTTCTAGTTCAGAGTTTAATAATGTTCATTTGATAGAAGATCGAGGTGAGGACAACCTTACCTCAATAGCTGGGAAGGTGATACAGCAAATAATCTTGGAAACCATTTCAAAACATATGAAGGAAGAGAAGGTGATGGAGAGTAGTCACCATGGGTTTACAAAGGAGAAATCACACCTGACCAACCTGACAGCCTGCAATGAGATGACTACCTTGGTGGATGAAGGGAGAGCTGTGCTTGTTGTTTATCTTTACGTTAGTAAGGCTTTCAACTCTCTCTTTCCCATAAGACCCTTCTAGACAAACTGATTAAATATGGACTAGATAAATGGACTAAAAACTGGGGGAACTGCCTGCTGAAAGGGTTATGGTCAATGGCACAAAGTCCAGTTGAAGGCATGCCACTAGTGGTGTGCCCCAGGGTTCAGTATTGGGACCAATAGTGCTTAATATCTTTGTTAATTACCTGAATGATGGGACAGAGTGCACCCTCAGTAAGTTTGAAGTTTACGTTGACAGAAGCACTCTAAGATGTTACAAAACTGTTGGCACACTAGACAATTGTGCTGCTGTACAGAGGGACCTCAACAGGCTGGAGAAATGGGTTAACAGGAGTCTCAAGTTCAACAGAGGGAAAAGCAAAATTCTGCATCTGGGGAGAAATGATGCCATGGATCAGTGTATGTGAGGGGCCACCCAGATGGAAAGCAGCTCTGCAGAGAAGGACCTGGGAGTCCTGATGGACAACAAGTTGACCAGGAGCTGGCAATGTGCCCTCATGGCAAAGAAAGCCAATCTCCTTCTAGGCTGTTTTAGGCAGAGCATTGCCACCAGGTCGAGGGACGTGATCTCTCTCCTCTACTTAGCCCTGGTGGAACACAACTGGAGTGCTGCATCCAGTTCTAGGTTCCCCAATACAAGAGAAACATAGACATACTGGAAAAAGTCCACCACATGGCCAAAAAATTATTAAGGGACTACAGCCACTGTCATACTAGAAGAGAATGAGAGAACTGGGACTACTCAGCCTGGAAGAGAAAGGTCAGGTAGATCTTACCAATGTGCACAAGTATCTGAAGAGATGGAGTAGAAAAGATGGGTCCAGACTCTTCTGAGTGGAACCCAGTGACAGGACGGTGGGCACAAGCTGAAACACGGAGGGTCCATCTGAATATAAGAAACAACCTTTTTACTCTGAGGGTTCTCAAACACTGTCAGAGGTTTCCCAGAGAGATTGTGCAGCCTTCATTCTTGGAGATACTCAAAACCCGATTGGACATGGTCCTGAGCAACCTGCTTAGGAGGGGTGGAATAGATGATTTCCAGCGGTGCCTTTCAACCTCAACCATTCTGTGATTGTGATCCTTGTCATGTGAGTGGAGCAAGGAAATGCGCTGGAGTTTCCTTGCTGTCTGCCAGTGACAAATCTTTATTACAGTTTTCATTTCTAAGTTCTCAGATCCAATTTATAAATTTGAAATGTCTTTAGCTGGCACTGAAACACATAATTTTAAACTACCTGGCAAGAGTTTAGTGTTCCTGGTGACACATAGTTGTCAAATGCTTTTTACTTAATTCCAAAATATAATGTGTTAAGACAATGCACCATTAGGCAACAACAACCTGACTGCTGGGATAATTAAAGATGCTAAAAATGCTCAAGAAGAAAACTAGTGAAGCATTCAGTGACATTTTAGATCAAACAAATTATTTTTTTGTTTGTGATAATTTTAGTGTCTTCTAGAAATAGTTTGTCTAAAACAAGCTGATTGTAAACTTATTGTGCTTCCTGAGTTCTAAAATCTGTCTCACAGAAAAAAAATTATCCTTTATAGGACATGGGTATTTTAAAATATTTTTTTATTAATCTTGGAATAATATTTCCTTGTTCTACTTGCTTATAGATTTTCATATCGGATATTTGGTAGTTATTTGATGTGCAAACTTAAGGTTTGCTTTTGGATGTTTAGTTAATAAAGCAACTCGTGCTAAACATCTGTGTTGTTGCTATTGTCAACGAGTCACTTTGTGCTTCTCAGCATTTCAGAGAGAAGGGCTGCGCTAATTAACGGTTGCTGGAGAGCACCCCCTTGTTTCTGAAGACAATAACCCCTCCGGCCCACCTGCTTAGCAGATCATAAGCACATGCCAAGATGAAACCATAGGCAGTGTCAGAGTTGGAGTCTTTTCTCACTCTTTTTTGTTGTAGATAGAAAGACAGCAAGAGGCAGGATAACTGGGTATGAGTTCCTCTGGCAGCCAGGAAACTTACCCTGTTAGTAGGACATTGGTTCTATTCCTGCCTTGACACTTAGGTGCTCCCTGGCACTGGGGTTGCCCCATGGCCCTGTGACTTGTAAAATTGGGATTTTGTCACTGGGGTGAAGATCACAAGCATTACAGTAAAAGTGCTAGTAAACCTTGTTTTACCTGAAAAACGGGTGATTGTTTGAAATGCTTTCCTTTTTCTAAAGGATGTTCCAGAACAGAGGTGGTGTCTGTGTTCAATTGAAATGATGTTCTGTTTTCATTCATGAAAACCTAAAAATTAAAACTTTGAAATATTCCTTTGGGGGGTTTTTTAATTATATTTCTCTATTTCTTTCTGTCATTGAATGCAGGGGAGGAAAGAGATGGCTTTTGGTTTGTATTTCTTCTTCCCCTTAGTTACTTTACACAGCATTTCCGATGAATTTCCCTCTCGTTTACCACAGCTGTTTAAAATGTTTATGTTTGTATTATGGGTGAACTCGATTCATTATAAGGAACAACGAGGAGATTGATGATTAGGATTATATGGGCAGTTGACAAAGATTTTTCAGGAGATGGAGAGGTTGTTCCATGTTGGAAGAAGGATGTAGCTCTGGGTGTGAAATAGTGTGAAAACAAGCTAGGCACCCCAGTAAAAAAAGGACATCCGTATTTTGATGAAGCAGGAGATGTCTAAATGCCTCCTTTAAAACAAACAAACCAATCAAACAAACAAATTTTTTCTGGTACATTTAAAGTTTAATAATACTAGTGACGGAAATAACCCAAGTGCAGCATTGTTCTCGATGACTCTTCTTTGTGCCACCAACTGCGTGTTCGCCATCCGCCCTCCCTGTGTGCCTGCCAGCTCCACAGTCACACCGCTTTGCGGTACATGGTTGGTTGGTTTTCTTTTGCTCTTCCCGGTCCACCGCCCCAACCTAGGGGGCAAGTCTCCTTGGTGGCCCCTCTGTCTTGCCTGTCTCTCTTTCCTAGGCTCAGCCTGTCGAGCAGGATTTGAGACCAACAGTCAGCGTTTTGGACTGGTTTGCCATCCAAGAGTAGGTTTTGAGCTATGTTTCCACATTTTTATCCTGTCACTGGACAGATGCCATCACCTCACAAGCCACTCGTCCCTGCACCTTGTGTCAAAGGCTACCACCACCATTGCCACCACTGTTTGCTTCGCCTCCTTCTCAAGTGGATTTCTGAAAAAGGAGCACGCTTGCTATATATGGCAGAGAGGGAAGAGGGATCATTTCATAGATCTGGTTAAGAGCACGAGCACGTGAACTGTCAGACTGATGTGGCACCAGCTGAGACAATCTCTGCAAGAGGTGGTAACTTAAGCAGGGTCTGCTGTTGCTAAATAGTATCATGCAGCCACAGGCAGCACGCTTATTCAGAAATATACTGCAAAGCAAGAGGAGGAATAAAGAAAGAGAAAGAAGGAACCAATAAGGAAGCGTTGGAATGATCTGAAATGGGGCACGGTACAAAGAAATTTTCAAAAAAGCACTGAATGCCTCAGAATAGATAACTGATTTTAATACTACGCCTTTTAATGGTATTAAACAAAACCAGGAGGAGGTGTGCTGAGAGACTGTGCCACTGCACAGGCCAGACAACTCCTATTCCATCTTTCTGTTTCCTAAGCCAATTTGCCTGGTTTTCTAGTGGTCTAACTCATTCCTCAAAAAGCATGTACATTTTGTCATAGGAATTCCTACATGATGGCCTGAATGTGAGCAGCTTTTGATTTGAAAATGTAAAAGCAATAGGATAGTATTAATCGGAAGCATAAATTATTTTGGTGTTTCTTCCCCATGCTTTAATAAGTCCTAAAATTACTGTTATCGTAGTGTGTAATTTAGTGATTTTTCACTTGAAATTGTGAATTTTTCCCCAGACATGTCTCCCATGTTTCTTCGTTTTGAATTGTCACTAGAATCTTCTAGAGAAAAACAGAGAGGAAGAACAAATAAAGCTGAGGCAACTTGAAATGTAAACATATAGAAGCAACTTCTCTGAAAACTGTCTCCTGATTATTAAGGAGGAGGGCATTGTTGCTTCAACATTAAAAACAATTCCCCAATGGCATTTGCCTTAAGAGAAATTAAGGTCAAATTATTGTTTTAGTTGTTAATTTATTTACTAAACCTGCTCCTAAAAATACTTTTGGCAGAATGCAGGGCAAATTGAATGAGGAAGGGAGGTAATGTGTGGAACTTTAATTTTCATCTGGTTTTCTATTTTTTTCTGTTTATTTTCTTCTGCTGAACCAGTGATTTTCAATCTTCCTTGATCTGTGAAATCCTAAAAAATGCAATAGCAGGCTCAGTAGGACAAATGTACTGCTAGGAATAAACTGCTTTTATAGTTACCCTTTGCAGCTCCCTTAAAAATCTCTGTGGATTCTCAGGTTGATCTATGGATCATAATTTGAAAGTCACAGTGGCAAAGCGAATATAGCCTCTTTTGAAAGCAAGTATTTTAAATACAGTGCTTTCTTTAGAAGACAGATTCTTGCCCTCCTTATTCTCTGCACAGTCTTGTAGAATATTAACTTTAGGAGCCAAGGTCTTAGTTGAAATCCTATAAGCATTTAATCTTCATTTCAACATCTGAGCTCAGTTGCATAATCGCTTATAAGAAATTACCCACAAAATACCTTGGATTACTCTCTAGCGCTCTAATACTCAAACCATGAACTCATAATTTTCAACTTTTAGGAGTATTCCCTTGACAAACCTTATATAAATAGAGGTTTTTTAGAAGCTTTCAATGAAAATTCTTCATAAAAAATAAATATACAATAGTCCAAATGCCATTTCAGTGACTTCTTGACAAAATATGAGACCTTTTGGGATGGACTAAAACCAGTGCTTTAGGAAAGATGTGTAAGTATTGTAGAGTACCGACTCAGAACTTTTATTTCTTGGTAAGGCTGGGGAGCACAGCTTCTGGAAGATGTTGCTTTGTGATAATTCATTTGCTTGTAATTTGGTTTTGTTCTATATCAGATCTGCCTCATCTGCTATGAGAATCCAGGTACGTTAGGAGTTGCAGCCAACACTCAACAGCCCACTTGTGCCTCCAGCCTTTCAGATAAATATTTGGGACCTATATTAGTATGTAGGTCTTTAGCATATACTAATATCTGAGAAACAAGGGGACTTTTCCCTTTCAGTTTTGTAACCTGTATTTGTTTCATCGAACAAATTGGTGGGTTTAAAACACTAGTGATTCAGAATAGCCAAGCGGTCACAGTGCAGTGGTGAAAATGAGAACAGATATGCGATCAGATGGGGTCCCTCCTTCTGTCAGTCCAGCACTGTATGTGAATGCTAAACGGGGATCCCCATGTAGTCACCTCCCTGCTATGGAACTGTTGAGTAGCATTTGCTGGCTAGGGTGCGATCAGGTATCACATTTTCACATTTTCTGGCAAAAAAATATTACTTCCCCTCAGCTGCTTGTCACCACCTGTCTGGTGGAAATTATTGCCCCTACACAGACAGCATAGCTACCCAAAGTGTCCAGACATCTGTTTCTCATGAATTCACCATAGCAGCAGAAGTAGTCCATGAAGATGACCTGGTCAGTCCTGTCTGCCAGGTCGGTGGGCAGTGGAAAACAGCAGGAGATAATAATACATTATTAAACCTGGATGATGTTACATCACCATGTCTGTAGAGTGCTTCACTAATATAATAAAACGGAATTGATTTCCAAAAGGACAAAACCTCAAAACTCCATGTGATTTGGTAGTCCAAAGGGTGGGATTCATCAATTTCCATTATATTCCTCAACAATATTAAATCCTTCAGTGTAATCACGGCAAAAAAATTTTTTTTACTCTCCTCTATGGCCTTTCAAGTGAAACAACTCTTACTTTTCCCTGCAGTTTGCCAACTCGCTCCCCATTTATTCCATCAAATTATTAATAAATATTCTAATACTAGGTGCCCTGGTGTCTGAACTCTCCATTAACCTCTCCCCCTTCTGAGAATAATCTGTTCTCTAATCCTTTGTTTCCTATTACTTCATCAGTCATTTTTAAATCTATGCAAGCATCTAATAACCTTCCATCAGATTTTCTAGGACAGAAATGGAGGGTTTTATTCTCGTTAACAGTATAAGGACCAGTTTGGACTTTTCTCTAGTAAAACCAGTGCAAACGGGCACTGCACGGGTGATTTTCCTGTCTGCAGCAGGAATTGCTTAGAAGATCCCCTGCGCTTAGATGTACTCACTGGCTTGGTACAGGATCATCCTAAAAATTCCCTTCAGCAAAGAAAGAGCTTCCCAATATCACTATCAGCATCTTTAAAGAAGAAAAGTCACCAGCCTTTATGAGATGTGCTGGGAATTATGCCCAAGAATCAAGGTAGGCTTGTGATGGCAGTTTCTGTGACCTGGGACTCCGATGTGTCTGTACAAGCGGCCACAAGCCCCATCCGCGAGCAGCCCGTAAGCCAGAGGCAAGGCAGCAGCGACTCTGATCAGTTCAGCAAAGTGTGTGGGAGCAGTCTGAATCTTGCCCATAGAATCATAGAATAGTTTGGGTTAGAAGGGACCTTCAAAGATTATCTAGTCCAACACCCATGACGATCTGGATTTTGTGCTAGCTTTTTTTTCTCACCCTGTCTCCGAGGTGGCTGCTGACTTGAAAGGTAAGCTGGAAAAAAAAAAAAAAAATCAGAAAGATTTGCTGGGCAAAATAGCTGCTTTTAGGGCAATTGGCCAGAGTAGCTACAGCAATTTGGAGGAGGAATAAATAGGCTTTGCACTGCACAACATTGTCCACTGCCCAGCAGAAGTGATTTCAGGGGGGAATGACAGTGACTGAGGCAGAGGGACAGGCTGAAGCCGGGCTGGGCCTTGGGCCCGCCGGTTGGGTCAGGATCAACAGAGCCCGTGTCCAGGCAAGAATGATTCAAGAGCCGTTCCTACCTCAAGGCAGACGGCGGAGTTGGGGCTGGCAGTTGCTGCAGCCGAGGGGCCGGTGTGGCCATGCCACGCTGCAGCCAGGGAAGCCCGGGCAGGGTCTCCAGGGACCTGCCTGAAAGGAGAAGTCTTTAGCCTGGTCTTGTGCAGGACTGAGGCACATTCAAGAACAGATCCTGTCTGCTCAGTGGTTTGTCCTTTCTTGTGATTATTTTCTGCCGTAAAAACATATTTACTACTCTTACTACATCTCCCAATGAGCATCAGTTATGTAGATCAGAAAATAAAAAAGGTTTTCTAGTAGATGTTTATAATAGACCAATATAACAGCTCCTACCCTGCGCATAGCCTTAGTACGACTACTTTTTTGCAGGGAAAAAACACACGGTTATCAAAATCGTTACAAGGAGAGAGGCCTCACAGCACTTGCCATATGCCAAGAGATACCAAAGGACAGTCCTGACCCATCCCACTACTTCTGTCAAAAATGCCACCAGAGCCACATCTCCCTGTCAGTACACAGTTGTATTAGCAACACATCTGGATTCGTGGAGCCCTTGTCTGGATTATTCAAACACCCTCTCCCTAATGAAGATGCGTTATTATGGAACAAAGAACGCTGTTTTCTGCCTTTAAAAGCTGCCCATAAAACAGGGGCAGCAGGGGGAGAGGGGAGCGGAAACCTCCTTTAGGAAGGTGAGAGAATGGGTGGGGATTTTTGGTGTTGTTTTTTAAAAAAAGCTTTTGACACATTGTCATACTCTAAACACCAAAGCAAATGGTAGCAGAAGTCGCCATAGCAACAAAACCTTGGAACCTTGGTCAGTGAAAGACTTTCCAAGAAGTGGTGATTATGTCCTTCAGGTAGCAGAGAATAAGACCTCATTATATTCAAGCTTTGAATACTTTAATTTGCACTTTGCTTTAAGGGAAAAGGCAAAATTAAGAAGGAAAACAACGAAGAGAATTGCCTTTGTTCTCCTCTGGGGTGAATGGTGGAGTATAATAATACAAGCAACAATAATCCTGTCACCATCCTTCCACCTCAGAAAAAGAGAAAAGGATAAACATTCCCTGATCCTTTTTTAAGGTTATAAAAGATGAATTACTCTGTAGTGATGGTGGTAACATTCTTTCTTCCTTCTAACCCTCTTACCCCAGATTAAGCCCTTCTGAAGGCAGCAAAATATTGAAAAATATTTTAACCGAGAAGTGGTTAAGCTTTCTCCCTGGCACAGGTGCCAAAGGACAAGGGACCCCTTTTCTGCTGAGCCTAGTGCTCAGAGTGTGTCCCCCTTACTACCACATGGCAGAAGGTCCAGGCTGGAATCTGAAGCATCTCGAGGCTTTAGGGAGCTCACTGGAAAGCTGAGGGTGTGCTAGTTTTTTCGGTATAACAACACCTGATGCTGTCTTTGCTACAGTGCTTGAGAAGTTGAGCTGTACTCCAAAACATCTGGACTTGGATGCCCTCAAAAGATGTGAGACAACTCTATTGTTGCCTGATGCTACCCTGAAGAGTGAGGAGGTATATTTGGTTTTTTAAAATCCAGAGCAGCAAAAAGCACGGTCACAACTGGTTTGTAATCAGCCTTTTTAGGATCTGAGGTATCTTTATACGTTGCCCTGTGGCAGAATGAGCGGCTGTTTGAATGGATTCCCAGAGAAGATGGGATGATCTAGTAAGTCATATTTAATACCCATCATGAGAAACTATCTTAAATTTCCTATTGGAAATATTCTTCTTGAATATTTGAGTTTTTGAGAGGGAGAGGAAAATGAATTTGTATTTTAAAACTTTACTTTTAACCAGCTTGAGAAAAGAGGATTTGGGGCCTACCTACCAGCCACTAACTAGCATGCCAAAAGCAAATACTTTTAAGAAACCCTTAAGACCCCCAAAGCTAACAGAGCTGACATTCTGTAACATTTTGACTTAAAACAATAGGTTTCGGTATTTGATGTAAGACTACAGGACTTTGTGGATTTCTTCCCATTTCTTCAGCTTTATTAATCACGTCCAGACATAAGTATGAATTCAAAACAAAGAAAGGTTTAATCTTTTAGAAGACTAAAAAAACGCTTAGAAAGAACATTGGCTTAATTGATTTTTCTTTTACTAAATACATTTTGAAATTCTCCTCTTTTGTGATATGACTTGTCCCATTGCTTTTCATATTAGGCAGTCTCTGAATGGTACTTTCATCTTCCTAAAATTCAAAATCAAGATGTTCCTAGTAGGACCACAGCAATAAATTGTTCAGCCTATAAGCGCAGTGCTTGCTCTCATAAGAGGTTTCAAAACTGGTATCTTCTACCTCTGTAGAATAATTCCCATTTTTTCTTCAGATTTATCATTTGGCTTTTGCATTAGCTTTGTTTAATACTGTTGGTCTCACAGGGCTAATACAGTTAATACGGAGTGCAGTTCCTAACTTACATGACCTAATTTAAACGTATAATGTAATTTGGGTATACGTCAAAAAATGGTTGACGTTGTGCAGTCATTGTCACCCATGGAGGCTCAGTGAGCTCAAATAGGTCAGCTAAAGCCTTGCATAGACACACAGGACTTCTGTTGCTCTTCTGTATGGCATATGTGATTATAGAAGTCTCTACAGAGAGAAAGTGGAGTGTCTGTGGCACCAGCTTTTACTAAAAGTTCCTCTCTTTGTTGGTAAATACAATGTGATTTTAACAGAAGTCAGAGAAGCCCTATGAAGTCAGTACTTTGATGTAATTTTCACAGAGGTACTTTTTATACCATTTGCAGGGAAGTTGCCAGAAATGTCACTGTTTGTATAGAGAGTCCAGACAGCTATGCAAACCTTTTGATTTTATCAACAAATAGAAAAGCTGTGTTCTCCCATTACTTGTAAAAGCATGAGCAGGAAGAAGTCAAATGCGCTGCCATAGTTAGGACTCTGAAAATAGGTTAAAGGTTAATAATAAAAATCATCATAATCTTCAGCATTTTTATTGACCTGTCTGCATATAAAGCTGGATACATATTTTGACCTACTTTTATCTATTTTAACAAATAAACAGTTATGGGTCACTGGCAGAACAAAACTGAAA
Organism: Rynchops niger; assembly: GCA_013400035.1. Taxonomy (NCBI): domain Eukaryota; kingdom Metazoa; phylum Chordata; class Aves; order Charadriiformes; family Laridae; genus Rynchops; species Rynchops niger. The sequence goes on from VXBH01002255.1 coordinate 95,428, forward strand.
TCTCTAGGTGCAGTAAGTCCATAGCAAGAGGACAGCTGCGTAATGTAGTTTGACAGCTCTCCTTACCTGCCCATCACCTCTTTTGCCCTATGTTTACGTAGCAGACCACAGCTGTCTCTACATCAGGTATCTTAAAGAATAGATGGATAACAAATATTTTGGGAAATTATTTTGCTTGACATTGTTGAGATGTCAAGGAAGTTTAGCACAGCTGTTGTGGAGGCTGAAAATGTGCAGAAGTGAGAATCTGCTGGTTGGAAAACTCTAAGGAAAAGTGCCTCGGAGATGACAAGATGGGTCTGTGCTTATTTGTCATCTGTCAGGGCCATAATCTTGGTTTATGTATAGAATCTGTTAATTAGAGCTGTAATGAACTGTTCAGTTCACTTTGTTCATGCACTAGCTTGCAGACTTAGGGACAAAAGCCAGTGCCTGAAGACACAGGGGACCAATTAAGTACACAATGTTTCAAGTAATTAACATCTTAGTCAGATGTTTTCAGTGACAGTAAGTATATTATGCTGTCATTGCCCTGCCCTAGAGCATCCTCAGGCCGGGTTTTTTAAACACACTTACCCTGTAATCTATTTTACCTGTTAACCCACACAAATGTCAGGGATTCTTTAATAAATTTATAAAATAAATCTTTAGCAAAACTTGTTCTTTCCGAAGAAGTCATTGTCATGATGAGATGACCCAAGCTGTGATCCTTAAAATCAATTATTTGTGTATCAATTTAAACTAAATAGACCTATTGGCAGAAGAGATTTTTGCAGAGGGGTGATGCCAGACTTTTGTACTGCTTATCAGATTATGTTGTCTGTGTAGATTAAAAGACCAGTTAGACATCTTGTTGCATATTGACAACTGCATTCCCGTGCAGTACAACTGAAGTATTAGCTTTGGTAAAACGTGGCAGCCTAAGGCCCAGTGACAGTAAAAAATATGCATGTGCTTTTTAAACAAGCAGCAAGTTATCCAAGGAATTTCTAATCTGGAAGAACAGATCAGATTCAATCTTTAAGAAAGTGTCCAAAAGTAATAAAAAGTAAAATAATTCAGAGCTAGTAACAAGATTTTATTTCTACTGATGCTGGAGGTCAGTTTATCAGTGTGTTTGCTTAATCTTCTGGATTAATTATGCGGACAGATAGGTTGAGGTCTCTGCATCTTCCCTTCCTTTTTTAGTAAGTGGTAGACTTTCTGGTTTCAGAAAGCCTTCTGTGAAAGATCATGGGTAATTTTCATGATTTTGCAGGCTTGGAAAGGATATATATGGCTATTTGTTACTTTGGGTCCCCAGACTGAGTGCCCCCTTCCTTGCTCCTGGTACTTTCACTGGTTATATTAATTGGAGGATTCAGGATATTTCACCTTTGTTTCATCCAGGTGTTATCAAAATTTGCAAGCAGTCCTTACTGGCTGTAGCTAACAAGTAGCAGGCTTGTGTCTGAGAGTGCAAAATTTCAGTTTTAGACATTCACCTGCACCCACTCACATACAGACAATTATCAGCTGCCTAGCCGCGTTCACAATTTAAGTTATTGTCTACCAACAAGGGCCAAGTCCTCAGGCAGCACAGTACTACAGCGTACAGAACTTGTCTCTGATGTCTCCTATATGGGACTTGTACCACCACAAATCAGCCTTGCAGAAACTTATATTATAATATGACTGAGGCTGCTGTAAAGTGTACTCATCATAGCTCTTAGTAATAACTCCTACATGTGCTCCACAAGATTGCCAAGAATCGCCGAGCAGAGATGACTGGGAAGCGGCAGAGCCCACTGGAGGGCACAGTCTCTGTCTGGTGGGCTTGTGGTGGTGGAGGGTATTTTTGTGAAAGTTTTTTTTAAATATTGCCGCATAGGCCTCTTTTTTAGTGTTAGATATTATCAAGCATTTGCCTATTTCATTTCTACAGAGAACAGGTTCCCTAGGTATCTTTATTAACATTTGATCTCCATACAGTCTGAACCTGCATATAGTTATTTTTTCTAACTTTCCTTCAGAATCAGCGAATAATGAACTTTAATTTGCCACGGTTTAAATGCATTGGCTGAAGCAGTAGTCCCTTCTATCCTAAACCCAGACTGTCCCAGTTAGAAAAGAGTCCAAGTGTGTGCTGTACTCAATCGTTAAGTTTTATTCCTTGGACATAACTTCACAACAAATATGATCACTGTGAAGTAGCAGTCCAATGAATGTTCCACGCTGTCTTCCTTTGCATTTACTTCTTTGTAGAAATAAATAACCTGCAGAAAGGAAGAACTGCTACACCAATGGAACAGTATGGATTTGGAAGGGGTACCCCCGAAGTTTTATTTTCTTTTGCTTACTGTTTAAATGTATTGGTGCAGACATGTTTATGCAAACCACTGATCATAAAATACATGCATGCATGTGCCTTTCTGAGATATACAGCTAATTTGTCTCATTGGAAATACTTTTGCAGTTAAGATAACAGAGTTTAAAGTTCACTTGAGGCATGAGGCCTGCCGCTCCTCTGTAGTTCACGAGGATAAGCTTGACAGATGACCTTGTTTGTATGCAAATTAGTTACTTTAAATAAATTTTATCTTTTATTTAGACTCACTGTACTGGGGACCTAATGGCCAATAGGGAGCAAACTCTTAAGTACATTTTAAACTGTTTTGTTCTGCCACTCCCAATAAATTAAACTAATCCTTATTAGAATTTATTGTATCATTAGCATCTCTTCCAATTTTAATTTACTATGGACAAAAGAAATTGCACTTGTGTCCTAGTTTTTCTGTTATTCATTGTGAGAACTAGTAATGTAAAGCCTTCTCAAAGATTAGTCAGACATAAATGGGGATGGGGATGGGGAGAGGGTATAGGAAATGTGACTAGGGACTCCCTCCAACAGCTGGCAAAGCTGCGTGGTTGAAATGCACAGTGTAAATAGATGCTTTGTGAAAGTCAGAATAAATTTTCCATTGACTTCAGGGTCAGGATTTCACCCTTTATTGTTCAAAGAACCAAGAAAATTAAGAGCTAATCCTGCACAATGATTTATTTGTAGTCATAATCAGCTCGCTAAAAAATATCAGAACTCCTCGTGTCTGCTCAAGGACAGATACTATCACTGAAACAAAAGGCTAGAAGTGTCTTCCTATTCTGTCAGGTCCAGGCAACTATATTTTATAATCTCATCTCTACCTAATAAATTAGGTTTTTTACTTCTTTTCTTTCCTCATTTTCTTTTTTGGGTCCCACCGATCCTAATGGGTGGTTACTCCTGAAGTTCTGTCCCCTGATTTGGCAGGTTGTATTTCTACCAATAGGATAGTATCCTCAGAATCAGCAATTCTGCTTTTATAAAGGCACCAAAAATTTTTGAGGAAGTTTAAAATCCCCCAGAGATCTTTTTCCTGTACCTCAATATTATTATCAGTATTGCCAGACAAGTTAGCAATATCAGTCAGATCTTTCTTAGAGCCCTGGGATGAAAAATACTGAATGACAGCAAGGGAGACAATCTCTGTTTAAGAAACAATTGAGTTAATCTCTTGGTTTCTTGCATACCTGAAAGCGAGAGATCTGCTTGTATGATGATTTATAGACATGCGTTGAAATGAATTGTTTTATTTTGAAACGATAACTTGTAACTGTCATGTCAAATAAATGCTCAGATGATGCTGAGAAACAATCCTGATTCAGGCTTCCTTCCCTCTTGATAGAATTCTCCTATGGCCTGAATGTATTTCATCAGATTCGTCCTTGCTTTTGGCATGTTTGTATCACTTGGCATTTTTATGAGCCATATTTTATTTTCCTCTTAAAAATAGCTTGTTCATCACTCCCTGATTTCTGCTGCTACTTTGCAATACTTTTACTGATAAATCTGTTCATTTTGCCTGTGTTAGAGATGCAAAGATATTTACAGCGGACACATTTTTAAATAGTCTTTCATTTAAATTGCATACGAGTCTGAGGAAGGTCTCAGCTCTTTACCTTTATTTAACATATTTGTCCTGTAGTGCCTAAATGACAAGCAGATGAGCCCTATTATGTTAGGTTCTGTACAAGAAAAAGTAATTGTAGTCCCTTGATCAGTCTGTAAGGCAAAGTAGAGAGAAGAGGGAAGGCAGGAAGCTGGGTTTGGGAAAGGAAATGGTTGGAGAAGCAGAATAACAAATACATATACTAATAATTTTGAAGTGGGAAATGCCAATGAAGTGACAAACTTTCCCCAAAGTAGAAGATGATTTCAAGAGCACTTGATAGAGAATGGTTTTGCTTCTCCCTATCCAGAGACCTTCAGATTCGTAGTGGCTTGGCTACAATTCAGAACTATTTCTTACAGCTAGAAATATTATCAATAACTTCCAGAATATCATGGTCCCTGTAAAGCCATGATTGAAGGTGGTGTTTTTTTTTTTCACAGGGCATGTACTGTTTTAAAACTTTCAGTGCCATTCCAGCTTGAATGAAATAGCTCAGTTCATTTTAAGTACTGATTCCTTACAGACTAGTATCGTAACTTAAATGGTCACAAATTTCCTATGGAATTCTTGTTTGTTTTCTGGCTATAGCCTCTGTATGCCTGAGACTGCACACCAGTCAATGGTAAAACCATGAACAGGTCAAATGTGATAAGAAAAATAGAAGATGCTGTTCATCAGGGACAAATTTGAAGTATTATACTTGGGCTGAAATCTTGACCTGCAGAAATTTAGGCTGGGAAACTTCTGGTATGGTAGCAGTGGTGTAAAAGAGGATCTGTAGATTACAGTAGATCACAAGCAGGAGTTACATCCATGTGACCTGCAAAATAGGTGCAGTAATTGCATACTGAGCTTGCATTCAGTACCAGGCAGGTTTCACGTGGAGAAGTGCGCAGTTTTTGACATGACACTTCAAGAAAGATGTCGTTTGACTGAGGAGAGTCTAGTACAGAGCAATGTGATCACTCAGGGGTTGGAAAGGATGACTTATGGAGAAAGTGTGAATGAGATCAGGTTGCCTGAAGAACGAAGGACTGAAGAAGGATATGACAGAGTGTAAGACATGTAAGAGGCTTTTGTAAAGGAAAGTGAATAATAGTTTTCAGTGTTTGCAGTAGAATAGGCAGGAAGCAGTTGGCTTCAATTGCAAAACAGATGACTTGGACTTGATATTAGTGCATACCGGTACTGCAAGAAGGCTAAGTGTTCTCAGCTTCTGAATGGGTATAATACCTGAATAATCAGGGCAGCCAGAAACTTCTTGATGTCCTTTCCTTTTTTCTTCAATGTCAGTAAATGTTTTCAAAGTATACTACCTTATTTAGCCAGCAAGGGTATATAATAAAAAGAAACTGGATTTTCTTACCCAGAATCTGAAGTCATGTTAAGATCCCCACAGCGCTTCTTGCAGCCTGCGTCAGCCTGAAGGAAGCAGAGCCCTGAGCCTATAATCAGACTGCAATGCACAGGCCATTGCACATGCATGTACTATTGGGCGGCCATAAAGTAAACAGCAGGTTGGTCTTTAAAGCTGCCTCAGGAAAGAAGGTAACAAATTGATTCAAGAGCAAACTCATCAAGGAGACACACTCCCTCTTGCTTTCCACCCGACAATCTGAGCCACCAGGACTAGAGTCTTCATTAAGGGAACACCAAACGCTCTGTGATGATTTCCCAGGTAATAACCAGCGATTTTTTTTCACAGACTCACAGAGTAGCTGGGATTGGAAGGGACCTCTGAGATGGTCTGTTCAAGCAGGGTCAGCTGGAGCAGGGCGCCTAGGACAGTATCGGATTTGACATTTCATGTAAATTTCAGAGTGGATGCTTCCTTTAACCCAGAGAAAGGGCACCAGCTTGCTAGTGGGGGGAGGTGGCGGGGGTGCGGAACAGCACATTCTCAATTTTCATTGTAGTCACAGAAAGTGAAGGATGTTTGCCACATTTAGGAGGAGACTGCTTGTTAGGAGGGGATCGTGTGATGTAGCTCATTATTTTTGCTTGAGTCTATTTTCAGTGGAACGTATGTCTGTATGTCCCCCGAGCAACTACTACCAGATAAATAGGAACGTTTTAAAAATCTAAATTCTCAGTCATAGAGTTAACAATACTGAACTTTGAAGGAGACGAAGTTTTGGTTTTATTAACATGCTAGCTTGCACAAAGAGGTGATTTTCACAGTTTTTCAAATATATTCTTAGAATAGTTTCTTGAGCAGCAATGTTTTCTGCACTTGTTTTGAAGTTAAGCAAAGTTAGACCCTGGGTCCTCGAAACTCTTACGGCAATTTTGTCGAAGCTATGTCAGGAAGTGATGAGAAATTCAGGAAGAAGTCTTCTGCTAACTGGAATATCATTTTTAGAGAGGTAAAAATGCATTAGACTTACAACAGAGGAGAAAAAAAATTGAATGACTGCAATGTGGGTTAATCTAATATATGCAGAAACTGGAATGAAACTGTCCAACTGACATGAGTGGAAATGTCACTGTTACATCATAAATATTTAACCTGTCACTCAAAAAATAAGCAGATACTCTCAACTTGTTATTTGGATCTATGTGTCTGCAGAGAGGAACCTGCTGTAAAGTTTTTTCGACTCTTTTTCAGATTTGTAATATTTTCACTTCCACCTCCAGAAGGCTTCTCTTCTCGTACTTGCTGGCACATTTGACTAGCACGTTTATGTGCAAATTCATTCCTTTTTGAACCAAGCAGGGTTGTACTCTGCTAAGTCATTGTACCAGACTTGCTGATTACCCAGCAATTGTTCCTCATACTAATTCAGAAACGTGTCTGCAAGCTCACCTAGCCGGCATTTTACCTGTGTCAGAGCAGAAGAGTCGGCTAGCACTGGGAAATGGAGCTGGCTTTTCCTCTCTCACATGAATCACCAGTGCAAAAAATCCAGCCAGGAACCTGTCTCTGTAGTGCTATGTAAGACTGTGAAGAGTGATGCCAGATTGCTGTTGGTGGGTAAATTGGCAAAGTCAGTCACAGATACAAGTGGAAGCCAAATCTGATGAACACATTGGGGCTGACTATGCATTTGATAGTAATAGAGATATCACCCAGGAGAAGACAATAAAGAGATTGCAAAGGTGGCTTGCACAACCTTAAACTGCTAACTGAAGAAGATAAATGAGGAAAGAGAACAGCTTGACTTGCAGAATCAAGCTGGATTTTGCAAGGCAGGTGGTAGTCAGTAAAAGGATATTTCTCTTCTAAACAGCACGCATGAACTGGAGCTACAATAAAAATGGAAACCTGGGATGCCATTTTTATCAAGTCCACTGTCAGAACAGAAGAGAACTGCATTTGTGCCTGATTAAATAATATGACTTTTCACACTGAACTAACATCAAAGACAAATTTCAGTCAGATACTTGTTCTTTGTTACTGTAAAAGTGTTGAATGAACTACTGAAAAGATAAACCATTTCACCTTATTTTCTATAGTATCTTTCATACATATTGCTATTATTATTTTACTTTGACTCTTCAATAAAGGTTTAGTGAAAACAGGACTCAAAAGAGTCAGAAATATATTTTTCAGAGGGAAGGGAATAAAGAAATATGGAAACGTAACAAATTTTCAGACAGAATGTTAGTCTGGAGTCATTATTAGAAGACAGTGCAGATATTACTGAGGAGAGCTGACAAGCCAACAAGAGTGGATTGAAAGAGAGGAATCAAGAGAGAGTTACTCACAGATAAACTACAGAAAGGGTGCAAGTCTGATACTTGCTGTCTTATACAGATGGCAAGGCACCTGCATTTATACTAGCTCAAAAAATCTTGACATTAAATGAAAATAATTTTTGTATAAATCAGCCAAGGTTTTTATTTTCAAGCTTGATCAGGACTGGATAAAGAGGAGTGACCCATCTGACTTGGAAAGCCTTTCCCTGGGGGCTTCCCAGGGAAGATTTGTCGGAATACCTAGTAGATATTGTTTTAACATTACCACCCAGCCACACTAGCAAAGCTTTTCAGATATGACCAATATATTAAAATTTCTGGGTGTCCAGTGCCAAAGCAGTGCATAAGGCTTTCTCTTCAGTGGGTAGGTTCTGAGCACTTTCTAAAAAGTCTACGCTTTTTAGAAAGTGAATCCCTTCACGGAATTGCAATTGGGCATCTAATAGCAGTTCAAATCATTGGTCATCTCTGAAAAGCTTAACCTGTGCCATCAACAAAAACGTAAGCTTAGTGTGTTACATTTCACTATTTGCACCTCATGAGTGATGATCTGGCCATACCTTTTCTTCTGAGCTCCCTGAGTTTCCCTTCTTTATGTTGGGCCTTCTTCCTGTATGCTATTCAACAGTCCTCCCAGCTTCGGGCTGGGTCAAGGCCCCAGACCTGCAAGGATTCGTGCCTCTAGGCGGTTTATTCTGGTCAGCGACTGAATTCTGATCCTGGTATTTTTTTCCTTGGGAACCTGTTACCAGTGAGATGTTTCACGGCTAAAGATCCTCCTTAAACCAAAGTACCACTCATTGAGAGGTAGAAACAGCTGTTCTAGGCATATTTCCAGATAGCAAGTCCTAAGTTAACTTTTTGTCCTCTGATGAATTATCACCCCAGAGATAAATCAAAAACGTTTTCTTCAGACAAACCTCTGTGTGTATGTGCCATAATTTCAGTGCAGTTGACCTAAACAACTGCCTTCCCCTTCTGAGAGAGGGCAACTTTTTAGGCAAATCAGACTCCTTTCATTTTCTTGTCCTCTTTAACCTTTTCCTTTCCTAGAGTCCTTTATATCATCCTGAGTAAAGGAGGATAGTAAAACGGTCATAGTGAGCCATCCTTACTGTTTCTTTTCCAACATATCCCCAATTATATTGAACACAATACCCTGTACTGCAAAAACCCTTGTAAAAGATACCGCTAAATGCTACAAAGCACCTCTAGATATGCCAGTTCTCTCAGTTTTGTTATCTACAAGCTTCTACTCCAATACAGCACATTTCTGCACTGAATTTTTGTTCAGAAAGTAGCTTCACTGCTATTACCAAAATCAAAAACAAAAAACATCTGGCATCCTAATTTGCCAGATGCTATATCCTAAGGATCCAACACCATCCTCATGATGATAGAATTTTGCAATAATAAAGATTTATAAATCTTGTTAGATGAGCAGTTTCAATTTTTTTAGCATATCAAAGCCAGCAAATTATTAAATACCAAGATGGTCTAATTTATGCCATTTTTATATTCATCATCTTACTGAAGTCAGTTCTCATCTGTGGTAACACTAATTTCTGTATGTATTTAGTTTCTTCAGCAGTGTTCTCTCTGAGTCACTATCTTTTTTTTTTTCCCATTGGCCTTTTGATTCTCTTCTTTAATGTCATTCCTGCTGTTACAGTCTTGACTTGCATCTTAGTAAAGCTGGTCAATTATCAGAAAAGCTTCCTTGACATCATTTGGTCATCACGGTTCAATTTAATCAAACCGATCTTGAAAGAATAATTTACTCAATTTTTTAACTGTCTCTGATTGAATTTGAGCAAGTCAATAGGTTTAAAGTTCCTCTTTCTGACCAACACTCACAAGATCTGAAAATGATGAACAGTCCTCTGTTGGCAGCCTAGAACTAAATGCCCAAATGGCTGGAATGTCAATAGCCATGGTATCAGCTGGGAGTGGGGAACCTGATGAGGATGGAGAGCTAGGTAGCACGTAAGTAGATGCTCACCTTGTTGGCCTAATCCGTGACCTAAAATCCTACCGTAGCAGCCAGTGCCTATGAGGACGCTCTCTTGGCCTGGCCTTTCTCAATAGAAATATCGTGAGACTTTTCCACAAAGCTGTTACAAACTCTGTTTCACACCTCAAGCCTTTCCCAAAAAGCTTAGAGCCATCTTAACAGTAAAGCTACTCACCTTCTGTGTGCTGTGTGTAGCTAGGATGGTTTCACTGAAGAGTTGCAGTAGTAAGCAGAGGAGAAACAAGGGCAGAAAAGTTGTGAACTGTTTGTTGAAGCAATGTATGTGCTCTTTAAGAAACACATTACAAGCAGCTTTCTGAGAAGGAGGTAAATCTATTCCCAAATCAATAAGAGAAATGCTGATCAAAATACAGTCTGTAGTTATATGTATGAAATAGACCCATTCACTGAGGGAGCCATCATAGTTGGCAAACAATTGGCTTATGTACGGATAGGGAAAAGACGGGCGTAAGCAGAGCTCAGAGAGAGAATAAATGTGACTCACAAGAGAAATACCCAAACCAGGAATAACTATATGGAAGTTTATCATCAGACCAGGAGAAGCAGCACCATGCCAGACCTGGCTGTACTTTCAGCTCTGAACAACAGAGAAATCCTCAGAATCACAGGGTCTTTTTTGATAAAAGTTAACATGGATTACTGGCTGGGTTATTACTACCGCTCAGAATGGGTTCTGACTTATGTAGTTTCATAACACATACCTGCTTTTGGAGGTATTCGTCATTTGTGACAAATAGATCTGGGCTAGTGAAGAGCAGCCCACCATCTCCAATTCATAACTGCTTCATTTGAAACACTGTTTTGTCTCACCCTCACTTTATTGGGATAAGAGACCTGGAATACAGAAACTAGAGGTGAGAAGGGGAAGAGCAAGCTGAAGGTAAGAACAGAGAATTTTGATCAGGAAAAAATGTGGATCAGACGGACTAGGGAAAGCAGCTGAAAAGAGACAGCCCATAACAGCAGGCTGTGAGGGTGTGAGAGCCTTCCTCCCAGGGCTGGCACACCGCCCAGCCCTCCTGCCACCCACAGACCTCTGCTGCGAAGGCAACGGGAAAGGTCGGAGTCATTGGCCTCCTGCAGCAGGGCTGCAGATAGGGCAATGGCTGCTATTGCCACTGCTTGCTCTGCTGGCTCCAGCAGCAGAGCTGTGCTGTGCATGTGAGAGATTTCAGCCTTACGAAACCATGTTATGGTCACATAAGAGGAATCCTGCACCCTCTGTTTGTATTTTTAGGAAATGGGAGTGTGCATAGACATTTGGATTCTTGTGAACAACAGAGTAGCGGTCGCAGCCTCAGTCCTGTGTGCCTCCTTTCAGTCATTTCTGACTTAATGCTATTACGTTTGAACAGAAATGTCAAATCAGTTAGTTTCAATCTTAATGCAGGTCTCCACTGGAAAGCTTTGCCATCTTAACTCTGCTGACTTGTACGATAGTATAAGGAGACTACCCTCGGCATCTTGGCTTCTTAACAAATATCCTCCTCTGGATTCAGATGTGCTGGTGGAAGTGGCAGCTCCCAGATGCTAGCTTTCATCTCACTCTTTGAGGCTTACATCCTACGAATCCACTGGCAAAGCGGCCTGTAACTGCTCACTGAAGTGCTTAAGGCACAGTCAGCTGGCTTGCCTCAGTCAACAAGTTCAGACCCCACAGATAAAACTTTGGTGTAAGGGGAGATGTTCGCTGGCAGTAGAGTGCTTCTGTAACTCAAATTTTATCTTGGGGTTAGATGATCCACCATCTCATCTTTTTGAGTAACCAATATATTTGGCTACTAACATGCAGAAGTAGCTTTTTATAATTACATTCCCCAAGATACCATACAAATCTATACCTAGCCTTGTAGAATATGTGCAGGTTTCCTTATTTGCATGTATTTCAATAGTTGTTATGGTAACTTCACTTTATTCGGTATTATTCAGAGTACCGGTGATATCACAGAATCCCAGAATCATAGGGTTGGAAGGTACCTCTGGAGATCATCTAGTCCAACCCCCCTGGCAGAGCAGGGTCATTGTACTAGCAGATGGGGAGGGAACTAATAATGCTTTAAAAAAATTAAATAATGTACATGAGAGCTGTGAGACTACTTCAAAATGCCATTATGAAAATACTTTCTAATGAAATTAGTTCAGTTTGGTATTTGAAAGTTTATTTGCTCCCATGAATATTCATACAAGCTGCAATTTTTTTAGCAATAACATTCATTAAAAAATTTAAAATTAATCATGCCAATATGTGTTTGCCCTGAAAGCGTTGTGAATTCTCAAATGACTGTGTTTGCATGAATTTTCACTTCTATAAAACTTGCTCAAGTCCTTTTCCTTTTTCTTATAAGTGTGATTGGATGGTGGAGACAAGCAACTGAATACCCTGGGATTTAAGATGGTAGCAGCACTGTATAAACAGCAAATTATAAGTAAAGAATGCCAAAAGCAAGGCTGGCCTGAGACAGTTAATAAGCAAGCTGTGGGCAAGAATATGATCACATAAAATCCTTTCTAAACAATGTCAGCCAGCATATTTTGTAGAAATGAAATCAAATTATTCCTATGGCCAAGTAGCAAACAGAGAAAGAAGGGGCTTATATTAAAATCATATTTCAGCCACCTATAACTAAAAAGTTAAATAGTGCCCATTACTCTTTTCCTAAAAGATTTTATCCCTGCCTTAGGATGATGAAGCCTTTTGCTATAACCTGTGTGGTAAAGAGCAACAGATTGTCTTTAGCACATTACTAACAGACACCAGGAAATGCCTTTTAATAAACTTAATACATTCACAACAAGCTGTTTATAATTCTGACAAAAATCCAGCATTGTATCCTAATATTTGATAAAACCTTAATTCCTGCAAGTGGAATGCCTGAATCTAGTATCAATATTAGGTTGCCCCCTTGGCTTTGGTCTCAGGGCAACGATTCACACACGTGTTGTTGCTGCCCTAGGAACTAAAATCAGAGCTGAACAGAACCACGATCAAGAAAGGATCTGGGATGGGTCTTTGAAAAGATAAAGCAGGGCCTGGTGGCTTATCACTTTCTTTCATAGTCATACTTTTCCACACTTCGCCTTTTCTAGGGTTCAACTATAACGGAGTGGGTATTCCTCTAACCCTTTAGTATGATCTATAGCCAAGATAAATAGCCAGATGATCACCTGCATTGTTGTTAGGTGACCCTTGGCAGCCTGCGTTATAAATGGTTTTCAGAAATGAATAACAAAAAAGCCCATTGACCAGCAGGTGAAATTCTAGCATTATTGGGTTGAAAAGCATCTAATCAGGAAAAGAAGAGGGAGGAGTGAAGAGGAAGGGCCATATGTGCCAATGAGGAAATGAGGGCTAACTGAAGCTTCACCCACAGAAAAGCCATATGGCAAAGCAACATGAATAATTTGAACCCTTATCTCAGAAGGATGGAGCTAAGAAACTACTGACCAAGGCAAAAAAAAAAAAAAAATGTTTATTTCACTAGAAACTAATAGCTTAAGGAGTGTCATTCGTTTGAATACATGGAATTGCCTGTTCAAAAGAAAAATCATCACTATTTATTTTTGCAGAAAATAATGGCTTTCTTAGCATGAAATATATAAATGATCCTGGAGGAGAAAGTAGTTCTAGCACAAAGGTTTTACTTCCCCAGCCTTTTCTATAGCCTCAGAGTTACATACACTCTTATGCTAGTCTTAAAGAGGAGCTTATATTCTCTTTGCTTTAAGGTGAACATTTCCCAGTTCCACTGGCTGAGTTTGTGTCCTACCTGCTAGCTGACATACTGGTTGCCTTTTAAAAGAGCGATCCACTCTCTGCAGCAGCACTACCCAGGGTGGACTCTTAACCCTCACTGGTAGAGAGATCTTGTATCTCCCTGAGCCAGGCACTGACCTGTATCCAGACAACTAAGGCACTAGATAGGTGTGGGAGCTGTGGCAGTACCCAAGATGGACACTTTAAAAAAAAAAAAAAAAGTCAGACAACAATAAATTACGCCACAATCACTGATAAATTGTGTAGAAACTTCTTCATTTTTTATTGTCAGAATCAAACTCAGCTGAATTCTTCCATTTTGTGTATTTTTTCCTGCCTGATGCTGTGGAAGCACAGAAAGGAGCCATTCTCTCTAATTCTGTTTATGCATATAGAAACCAGCATTTAAAATCCTAGTGAAAATGATAATCATAAAAGTTAGAAAATTACTAAACTTCTGGGATAAATTCAGTAACTAACGTGTTCCACTGAGCACTCTGGTTGTAAAATACCAGTGGGGAGAAGGAAGGAGCAGATATGTCAATTTTAGACACCAGCACTGTTTAGCCCCTGGTGTATGTTCTGTACTAATAGACTAGGAGAGCACAATCAGGTAAAAGTATCAAGCTGTTGACTTTCTAATTAATCAGTCAGGAACCTGAAATACCATGAAACTCCAATGACTGCAGCTGGATCCAATTGTTTTTATGTGCAAGGCATCTTAAGATCTTGAAATTACTTTATTCAAAGCTTTCTCCTCTGGATAATATAGATGAATAATAAGAAGAAAATCATGAGGACGGGTGAGCTCAAACTCACCAACTTTGTTTAGAGTGGGGGAGTACCATATATTCCTGCCAGGTTTTTCAGTTAGATGGAGATCTATTATAATGAAGAAATTGAGTCATGTCCTCTGATGCTGAACTCTAGGAAAGAGATATTTGAAATTATGCTGACAAATGCCAAAAAATATTCCCCCAGAACATGCTGAAAAAGTAGAGCAAATATGATAAGGCAGAAAGCCCCAGTGAAGAAATGTCTCTCAATCACATCCATTAACTACTGAAGGGCGTTATGAAATATGCCTTTTCCATTCCACTTAGTGCTCTGAATCTAAAGTAATTATGCAGTAGCACTGAGTGCTGAGCAGATAATGAAGAAGTTTGGACCCCCACCCTCTTGGCTGACTTTCATCTGAAAGTCAACTGTATATCTAACGTTAGTATAATGATGTGTCCATTTTAAGCACAGATGGGGCCTAAAAGCTCACGGACTTCATACAAAGCTCTTTATTTTTCCAGATCCATTAATATAGTCCCTGCTCAACTATGAGAACTGTAGGCTTCGTTTAATTTAATTGGCACCAAAGACAAAGAAGACACTCAGCTTCAGGTGTTTTCTGCCAGTCTTCTCTTACACAGCCAGACAAAAAGGACAGAGCATGGGTGATTTCCAATCAGGTTTGGTTTATTCAAAAGACTGTTTGCTGCCAGCTTTCATATGTGTTTCTTAGCAAGCAGCAACCAGGAGTTTGGTCAGCAGAAACAGGAATAAATATACATAGAGTAATATGAACCACACTCTTCAATGCTAAAAAAAATCTTATATATGGTAGAGGAACACATTTAGAAGTTATCAGAGGATTGAGTGATGCCTGGCTCTAGCCTGGCGACGGAGGGAATGAAAAAGAATTAAGCTCTCTGGACACTGTTTCTCATCTGGGATGGTTGTGAAGGGGGCTACTTAATTAGGCCTTCATGGTTTTTACTTCCTGCAAGTGTACTCATAAGAATGGGGACGAATGAAGCACTGGCATAACCGAGTTGTCTGTTCAGAGATAGGGAGATCGGTTGTCCTGGCTGGGGCCAGCAGCAGGGAAGAGCCCTTTGAAGCATGGGAGAAGTAGGAAGCTTCCAAAGAGCACAGCACAGCTCATAGTTTTCTTATTCTGTTAAATCCTTTGCATCTGTCCAGGTGTGAGGAAGCCCTCTCACCTTCAACCTGCCCAGGCTGCTCACAGAACCTGGGCTTAATTTGGAGATTTGTCTCAGTTCATGATTCCTCTGAAAAACATGCAAAAAAATATCTTTGTTTGGGTGGTTCTGCTTTGCATTTGGGCATACAAGCAGGGGGTATTTCAGTATGGCACTGCCACTCACGTGCCGCACAATGTAAAGTGACACCTTGCTTCACCAGCGAGCCAAATGATTTCAGTGTTCCTTTCCCACCAATCTGGAAAGACAGTAGCTTGGATTACTCCTTCTCTGGGAAAAGCAGTGTTATTCTATGTGGGAAGGGAGGGTGGAAACACCATTTGAAGCCTGCAGAAGCAATTTCCAGAACACTCTTGGGAGGATTCGCTGTACCCTTGGGGAGGAGATACCTTGCTGCTGTAAAAAACTGTGTAAGTTATAATAGGTGTCATGTGGCCATGAAAGCCTTTTGTACCTTCCTGTGGGTGACCCACTGAAGAACCACTAATGAGATTCTTCCTGTAAATTTCTTTACATATGAGCTCATTTTGCTATGTTTTGTACATAGTGTACCTTAATTTAGTCCCAAATGGGTGGGTTATCATAGCTTATTTAGATCTACATTAGAAAGTATCAGTATTTCTGCAGTTTTTCACCCCAACTTTCATTTCCACAAAGAAGCTTTTATCACCCAGACGTGGACGCTGCAGTGATTTCTAACTGATCCATTGTAAGGCACTCAACACACATTCACTTGAAAATTTCTTAATGTATTTATGCCGGTAAAAATAATACCCCAAACCCAAAGTTGTACCAGTGCCATGATACACAAAGGGATTAATGTGTTATTTTAAGTTAAAAACCCCCAACCTAACAACACTTCTTGCAAGGAACAGATAAAATTACTGAAGCTCTGAAAATTAATTTCCTGTTTAGCAGTGAAATAATTGAAAGACCAAAGTTGCTCCTGAGATTAGAAGGCTGTCTGCAGGTTCTGTCTGTGAGCAGACTTTCATGCAAAACTCCCTACAGAGACAGTTTTTTTTTGTTACTTAGACAGTTTCCTACAAACAGAGATGTAGATTAATCACTAGAAATGTACAATAAATAATAGAATGACTGGTATAATTGCCTGAAAGTGGATGGCTATTCTTAAATGATCACAGTGTTACAAATCTCCAAAGTACCTCATTTCTGTATCTGTATCTTTGTGTGTTGAGCTTTGAAAATACTTGTTTCAACACTTCCATGGTCATTGTCCACCATCTGCCAGGCAGCTAGAGCATTCTCTAAAGACTAGGAGGCATTAATATGAGATTCTGCATCATTCAGTAGAAACAGGAACACAAGTAAAATAAGAAAAATGTTCGACAAAGTTAGACAGGAGAGACATTTTGATTTTCAGAAATCTCTCCATTTGAAAATCTTCCTGCACCTAGGGCTAATCCATCAGCCTTAGACACATCTGCCTGTCCTGAATCACTGAAAATTATAATTTTCTGCTTTGGTAGGCCTGCTATTATTTGGATTATTACAGAATACGGACCAGGCCTCATCAGGCACTGCGACAGACAACATCAGTCAATGGTTCCCTAGCAAAAGAGCTAACAAGCCATGCCAGACACACAGAAGACATGCAAAGGCACCTTGGTTTCATCTCTTACTTCTTCTCAGTTTTGCAGTGGTGATTTTTGGCACTAATTGTATTCTCAACACCTCAGTCTATGCACCTGACATAAATACTAACTTCAGGAAGCCCAAGTTTTCCTGTATAATCGTGGAGGGAAGACAGTAGTTTCTCCAGTGACAATGAAAAGCAGGATCCTAACTTGAGTTTTTGTTTTGCCCTGTGGAAGAAAGGCTGTCTCTCTGCGCTGAGTGTTCAGGAAGACTAAGCAGACCAAACTACATCATACAAACAACTTTCTGTCTTCTCTGGATCTTGGGTCCCTAACTGTGAAGTGAAAGTCATACTCATTTTCCTCACAGAGGTATTGTGAAAATAGACTGGGAGGTGCTTATATACAGTCATGGAACAACCACTGAAATAGGCCTAATAAGCTCTTTTTCTCTCTCTAAAAGTACGTATATTTGCTTTTCAGCACCTAAAATTAATTCTTTGTTATTGGACATAAAATATATGATGATATTAGAAACTGTTCTGCTAAATTAAGACTCTTTGCTTTCTACAGAAAAAAATATTGAAGGCTGAAATATTTTTTCTTGCAATGAGTTGGTGGTTTTATAAACAAAAAAGAAAATACGGATGAAATAACACAACTGAGTCATTTCAGGTTCCTGGATCACATTTTTGATCTGTGCAAAGCAGATGAGAACTACAAGAATGGATAAAGGAGTTCATCCATATAAGCCAGAAAGTGAAACTGACAATAAATGGGAAAGAAACAGATTATGCTCACCAGACTGTTGAAGACAAGAAAGTGAAGATGGGGTATGGCCGAACAAGTACATCCAAAGTCAGGTAAGTATGTGGCTTTAACCACAAAGTCAGGCAGAGGATAGCTCTTTAGAGGTTAATCATATGCTCCCCTCCATATTCTCTCTTCAAAATACTTAACTAGTAAAGACCATGCATCTTGTTACTTCTTTTCTAGACTGCTTTACCCTTGCACATTCTTATGGTTGTGTATAGCCTCATTATTTATAGTAAGTGGAGTCCCACGTGGTATGGGGTTTCACGAGTTGAAGGCCTTTGCCTAAGGAATATCCTTTTCCTGTGGGTGTTGGCACATCAGTACAAGGCTGGCCAAATGCGCTCTCTGTAATTCAGTGTTCTGCCTTTGATTTCAAGGGGACAGAGCGAGGCAGCAGTTTGGATATCTGTAAACAGCAGAGACTGAATTATCATGGTCTTTGCAGATTCAGAACAGGCAGTACGGTGCTGAGAAAAGTAAAGAAAATAATTACATACGTAGCAAACAGATATTTAATACATCTGAACGTTCTCGGTTACTCATTTTGTAAAGGTCCTGAGGTAGCTTCAGAGGAATGGTAAAAATGTCTTTAAGATCTGCTGGAAGGCTGCATTTAAAAGACATCTTATAGATGCTATAAATATTACTCCTAGGTGTTCTTGCGAAGATGTTAGGTCAGATCCTTTTCTGGTGATAACTGGTGTTCAATAACTTCGTTGCACTTACCCTGCTGAGCACCTGGATACTCGTGGAAAAACAAACAACAATCTGAAATGACTTGGCATTGGTATTTTACAATTGTTGGAGACAGGTGTTTAAGTTTCATATTTTATAGACAGACAGCAAGTCAAATTCTGCTTAGTGCTTTGAATAGAGCGGATGAGCCCAGCAAAGGGCACAATCTGATCCTGCGCTGTAAGGGTTTGCAATGTACACCTTTGATTTGTTTATGTGAATAAAATTATGTACTGTGGTCACAGCACATCTGTGAAAATCTTACAAGTTCTTTAGAATATATGATGCGTATTCTTTATGAAAGGTGCAGTTGTCAATGCCCCATCCCTGGAAGCGTTCCAGGCCAGGCTGGATGGGGCTCTGAGCAGCCTGGTCCAGTGGGAGGTGTCCCTGCCCATGGCAGGGGTTGGGAACTAGATGATCTGTAAGGTCCCTTCCAACCCGAACCATTCTGTGATTCTGTGAAATTTATAAAAAAATCTTTCTCGTGCCACTGAAAATGTATAGTATTTTCTGGAACTTAGCATTTCAGTTTGGTGTGAAGTGACTAAAAAAAGATTAATTCATTTAAGAGATGAGGCCTATGCCAAAAAAAATGGGAGCAGTGATGATACAAACAGTATCTTGACTTTTGGCCACACAGTTTGTATTCAGTCCACATCTTCCTCAAATGTACCTCAATTCTCTTCTCTACCCTTCCTGAAAAAGAAGAGTATTCAAGCATTCCCCCTTTAAACGGCCTCCATAGAAATAGCTTATCTGCACAATGAATTGCTCAGTCTGAGTGACAAGTTTTAAAGGTTGGGCACAGCACCTTTCCATTCATTTGTATAGCACAATCCTTTTTATCAGCACCCTCCAGGCTCCCTCCACTCTCTGTGTGTGGGAGATAACAAATAGAGCAAATTTTTGTAAAGAATATTTTCTATTTAACAAACCATGGTATCTATCTGTTGTTAACCTTCTGAGCAATGAGAGAGACAGGATTACTCTATAGGTGGTGAAATAGCCATTAAGCTGATAAACCAAACTTCACTAGGATGTTTCAAATTTTCTTTTGTCAGCTGCCCAGGTCAGAGGAGAAGGGGGTTGTTTTGAACTTGGAGGTGGATTCTCTTATCTGCTGCCCACCACTCCTGCTTCCAGCCATAGGTAATATGAGTTGTATGAGGTAGGCTTGGGTGTTTCATAATGCCAGCTCATGAAGCATTCTTTCTTAACGTTTTTTCATGTGTCCCGAGAAAACTTTGGAGTTCAATGTGTCAATCTCTAATAATGATCTTCAACATCTCAAGGAAAAGTGAAGAAGCCCTGTGACTGGGGACCAACCTCACAGAGCCCAGTTTGTTTGTAGAAAGATTCTGTGAAAGACAGGCTAAATATCATGCTGCGGAGGGATCCGACTACTGTTTTCATTTCCATATGCATACGCTTATGCATAAATAAAATAAATAGCCTACTCAGTCTATTTACGCAATAGCCTACTCAGTCTATTTACGCAAAGTGCTTTCCAGTTGATCTGTTGTTTTCTCTACTGTTTTGAATGCCTGCAGGACTTGTTACTTGAACTCTTGACAACTGCCTTCTTATAGAAGACAGCTTTGCTCCTCATTCCCCCTGGGAGGTAGTTCTTAATTCAAATCAGATTTCAAAAAATAGTAGCAACTTGCTGGAAAAAAGAAAAGTAGCTATTAATCACTGGCAGAAAGATGAGATAATATCCTTTGAAGCCAATTTATCCTCTAAGTTACAGAGTAATGCACATTTTATTTAGCTGTAATGTGTTTGGGATCTTGAGTTTCTATCGGCGTGTTATAGCTGTATCACCTCCAGGCGTCAGGGACTCTGAATGGGGATTCAGCTCAATTTATAGTTCAGGCACCTGCTGATGTGAAGCTGTCATAAATCACAACAAATAGTATATGATGGCTGAAGCTAGTCAGTCTACAAAGTGCAATTTCTTCCTCCTTTCACACAGAAACATCAATTGACATTACTTTAGCAAGTGTAGAGCTGAGTGAATAATTTATAATGAACAATTAGTCTGATTGTGTCTGCTTCCGTTATGAGCTGATTATGAAGCGCTGAGATTGGATGTCTGAAATGATTTGTGTATTTCTTCAAAACAAGTTTTCCATGTGAACGTCGTGTGAGTAATTCATTGTGAGTAGCTGAACTTCAGAAGTGATGATGGTTGCTAAGTTATATAAATCACTGGGATTGTTTGCGTTTCTTTAATCAGATTATTTGCAAGTCCAGACAAAACACAGTGAATTTAAATTATCAGAACTGAAAATACCATGGCAGTGGAATAAAAGGTGGAAAATATCTGAACATTTGAACTTAGTATACTTGGAGTTAAAGCAGAACCATGCAAGTAAGTGGAAGATTAATACAAAAGGGTATAGACATCATTATATTTACCTTTGTTTTCCATTGAGGAGGTTACTTAATGAAAATCTTTTTATTCTCTCAGGTCTAAAAGAACTTCCTTTTACCATCTGCATTTGATTTCTGTGTTGTTCAGGGAGGTGGGGGTCTTACATCAATTAGCTGTTCATGTGTGGAGTTTGCCAAGGTCAGCCCCAGATGGTGACATAAAATCCTAGCTGAAATGAAATTCAAATATTTCCACTGATTCACCAGTACCGTGATTTAATTCTTTGTTCTGAATACCTTCATTTTACAGGAGAATCAGATCTGGATCTAGGTTTGAAGTTGCTATGAGAAATATTAAGATTTCTGAAAATGGGGGGGGNTCCCTGCAGATCCCCAGTGTCCTGCAATGCCAGTGCTCAGGTCGGAGTGACGGAGTCATGCTTGGATGATTGCACAAGCCCGTTTTTGACAGGCATCTTTTATCCCATTGATTACATCAGAATTTTACATCTCAGCCTGCATGCTGCTTTATCACCTTTATGTTTGCCTTGCATGTTTTTTCTGCGTGGCTTTTTAAAAAGACCCGTCTTTCCTCATCTTGTTGTTGGCCAGTGGGTTGCACTGTGTCAAATGTGCCCTCAGATTATGGATGAGGGCCTTTTACAAGAATGCTTCTTTTCTGCACTATTGTAATATTGATAAAGGCTCTTTCTCAGTATTTGGGCATGCTCCCCCTCTGTAATGTGTCATATCCATGGCAGCGAGACTTTTACTCAAATGGTTTTTGGTGCACCCACAAGCCATCATGGTCAGCTATTTACCACTGAGAGCGGATCACAATAAGGGAATTTTTCAGCTCACAAGTATGCTCTGGGCACCCAAGTAGATATATTTTAACCTTAATTATCTTTGCTTTTTTATCTTCATTTAGAAATCAAAACCAATCATACTTTCTTATGTCACAGGTGTTTTGCAAGGATCAATTAAAGTTTGTGAATCCCAACCTACTGGTAATAAAGGGCATCAATATGCCTAGGAAGAAATGAATATTTCTGCCTTCAGAACAAAGTCTGAATTCCCTTTCAGTGAAAAAGGCTTGCACCAAACATTGCACCATGAAAATAAAATTAAAAATTGAACAGCTGCTCATTGAGTACTGCTCACTGTTGAGCCAAATAAAGCAAACACATCCTTTAAAACATATTATCTGGTCATGGGATTAAAAGCAATGCTTTTAATGTATATGAGCACCAAAGAAATTAATGGTTTTGCAACCCGAATCATGTTCCTTTGGCATATCCACGGTGTGTGTAAAGGGTGTTGCCCTCTGTCTCAAGAGGACTGTATCAGTACAATGAAGTGAAGAAGGGAAGCGGACTGGTCAAGTGAAAGCAACGTTTTTATTTGGTAAATATTTCATGGGGCTAAGAAGAGGTATGTATGTGGGCAACAGATGCTGACACTCAATATTTCACATGGGAAAGAACACGGCATTTAGCGCTTTCACACATGCCCACCTTTGCTTTGGTCACAGCACTGTAGCAGCAGCATTTCTAAAAAGCTGTAAAATGCTAAGATGGAAGGGAATGATAATTCACAGCTCCTCGCACATGAGGGTTTTGGAAAGAAACATAAAATTTCATGGCATCAGCTGTTCCATCTAGCCTACACCTGACTGATATAACTTAGGTTTCCTTCCTCTCTATATTTTTCTGAAACAGTTACTTGAGGATTATTAGTCATCAGGTATTTTTCCTATAGATTACTGCTCTGGTAACATCTGTCTCCCCGGATGGTGTTTAGAACTTTAAAGCAGAAATTTAGAAGAGGGAATATTGTACCAGACAGCACTAAAAATCACTAACTCTCCATGTTGTATCCAGACGGTCTCTCAAATGAACCCTGTTGTGCGATTCATATTCTGCATTTTAGTTGTTTTGCTTTTTGTGCAGAGTTTCCAACCCCACCATTGCTGCCAGATAGCTAATATTCCAGGTTTGCCTTACTGGTGTGCCTTTCCAGTATTGCCCAATTCCAAGATCATTAAATATTTGGAACTGAAGGAATTTACAGATAATTTGTGCTTAACACATACAAATATTTCTTTTTCTCCTTATAGAAGAAAAAGAAAAAATCTGATCTATTTATTGTTATTGCTGAAGTCATGGAGGCGTCCACATGAACTGTGGTAAAACGGATTTGCAGATCAGGAGTCTGAAAGATCTGAAAGTTTCTGAAAGATCTACAGGAGCATGGAATAATGGATTATGCCCTGAATGAATCTACCATTGTACTATTGGAAATTGGCCCAAGCTGGAATAATCTTATACTTAGGGTGGAGATAACTGTGCCGTAACCCCATTAGCACTGCCGGGGTGCAGCATGTGTTCATGTGAAAGGGGAATAACACCTCCCAGAGCCATTCCAGCCAGTTCTCCAAACACTAACTCTGGTATGGCATCAGCTCTCCCCATGGAAGAGGGAACTCTCTCTGGGAGTTTCCATGGCCAAGAGGGAATGCCGGCTAGTAAAGAGCACTCTCTGCAGGTTCAGTGCAGCCTCTGAAGCAATAAAAACTGTCGCCACTGTCCTCAGCATCCTCTGTGCACTCTTCTCTTCCATGTTGTATATGAACTCAGTTATGCCGGTATCCTATAAACCAGGAGGTGCATTCAAGGTCCACTGCCACTCTGCATCATTTCCATTTGTACTGTGCACATTACTACTTGGATGAGGTTCACCTGAGGCTGGGAGTAGG
Organism: Rynchops niger; assembly: GCA_013400035.1. Classification (NCBI taxonomy): domain Eukaryota; kingdom Metazoa; phylum Chordata; class Aves; order Charadriiformes; family Laridae; genus Rynchops; species Rynchops niger. Next base: position 119,167 of record VXBH01002255.1, read on the forward strand.
TCTGAGGTTCTTCACCTAGTCGGGGTGCTCACATGGAGAGTTTAATTGGCTTGGGCTTTCTCTGAAGTTCATGTCTATGAATCCAGAAAGACAGGTATTTCTCTGCCTCTTAAGTGACTGGACAAGGGCCATAGTGTGTCTCCGCATTTGCCCTAGACATCTTGGTTAAAAGTCTTGTGCTTGTGGGTATTTAATACATATGTGCTAGGAAAAAAAGATTCATGAACTCTAGTAAAGGCATTAAAACTCCATCATATGTACATTTGTAAACAATTTTTCCTTCTTAAATTTATATGAGAGAAACCTCAGTCCACAATATTTTGTCATTTTACACAACAAACTTCTCTGTTGTCATAGTGTAGAATAGATGAAAAAGACATTGTTTACTAGACTGAACACTTCCCCACATTCATACCCAACCGAAATGTTGACCTTTACAGTGAGAAATTGTGTGTTTTGCTTGCAAGCTTTTCTTTTCTGTTTTAATACTGAAAGTTGGAAAAAGCACAGATGTAAATACGGAGCCAAATCTCTTGTCTGGTTATGAAGTAGTGTCACCCAGTCTGGGCACTAGAGTCACACCAACACGTACGAGCTGAATGGCTGACTCTGGGGGGTCTTGGCTTCATTAAACTGTCCTTTCTTTCATTTTCTGCACTCTTTTCTGATACATCTTTGTAATTTTAGCATGTAAGCCAGGCTGAGGCTAGTTTCTGCTATCAGCAGCTTGTCCACCTCTATGTCTTTCATAACATCTGTAAGTGGAACATGACTTTTAAAATTATTCAGGTTGACAGGCAGTGCTTTGTGCTAATCAGAATTGCATTAAAGTTCATTCCTTTGCACCTTTGGTGCTGGTGGCGTTTCATGTTGATCAGAGCTTTGCATATAAATAGGCTTCAAAGTTTAGACATGAGGTGTAAAGGCAGCAGTGCTGGATTCTTCCAGGTGGGAGCTGGATTTCACTGACTTTTGAATGCACACTTGCAGTATTTGCTTGGGTTATTTTTTTTTCTTAGAAACATTGAGTCAATTAGAAAGCTCAAACCCACAGTGCCGATCTGTCTGATCTCTGCATGTAGCTTTGTCCCCGAGCCTCCTTTGCAGCCTCAGGTAATTGATTTGCGGCTGCATGTCTTCAGTAGGTGTCTGGAGGTGTGGTGAGCAGACTGTGAGCAGCAGCTTGTTCATATATGCCAATTCATATATGCAGCATTAACGAAGAGGCAGAGTCAGGGATCATCGCTGAGCTTCTATTTCCTGTCCACTTCCTAGCTAGCCCCTCTTGGAAGGAATTCTTCAACACTGAATGAATATTATTTCAATAGTACATCATCCTTGAAAAGCCTCTCGGGTCTTGCTGAATGTTCATTTACATTGCTTTAATCAGTAGTACCTTAAAGACAAAGGCTTTAAGGGCACCCTTATGGAAGGATGACATGAGAGAAGGTTCATGCTATTACACAAGGGCTGTGCTGGAGCAACATCCAGGGAGCAAGTGGCACAAGACTCACAGCATTTTCAAATCTGCTCCTCTGTGATTTGTGAAGGTGTCAGCTTTGAAGGTTTTCCTTGACAGCAATATTTGGAAGCTAATAAAGGTCACATGACAGGAAACCAAGCGCATGATTTGTAGCTTAAACTTACTAATTAAGGTTACTTCCTTTTGCCAGGCAAGACTTTCTGAATGATAATTCTGTTGAATTTTTATTTCCACCGCTTTGATCTGAGATTGTTTCTTCAGAAATTGAAGGTCTTTTCACGTTTTTTTCTGTCGGTTATAGGGGAGCTGAAACCCAATGTGGGCAAACACAAAGTCTTGAATAACATCACCAAACAGCAGAAACGTGACATTTCAGGTTTTTACCAGTGCAAGTAGATATATCTACCTATGCCAAATGCATAGATATGAAATAGTTTTAAATCAGTCCCTTTATTCACCTTACAAGGCTCTGAATTAGGATCTATGCTCCCATGCTGGGTGGAGGTGCAAGTTCAGGTCCCAGAGCGGCACAGCTTAATTAAGATGGTACTCTACTTAGACTAATTAGCCTTGCCTCAAAGAGCATGGACGTACTCTAGGTGGTGCAAAAATCTCTCAGCTAGCAATGACTGCCATAGTTCCCCAGGTGGAGGCAGCCAGATCTTCAGGGCTTTTTAACTGACACATGGCACGGCTTAAATGTAGCCAGACTGCCTTCATGGCACATGGTGATACTTTATCATAAGGATGTGTGGCCATGCACTGTACCATGTGGAGATGTTGCTACACTATGGGGGACACCCTCTGCCTTAAGCAGGGCTCTAGCCTAAGGGCAGCACCATGCTGCCACATCCTACACAAAGGGGTGGAATTAGCTCAGTCCATGTGTATTCAGGAATTTCTCCCCTGGGGAATGTCCATCAGGTGTCTCTGGATGAGGTGATCTGCACTTTGTGTCCAACAGAGAGGTTATCCTTGAGGTATGTGAGACCACTTCCTTGGAAGCTGCTTGCTTACTTCAGAAGAACAAACACACGCCATTTGTGTGGATCTTGGCCCAGACCTTGCAGGTTCATGTTCTGACTTTGGGCATTAATTTCTTGTTCCTGGGTCAGCTCTGTGTGTTAGCCACAAGATCAGGTTCCAAACCTGCACACAGTCATTAGTTCGTCACGCTGGGTGTCACCCAAGATGGTTGGATTTCATAAGAATTAAGCTGTGGTTTAACCTTACTCCTGCCAAACTCCATATTAAACATAACCTTTAGATGCGTATCTAAGAACTTTCTGTGGCACTTGTTAACTGCTGAACCTATGATTTTACAAAACTGGCAGATAATTCAAGCTGTCAGGAGCTCTCATAGAATCATTTAGGTTAGAAAAGACCTTTAAGATATCCGAGTCCAACCATAAACCTAACACTGACAAGTCCACCACTAAACCATGTCCCCAAGCGACACATCTATATGTCTTATATACCTCCAGGGATGGCAACTCAACCACTTCCCTGGGCAGCCTGTTCCAATGCTTTATAACCCGTTCTGTGAAGAAATTTTTCCTAATATCCAATCTAAACCTCCCCTGATGCAACCTGAGGCCATTTCCTCTTAGAATCATAGAATCATAGAGTCTTCATGGTTGGCAAGGACCTTTGAGATCATTGATTCCAACCAAACAACCTGCAATCTCTGTCACTAGAGCATGCCCTGAAGTGCCAAGTGCCAAATGTAGACGTTTCTTAAATNCACCTCTATGTCTCTCTTGTAGTGAGGGGCCCAAAACTGGACACAATATTTGAGGAGGGGCCTCACCAGTCCCAAGTACAGGGGGATGATCACTTCCCTAGTCCTGCTGGCCACAGTATTTCTGATACAAGCCAGGATGCTATTGGCCACCTGGGCACAATGCCGGTTCATATTCAGCCATGTTTTAGGAGTCCACTGTAACAGTAGCTACTAGAGAGAAAGTCAGAAAGTGAACATTGCTTTTGAGATCTAATCAGAACTTTTCAGCTCCCTACATAAAATACTGAAGAGAGTATAATGGAGATTTAAATCAAAATGCATTGGCCAACATTTTAGTGGTGACCACCTATGACCTGGCTAACTGTGTCACTGATGTAATGGTGTGTGAGGGGACGTTACTCTCTGGGGCCGCTCTGGCAATTGGCTTCTGCACCTTGTTCTGAACATGTTTCCAGTGGGGTTCGGGTGGCCACAGACTCCCTTATTCAAAACTTGTGCTGATACAGTTTGTAAGAAATGCTGCCTTGTGAAATGGAGACAGCAGGTTGGCATTGCTGCCCGTTCCTCACTTCTGCCGCTGCCCATCTTCCCCATGCTTTGGTGATATTCTTGTCCCCACAAGTGCATGCTGAGAGGTGAATGACAAGGGGCAAGTGCCACCCGGGATGGTGCCCCCCCCATCAATTCCTAAAGCTGATCGCACAAACTCATAGATGGTAGTTTTAAAGAAATTCTTTCTTAAAAGGACATTTAAGTAATACATTTTTCAGAGAAATGGGCAGAACAAACATACTTTTTCTGACCAGCAAGAATCAGAAATGTGTCAAATGCAGCCTGTTTTGGAATTTACATGGGTCTTCTCCTAAGAATACCTGAGTACTTGCCAGTCCCTCCAGAACTAAATCTTAAGAAAACCTACGGAATTAAGAAAGTGTAATTCCTTTTCTACGGATGGGAAACATGGTAGGTTAATTGTAAATTCCCGACAGCAAATGACCTCAAAATCACGCAGTAATACATGTTATTTTCACGAATACCTTTATTACAGCTTGGGTTTGAGCCCAGCGTACAACAGAGGTACAAGGAAAATAAGATAATACATGTGCAGACACAACACACATTTCTGCATGTAACTGGCTGTGTGCTTCAAACCCAAGTGGCGAGTGTCAGGAGAAGAGACCATTCCTACTAAGGCTGCCAACAAAAGTACCAGGGGGTATCTGCTGGCATTTTCTGATGTCAGCACATGTGCAATAGGATCCACTGACATCATTTCATACTTCCAGGCGGTTTTGTCGATTTTTGTTTAGGCTGAAGTTGCAGAGCCAGAAATGAAGTCAACGTTCCCATCTGACTGTAGTTTATTTCTTGGATAAAGTACATTTCTTTCATTTATTTGCTGGAAAGATAAAACAACCAAGGATCATTTGGGAATTTTTTTTCAAGCTGCTTTTATAGCTATCAGGGGCTTTCTTGATGGTAAGATATTGATTTGTGTGACATGAAGCGACAGCCTGCTGCAAAGAAACAGCACCATTCCTTCAATGCAAAAGCTAATTTAATATTGATCTTTCACTTATAAAATGCAAGGATAATTCTTTTAGTAAAAACACCTTGCATCAGGGCTCCTGTGGCTTTCCCAATTCAATCTGAATTTCTAAGCACTGAAGAAATCTCATTATTGAGAAGTGAAATAGCAGCTCCCTCAGCAAAAAGGTCACGGAAGTGTGAAATAGCCTTTGTACTGTATTCAGCAGCAGTTCTTGAATATACGCATTACTCATCCATGAGGCTCATGATGTTTAAATGCCATCTACAACAGTGCTCCTTCTCTGACCGTCTTTTTGCCTTTTTGCCTTTAATAAAGCAAAGATCAAATGGTTTACAAGAGCTTTTACTTTGAAAGTCACGTTTTCTCCACACGTCACTTGCAATTACTCAGGGAATATGTCTTCTATTAGAATACTTAACTCGGTGTGTTTGGATGTTTAGGTTTCAGCAAGCCCAAAAATGTTTAAACATGTCTCTGAATTTTGAGGTTTTCACCCTGATACCATACCAATCTTCTTAGCTTTCCATCCACCTCCACTTCCCTTTCAGCCCAACCCATTTATTTTTATTTTCTTTGGGTTTGTCATTTCTTTCCCTCAGTTTCCCCTGATTTGCCTTTTGACCCGTCTCCCTCACGCCATACTGCAATTAGATCTTTCTTTCTTCCTCGCTGCAGCAACATCCCGCACTTAGTTTGATCATTAAAATCAGAGGAGTTTAAAGATGCTGCTTTGATTTTTCTCTCAGTCTAATTTGGGTTGGGCTTGTTTTTAAATAAGGACTTGTAGAGGGGGTATAAATGGTATTAAACAAGCTTTTTTCTGAGGCTTTTAGGTTTTTTTTTCCCTTCAGAAAAAAGAAGAGTGTTACATAAGCAGTCTAGCACAAGGAGAATTAGAAATAAAATGGATGGGGAATTCCTGAAAACAGTAGAACAAAGGTATTCAATAGGAGGTTACTTCAAAGGAAATCTGGGAAAAAGAGAAAAAACACAGGGGTCTATATACCTGAGGAGGCATACACCATGCACTCTATTCTTACGTGCTTGCAGTTCCATAGAAGAAGGATTCTGCAACTGAAGTATGCGCATAGGGAGACCCACTAGCTAGAGTTTATTCAGAGACTCCTGATGGGGAAGAGGAAGGAGCATTTTGCCAAAATGGGTCAGTATTTGTGGACTATACAGAAGTATCTGTTTAAAATACTGGACAATATCTGTTGCATTGGAGGTAGGGCTCAGTAAGGGAGATGGCATAAGTAAAACTGAAAGAAACTATGGAAGTAATGATATGGGGTTCACTGACAATAAATTTGGTGAATTATGATCAAAAATTTCAATATTTTAGAGATGAAGGAGCTGTCTGAAAAGCCTTGACCTTCAGAATGTGGCAGCCTTGTATTTCTATTCACACTACCGAAGTGTGAAGGGAAAGAAGCATTGAGAAATCGTAATCGATACGTAAAATCTATACTGAACCTGTAATAGCATCCACAGTGCACAATACGATTGCACCACTGTGCAGAGCGATAACTGCAGGCTAGTTTCATTTCTTACAGGAAGAGAGCCCAAAGGTTCTTTCTTTGGCTGCTGGCTCCCAGAAAAAGTTTGCTCTTATTTTCTGCGTTGGTCTGACCTGCCTTTTAAGCCATGCATCCTTCGCCTGGTAAAAAACCGCCCTTTACAGACACGTCCACAGTAGTTGCTGGTGCCTGTGCCAACCCAGCCATCGGAACAGGTTGGAGCAGCAGCTGCCTCTAACTAGTACACACAGATCGTCCTTCTGTTGTGTGTGTCTTGCTCTTTGATGCTATGGAAATACATTAATTTATGCTTTGCAGCTACATCCCAGATGATCATGGTTGTATTTTTAGACAAACAAAATGAGGGGGGGAGGGTTATGCGCTCTTGGAGGATGCTGTAGTTCGGCAGTTGGTAAGAAAATGGTTTTTGCTCTGAGCAGTTGCGAGCGTAAAAGCTATGATGATATCCAAATAACGGGAGCCTTATTCAGATCCTGCACACCAAACTCAGCTTCTGTTTCTGCCAGGAATGTCTGAGTGCTTTTCCTGCTCTCTATCCCCCACCCTCGGCCATGTGAACACACATACACACGTACATATATACACACACACGTACTCACTTTGTCTCTCTCTTCCAGGCTCCCACAGATCTTTGAAGGCCTGTGCTTCTCTATGGGGGACAGAGCCACACACAGAATTGTAAGTAAAACTACTCTGCCACCTGCAAACGTGTTCAATATGTTGCGTTGCAGTTTTAACTTGTGCTGCTCACTGAAGTGTGCACAAGCGCTTACCCTTTATAAGGTGTATTTCTGCTAAGGATGCAGACATATTCTGGGGAAAATGTTGAGTTGTTAGTGATTTGTTATAGGTTTCCCTCTCTGTAAAGGTATTTTTCCGGCAGGAGATGATGCAGTGACATCCCTCTCCGCATACTCCTTCCTGAAAAGTCTGTGCAGATACTATGTCTTTGTGTTTGGGAAAAGCGTTGGCAGGCTCCAAAATCATGAATGAGGTCACAGCAATTTTCCCTGTGGGTCAGTGAGGCTGAACTGGGAAACGACATGCAGATTCCTTCTAGGAAGGGAAGGAAAAAGTGCCTTGAGGATGATGTTGGAATCCAGCGTCTCCAAACAGGGTCGAGGAAACAGTTTGTTCTCTGGCCTGATATGGCAAAAAAAGTCATCTATGCCAAAAGGCTTTTCAGCTCTGGGTGAAATTTGTCCTCTGTGCTTTGCTTTTCTGACTTGTAGTGTCAGGCAAGGCCTTGTGTGATCTCCCATTTGTGGAGAGGTGAAGTAGATGATCTCGTAAAATTATTTTTTTTTAGCTCTGTTTGGTTTCTGATGTGAATACTGTGTTATAGAAACCAAACAATTTTACAGCCAAAGTACTTATCTACACACAGAAAAGAGCTTTGCCTGTGTTCAGTTTTCTTATTTTTACATTATAGTGAAATCACAGCTTCGTTCTTGTAGCACAAACAGGTACTTTATTATGTAGCAAAAATAAATTTTCCAGCTGATACTAGTCTTTTTCTCTAAAAAGGGTATAAACATCTTTTGCCCTTTATAGGAGCTAATAGGGAATATACATGTCAAAGGCAATGCAAAACTTGAGTTGTGCTTGTTGACATGATGTTCAAGTCCCAGCTGATAAACTCCATTTCCTGTTTCAGCGGCAATCTCTGACAGGATTCACAAGCTGGATGGTGACAAAAAGGGGGAAAAAATCCTGACAATGTCTGACATAATTGCCACCTGCAATCCCAGAGAGTGGAGGAGGAACGAAGCCATCAATAGCAAAAAAGATTTGTCAGGCTGTGCAAGATCAGAGCATTGATTCAGCCTTGATTGGACTCCCTACCGCTGTCCTTCCGTTATTTATGTCGGGTTAACCTCTCACTTTCAGCAATGACATCTGTTCCCCATCTACTCATTTCAGGGAACATACTGCGGTTACCATGTTGTCAGCTGGTTTTCCTTCTTCTGATTACTTTGGAGCAAGGCTGCTGGGGTGGTTTTTATTTAAATAATGCCTAATTCAAAATGAATGTGCTCGCTTTGAGATAGGGTATGTGATAAGACGCGGTACATTCCATAAAGCCTACCAACAATTTTCAAAATGAAATGAAAACTATGAGAACCTAACGGAGAGGTTTACAGAAGGCAAAGGTGGAGGAAAGAGCAGGCCAAGCACAGGGGTGGAAACTCCCAGACCTGTGGGCAGGGCTGTTTTGTACTAAGGAAATGTAATCGTCAAATACCCCGTAGTTGCGCACGGTATGCAGGTGAAGTGTCACCAATGGGAGCTCTTACCTCAGGTGCGTGAGCACGTGTGTACGTCCACGTGTCGCTAGAAGTCTGCTTCTGTTCATCAGTTAGTCCAGTAAAGTCTGGCAGCTTTTTTTCTGAGTTTAGATTGGTTGTTTTCAGTTTGAAGGGGGTCTATTTTCAAAGGAAATCTTTCTAAGACAGTTTGATGATTTTTCTTTTCTCCCTTCCCATACCTGTTGGTTGTGCGATGCTTCTCTTTCACTTGCGTGCAGCAACTCCTGCATATAAAACCCCACGTTCCTTGGGCGATACTGGCAGGGAAGGAACCCGACTGTGCTGCAGACTGTGCTCGCAGAAAAGTGTTAGGTATCTTCTACTAGAGATGTTTCTTCACTTACCTCTACGGTTATTTTCTAAACAAACTGCTCTGCTGGGGTTGCATAGAGGCATATCCCTGACTCAGATGCCTTCTTTTGCCTCTTTTGTCTGTATTCCTTTCTGTGTTCCTAAATTGTAATGACAGACTAGAGCTTCATGCAGAAGTTACAAGCTTGACGCAAGAGTCATTTTGTGAAAATCAGTGACTATGAATTATGCAGGAGTCTAGCTGATATCAAGTACTACATTTCTTTAAAAATGTTGAATCTCCAGTTTTAATCTTGCATTTTCACACAGGGTTACTGGTTTCAATGCAAAAAAAATAAAAAGGTAGTATTTAAAATATTTTTTGACATACAATGCTTGCAGTACTGTAAATTTAATTCTGGTGTTGATTCTGGCTAAGGTCACTTTACCTCTTTATTCTGGCATCCTCCAGGGCAGGTATTTCATTGCAGATTGTACATGATTTATGTAGTCTACCTATTCAAATTCCTAGCCGCATAGGACAGCGTGTCTCATCTGATGCCAAGTGTATTGTTAGTACTTAAAGAACAATAATAATGATTCTACCTTGAAGGAGAAAAGAGCCATATGAGCAAGTTAATAATCAGGAAAATCTTATCTCTGAAAAAATATGAAGCTGCTTCCTTGCCCAGAAAGATCCATAAAAAGCAAGAAAATCTAAAGTACATTATTATATAATCTCCATATAGACTGCTTTAGCAATCTTCCCCCCCAGTTTCTTCCCTGGTGGTGTTTGACTTTGCCTCTGTATTTTATTCTAGGTTGTCTACTGTTAGAAACCATTGCTGCTTAGGGAGATTAGCATTACAAAAGCAAAGTAAGAAACTTAGTGGAAATTCTCTAACTCTTGAGACAGGAAGATATTAAAAACAGTTACTGCTATCCCATTATATATGTTGTTAAATCGACCAGGACACATGATTAACTCCCAAACTGAAGGCTTTTAAAATAATCCCTACCATTTCATATGAAGCTCGTCTTCAAAGTATTCTGCAAACTTTAACCAATCCTCAGAACTCCCTTTACAGAAGAGTTTTAACTCTTGTTCAAAAATAAGAGGACTATAGTCCAGAGAAGCAATTTACTGAAAGTCGAAGAAAACAGCCAGAGTCCAAGCTCTGCCCATGACTAGTGGTGCTGCTTTCTGCGGTTGGTCACTGGGGCCCCTTTGCCAGCAGTTGGTCTCCATATGGACAAAGGATATAGGAATGCCCCGCTGTCCCCCTTTTTCTGGGATGCTGTATTATCCGGAATGTCTTGAATCTTCAGCTCGGACCCAGGTGCCCCCTGGTTTCAATAATGTTTTTGCAGTGTTTTCTAAGATTAGAGAAAGCAAGACACACAAGTCTTGCAGAGTTTTGATTCCATCCCTCTCCCAGATTAAAAAAAAAATATTATTAGTATGTACAAGACGTACAAAGGGATCCTTCCCATTGTATATATTTCCAGTTGAGGGTGCTGAGTTGAAGGACTGTGTTTAATGGCTGCCATGGCTGCCACTGGATCTACCTGAGTCACTTTATTGTATAATATGTCTCTACTGTATTGTGTAAGGCATTAAACATCATTGAATACATGTTAAGGAAAACATGTTCAAGCGTAATTACACAAAAAGACTTCTGTGGAGGCTTCATATAGATGGGAAGTATGTGTGTGTTATGTGTGTGCACGCACGTACATCTGTTTTAAAAGAACATAGTGAGAAGGCATGCTCATACAGAATGTTGAAGATTATTTGCTAGATTTCCAGAGTACTTTTCCACTGGCTTCTTCAATTTGTAGTGCTCTCAGCTGCTCCTAATGATTTTCCCAACGAAACATCTGTGTTTATGGGGCTCTCTCATACCAAGATGTCTGGATTGCAAAATGTTCAACACATTCACAAGTAGACAGTCTCCCCGTGAAAAAGTCCAAAATAATGTCCAGGCATTTTTATCCCATTTAGATCTCCAGTTACCTATTGAAATTAATGAATGATTAAGTATCAACATAGAAAACTGAGACTACTTTACCCAGGTACAACTGAAAGAAGCACGGATAAGCTCCAATCAAGAATGAAAACGCTCTCTATTTTCATGACATTCACATGTTTTGACTGCAGGTCTTCAGACTTACAGTGTAAGAAAAACCTTGACTACATTGGCACAAATCAGGGATAAATTACTCTCAGAACTATGGTACCCCATTATCAGCTGTCTTTGGGAATGCCCCATTACCCCCATTTCTGGGATGTTGCATTATTGTGAGTGCCTTGAACCTTGATTCCAGGTGCTCCCTGGTTTCACTACTGTTTTTGCACTCTTTTCCAAAATTAGAGAAAGCCAGACACGCAGGTCTTGCAGAATTTTTTATTCCCCCCCTGAAAAGTTATAAAAAATGTTAAAAACTAATGCCATTAGATCAATGATACTACTACTGTAACCCAAATTAGCTTCAGCCCTGTACGGTACACCAATTAGCAAAGACAAAAAGAGGAGTAATAACTAGGTATGCCATTATTCTGGCAATCTTTACAATCTCTTTTATGTGGAATTCTACTTCAAAGCGCCTTTCTTGTTTGTTACAAGATCACTTACATAAGCAACTAGCAGACATGACTAAAAATAAGTATTTTGCTATCGCTTCGTGCCTGTGTCCTCAGCTACTGAGAATCTCTTATTCATATTATCCCTGGAAGTTCTTCAGACGGATGATGTATGTGTATGCTCTCTATGTATGCTTTTAGCTTCTTATTTTTATTAATTTATTGCTTTATTTTAAATTTTTTCTCATGTGGTGCACCTCATTTTTTCAGTCATCTCCATCATCATTTTTAAGAGGTGAATGAGGATGTTGAAAGTAGGACTGGACAGGGTGGGGGACCCAAAATTTGGGTTTAATCCACTTCTTTTATTCCTGGTGGTCCTGGTTTTCAATGCAAATTAGGATTACTTTAGGGTAACTCAGATTTAGCTGCTCAATCTACAGAGTTTGTTCTCGCAGCCTGAGAACTTCATGCTGCAAAAACTATCACTCCGCTGAGCTGCCTCCCACATTAGCAAGCGACTGGGATTCTAGCTTCCTACTGCTACATACGGAACTTGCTATTTGTTTTGTTTGCACAGGTGCGCATAAGGATGAAGTCCCCTGATGTGAACGGTATTTTGCTGGTGTACACTTCTGTATGCACTGATGCTAGAAGAGAGCACCCTGGTAGTTCTCCTATTATATGACCTCATTTTGCTGAAGTATTAGTTGAAACTGGCATGAAACATAGCACTAAAATAAAGGCGAAGCATATATTCCACTAAACCGGATGTTTAGACTGCTGCCAGGAGAGGACCTGAGAAAAATCAAACACATATTCACACATATTCAAGTGTCGTCTTAAGTGTACTACCTTGATATATTTGTTTATCCTCAAATCCCAACACTGAGATGCAAACTTAATAGAAAAAGCAATTGCTAGCAGAATGAACTACTGCAAGTAGCATCTGTCCCTGCTTTCAATACTCAACCTTAATCTGGAACCTTTTATAGTAGTCGGGTTATCTGGAAATACTGCACAGCTTAAGTTAATTGTCTACGAGTGCCTCTTCTGTAAATATGTGTCAGGCATTGTAAAGCACTCCCAAGGATTAGTCATGTTAGAGGTGTGAAATTCAAAATTCACTGGCGTACTTGCAGGGAGGAGGCCCCCACAAGAGCAGCTGTATCTACTTACAGCAACCTGTCATTTATTGGCACCGGCAACGTTTTGCAAGAATAAGCAAGCTTGAGAAAAAGCAGCCCTTTGTAAGAAGAACTTGCAATGGAATTGGTGTTGTGGGTAGCATTGCAGGACTCTGACGCAATAAATCACTCAACTTCTCTGAATGAAAAAAATGAAACACGAAAGTCTTTCTGTTGGGAATTAGCACTGGTTACAATTTCCAACTGCATGGCTAGTGTCTGCCTGTGAGTCGCAGTACTGTACCTCTGCCTGTTTAAAAGCTCTTAGCTGAATTCTAATGACCGTGACTTGAATTAACAGGCAGAACAAACAAGGTTAACTTTGATAGTTCTTCCTAAAGCATTTTTAAAGCTGGCTTCAGGAAGAGCGTCTGCATGACAAACAAAGGCCACGATGTCCAAAACCACACGACCAAACTCATAATTTTCTTTTGTGAAGCCTAGTATCCCAAATGTAGTCCAAGGTCCTGTTGGGTTAGGTGCTCTACAGGAAAGAAGAGACTGTCTCTGCCCTGAATAACAGTCAAGCTAAAGAGAAAAAGAAACAGAGGAGAGGGAGAAAGAAAAAAGATCATGTGATTAATCCAGTGCCGTCAGTAACGGAGCCACAGCACTATTTCAGTCTTAAATTCCCAACCAGATTTGCAAACTCATTTACTTCGATTGTACTCCCAAATGGTTCCAGACGAAGGCTTTCAAATACGTCTGAACTTTGTGAGAAAATTTACCAAAGAGTTTGCAGAGAGGTTGGAGTGTTAATCCAGGTAATGTCTGAAACCAAATCCAGAAGGAATTCTACTTGTTGCTTTGTTTGCAGAATATTACTTTAGCACTGTGCTTATGCCTAGGAACTCTGAAGAGTTTGGTGACCCTTTATGAACTTTCTAGACATATACTTTTCACCATGGCCATTGTCTTTGAGACTACACGTATATGCATAGATTGGACAAAGCTGAAAGTAAATGAAAATACCTAGTGTTGTAAAGGCTAGGAGATTTAACAGATCTACATGAGAAAGAAGAGGGAATTCCCCTTTAAGTTAATTCATCACTGAGTGATTGATATTTCCTTTTGAACTGATGATTGCCATCTCTGCTCCAAAGTGCATGGTGCTCTGGGACTCAGAAACCCTTTTCCTTAGCCAGCCAGAGATCTGCGCCGTGACCTTGGTCAAATAGTTTCATTTTGCTTTATATATGTATGTATATATTTTTTTTTATTAATAANGTCAAAAAGAAATTCAGCACGTTTGTTTTTCTCTGTATCTGCTAGAATAATTGATCAAAATTCCTTCTGTAATGTCCAATGTAACTCAGTAACAAATCTAGGCCGCACTTAAATATGAGTAGCAGCCAAACCACCAATTTGCAGTTGTTTATTGTGGGGTAACGTATTTCCTAACAAAGGACAAAAACGGTCAGTGTAAGCTTTGGAAGTATATTAGGAGAAAACTAGGAAAATGATACCCCCCTACCCAGCAAGAGGTATGGCAATTTAATTAGTATTTCACCAAAAATGGCTTCAAATGTTGATGCAATTTCCCAGGAACATCAGCTATTTACATTCCAGGTCATTTCCAGCTACTCTGCTTCCATCTAGATTAATTCTGTAAGCTTGCAAAAATATAAATATTGGATTTTAGCTTAATGCTAGAGAAGCATACGGGTCATTAAGTGTAATTCAGGCCTTGAAGGCTATTTGTTGACTCTCCTGAATAAGAGCAAGATCATTTCTCCCTCTCAAAAAGAACTGCTCTATTTTGGTTTGCAAGTTTAGGAGATGGGGTGCAGTCAGTCTGTTTTTAATGCTGATATGCATACAGAAGACAGAAACCAAAGAAATTTACCTACAGAGATTTGTCGTTTCCTTGCTTAGTAAACTTTTCAAAAAAGAGACTGGCAATAGAGGTCAAAACCAGTAAAGTCATTATTCATTACTTGTTGTGCAGAAAACCTTGGGAGCCTGAATAAAGACGAGGTTCATAATGGCATGCTTGGGATTTGCCATGTACCCCCCAACCCTGCTGGGAAGAAGATGCTTGGATGGTTTTTTTTTTTTTTCTTTTTATGTGACTTTCTTAAGGGTCTGTCAGTCAGGTTCCCCAGGACCCTAGGAAATTTCATAGGTGTTTCTAAAAACTCTTCTGGTAATAAATAGTCCCAGATATGACTTCTAAGGAGGAATGGCTGCATATTTTACGATACTGCGATTTTTTTCAGGGAACGTTAGGAAATAAGAGCTGTCCTGTAGCTCAGGAAGTTGTGTTTGTCATTTTTATGTCCTGAGCAATCTCGGTTCTTCAGCTGCCTTTGAAAATATCGGCAGCCCACAAGCCTGAGCCACCCTTCTGTTTTCAACAGGATTATGCTCCCAAGGCATGAATAACTTACAAAAATGACAAAAGTATTTCAAAATTATTTAAGAGAAGGGCATCATAAAACTGTCTCACATTCTGAAAATATCTTCCCCCTGCCTCTGGGAAGGAAGCTGTCAGCAGCGTTTACTGCTGCCACAGTGTCCGTGCAGACAGAGTACCTCAAGGTACTCTGCTGTTGGTGGTTTAGCACGGCGCCTGATTTATTGCAACAGGTTTTCTGATGGTCTGCAGGAGGCAGGCAACTGACGCCCTGTGAGCGGGATGTGGGTCTGAGACCCTGCCCTGCTGCCAGCTTAGCCCCACACCCGTGATGCAGGGCACCGCCAGGGCACCCATGATGTATGCATTTGTCAGAGCTTTAACCTTCCTTTCCCATGTCAGGTTTGGGGGAACCGATGTGCTACTGCTGAGTAGGTTGGGGAAATACGGTAGCTGCTTTTTGCTGTTTCTTCTGTCTTTCTGAGCCTCTCTAGATACACAGACCAGACTGAACGGAAGAAAAAGACACAGCGGGTCTTCAACATTTCCCAACACCTGCAGGAGAAATTTCTCCCACGAATGAATGCAGCCACTAGCTCAAGAGGCTGCCATGAAACCATTAATCTGTGGCAGATGCTTTCCCGGTATGTTTACACTTTGCACTTTTAAAAATTAATGCCGTACTCCAAATGATGACAGTGCACCACCCACTGAGGGAATGAAGCGATGATTAGAATGACAGACATGAAGTATCAATTTCCTGATTATTTTTAATTACACTGACAAGAAAAGCAAGCCAATGTCAGTTTAATCTGCTTTGCCTTTTTCTTAGTGATTTATAGTCTATCAGCCAGGTAGGTCTGTACTGGAGACATATTGTCTTTCCAGCTTAATTTCCTTATTGATGTTAATGTTATTTATAAGGGCAATCCCACATCCTTAGAAAATTATTTGGGTCAGCTGAAAAACGAATTTTGTTTAAACTGCTTTCCAAATTACAAAAGTCATAATAGAAGCGATCTGAAGCAGAGGCTTTGTTCACAGTTATGTCTTAAGTAATGTGGTGACACAAATACTGCTTTATACTTCATTAGTGGGCAATTAATAATGCATGGCAGACATGGTGTGTCCTGTTGGAGTTCAGCTGTGAAATGAAGTGTTTCCTTTCATTTAGTTTGTCAGCTTCTGTGAACATACAAAGGATTAATACTCCTCCAAATTCTGGTGCTGACACCTTTAAAAAACACTAGATCTCTGGTTTCATGGTGCATGGAAACACTGTCTTCTCTAGGTTTCTCTTTCAATACTTTTCTTTGCTCTTTCCAAGAACAAAACCAGATTTTTTTATCTCTTGACTGAATGCCTCGATTTAGCCTTTTTAAATCAAAGGGCAGAGCTATCTGCCAGTGTGTGACCCAGGTAACAATAACAATTTCAGGGATTCTAGATGAAGGCCCCATCTAGATGAAGAAAAAAAAGTACCAGAAAACTTAAGAAGAATTTATTTATTCATGCAGCAGGAGACAGCATGCAAGGAAACAAGTAGCTACTCCTGACTTTATACACCAGCATAAGGTACAGATTAAATAAGATAAACGTTTGTGCTTCCATTTAAAATGCCTAAGGTTTTCAGACATTGTGGCCATAAGTGTGCTGTTAGTGTCAAGAGAGACAATTACATGGTGATCAATAGACAGTAACTAGGTTATATACACAAAACTATGGTCTTCTAGGGAAAAGAATGATTGTATCTCCCTTTATTAGTGGTATAAAAAAAAAACACAAAGTCCCACAACTATTTCATTCTTCCGTGTCAGAGTGTGGGAATGAAACCGGTTGCAGCAGAATCAGAGAGTACTCTTTTCATTAACCCGGTGCACATCTAATTTCAGTGAGAATAAAGCTGTCCATGTTACCAGAAGGGTACAAAATGAGAAATCGGGAGAAAATAATGTGCTAGCTCGCTCAATCTCTTTTACTCTTCTTTAAATTCTAAAATTTCATATCTGTGGTCCGCTTAAAGAGAATATAGATAGGTGCATATTTCATATATTTATAAAGAGAAGCTGAAACAGAAGAAACCCATGTGTGGGAGAGCTCATTCTGATACCAGAGCACATGTAAAATGTTTTTGATACAGGTGGGGCTATCAGTCTCATATTAAGGTGACTGTTTCCATTAACATATTGTTTCCAGTTGCTATAAAACTTGGAACATTTTGATTATTTGTGCCAAAATTGTCAGCCTGGACTAAATTTATGTGCAGGGGAAGGAAAAAATGAGGACCCAGAACATGTCATCCAAAACTATCGATCTCTTTCTGAAGAAACTGTTGTTTTGATCAAAGAATTGTGAGATTCCTTCCAGTCCTTCTAGGTTTTGAAGTAAGCATGTATAATTTTTCTGTGACAGATGGTTACAAGTAATGATACACATGTGACTTTTTTCTTGGTGCAAGCACTGTCCTAGTCGGCCAAATAATAAATCTTTAGGCAACCATACTTTGTGCATGCTTGGTAAGGGACTTGGTTAATTTTAGGAGCTCCACTTCTAAAAACCAAAAGTTTATGGCTCCTGCAAGCATGTTCAAGACCCAAGTGAACTCTGCTCCGCATGCACCATCCTCACAGACTGACTGCAAGGGACCAGCCTCAACTATCCACCCAGGTGACTCCAAACCAAGGAGAATCCAAGTGCAAAAACAGGAGCCCTGGCACCTGCTGAGCGCTCCTGAGGTATGGTCACCATGCATGAAAACTGGCATTAAACTTATACAAAGCTGCCTTGCTGACACCCATTGTTTGTGTGCAAACCAATGCTGAGCAATATTGCTTGGGAAAGAGCTAGTCGTTTGTAAGTACCAGGTAAACATGGGCAACACCTGCACGTCTCCTCACCTGTCTGTTAGCAGGCAGCAGATTATGTGGAAGCAGTCGGTGATCGTCCAAATGACAGAGGTGAGAGCGATGTTGCCCTGACACTTATGGACAGAGATCTAGTTTTTTCTTAAAAAACAAACCAAAACAAAAAAAAACAAACCAAAACAAAACAACAAACTACCTGTAACCTTTTGAGCAGAGCAGTGCTCACATGGAGAATCAAACTTCTCGAGCAGGATGGTGGGTCACTGTCCAGGCAGCGGCAGGGGTCTCGCGTGCAGGAGTCCCCGCAGCAGATCTTCAGCTGGGCTTGGTGAGACCCCTGAACCACAGAGTACTTACACCCAGCTGTCCGCTGTCCTCGGTGACCTCCCCAGCACATGCATGGTCCATGGCTACCCATCTTCTTAAAATGCATACAAAACAGGCCCTAACTGCCTCTCATGGGTACCAAATCCTGTCCTGCTTAGCCGTTTCTGCATCTTTTCTCCTGGCTACGTGCAAGTATTTTATCTGTGTACACTGTGGTGAGCACTGCAGCAGAAACTGCCCGGGGGCGGGGGACACACACTGCAACAGGACAAATCCTCCACCCAGCACAGGAACCAAGGCATAGACATACAAACGGTGCCAATGGCCGCCCTGTACACTGCAGGGGCCACCTGGGAGAGTCTGCAGAACTGCCCCAAGCTCCCACCTGTAGAGCTAAAACTTTTCAGTGTATTTTGGTGTCAGGGTCTTATGAGCTTTAACAGGTCCTAATGGCATTAATAGCTTCACCTGGGACCTCCACCCACACCCATGGGCCCAGAAGCCCTATTTAAACTCTGCCTTGCGGCCTCTGCCCTAGCCTGAGCTTTGTTGTAGGTGTAGTTGTCTCTAGTACTGTTCTCCTGAATGGACCATGTGCCTGTGCTGTGTCTCTTGGGTGGATCCCCTCATGGACTTGTCTCTGGTCTTGTTTTTGGACCCATCTCCTTTGCTCCTGGATGGATTCCCGGGATCTGGTTCATCCTCTTGTAGTGCCTGGGGCTGCCAGTGGACTGGTCACGAGCACCCAGCTCTGGCTGCCGTCTACAACCTCAATAGGACTGTGCCTGTCAGTGAGGGCTCAGACTGTGCTGGGGCTGCCCTTGGCTGCTGGCTTTGCCTTCCCTTAGGGAGCAGCTCACCAGTGTCCTGATGCCTGCAAAGGTAAGCTTAAACCTGTGACTGCTAGTCTTGAACTATGTGTTAGCAATGTGAAGCCCTACAGGTGCTTTGTGGTTCTAATGCTTTGGTACTTGCTTGGTAATTTAAAGTGGCTGGTAAGTGTTTGTAAGGCGTTGTATGGCACAAAGACAGATGTGTGTCATAGAGTTTGTCAATTCTCAGTCTCTATCAGTGCAACTATGTTTGTGACTGTAATATGAAAATGAGGATGTGTGGCATAGACTCCCTTTAGGCAAAGCTCTTAATTAGAAAGGGACAAATTTCTCCTACTGCTGACTCCAAGAAGCAGCACAGGTTGCAAGTCTAGGTGAGGCTTGGCTCTGGGCTAATACATGGCATGTCAGTTCACCTGAGTGACTTTCTTCACCCCTGAACCTTGGCTGTCAGTGCAGGGGAGAAAGCAACGAGCTGGGTGCTAAGGAACATGGTGGGCACTTGGGGCAGAAGCTGTGGTTTGAGGCAGTAGACACACTGGAGAGCCAGCAAGAGCTGAGATTGCTGTAGGAAGAGGCAGGCACAAGATCAAAGCCAGGGAGCAGGCTGCTGGGACTTGCTGAATATGGATCCTGCAGTGAGGAACTGCTATGCTGGTAGGAAGGAGTCTAGACCAGTCTGAAAAGGGCAGTGAGGACGGTCAGGGATTGTTCAATAAAGCATGGAAGGTCAAAACTAGAACTGGGCAAGAAAGAAGCCTCAAGAAGAAAGGGGAGTAGAAGAGCAAGTGTGTGTATAGGCAAAGAGGTGCCAAGATATGAAGTCAGATAGGGACAGGACTTGATTCCTTGTGGTATGAACTCATGCAAGCTCTATTTTTTCAAGGTGGCTGGTACTGAAAAAGTACTGTCTATCCCAGGTTAGACTTCTAAATTTATCTGTTCCTCAGCTCTCTATATGAAGCCTGTGGTTAAAATTACTTCTGCAGCGGTTTTGTGAAGACAAATTAATATCTGCCAAGTCCTTGGAAGAGCTCATCAGGAAATCATTTAATCATCTGAATCCTGTGCAATAAATAAATCCTGGCCTGTTAATTAATTTGAGGGGGAACGTCTGGATGGCTGCTCACCTGTTAAGCACCAGCCAGCCACTATGCTCAGAGTCTTGGAGATCCCCTGGAAGAAACAGTGCCTGCTGTGTCACAAATAACGAAGCACAAAGGAACCAGGTTAAATTTATCTATGTAACTCTTGTTCTGGAGCTTTCCTTAACCTGAGTGCTTCTTCAAAGTTTTGACCTCAAAAGGATAGGAGCCTGAACAAAGTTCCTAGGTTCTGAATGTCTCAAAATTATAACCAAGTGTAAATCCACCTTCAACTGCTCCTTCTGATATGCATTCTCCCACCGGCTATTCTGTGAAAATCTAAGCCTCTGAAGTATTCAGGTGGCACACAAATTCAATCAATACCTGGCCTAATTTTCTAGACCAGTGAACCTGCTACAGGTTAGTGGGAAATGAAGACTTGAACATTCAGCTCTTCAGAGTACCCACATGTTACAGGACCCAGGTCTTCCATGCTGCTTCCTAGTGGAAGTACCTGTGCAAGGTAGGTGCTCAGCTTTTTCATGGGATCCTTGTCCCATAGTAAAGAGGGAAGCTGCTTAACCTAGCTGGGAGACAAATGCTAAGGGAGAAGACTGTTGCCTCAGTGACATGCAGTATGCCTTTGCATCTTCTTTTAGTCCTGCAATTATTTTCTGGAGTGATGCCTTGGCTGAAGGTCAGCTATGTATTGCCAGCCTGTTGCTTTCATGTCAGCTGCATGGAGGGATGGAGGCTTATGGCATGAAACAGTTATGGTTGAGATCTTCTGGGGTGGATGTTGGTGGCTGTTTCTGGGCACAACTGCCCTCCATCTTCAGGTTTTAAACACTGCCAGAATTGGGATCTCTCCCTTTCAGAATTATGGGAAGTATGTTGGGAGAAACATCAAAGTCTGTCCCCTCACTTTTTCTTTTTGAACTACCAAGGACACCTGGGATGAGTTCTTCTGGCTGTTGGGCAAGGGCGTGTGGCTTCTTGATACCATCTTCAGTTAAAACATTTGGTAAAACTACCATATCCTCAGCCACTGTAAGCAGCCTAGTAAGAGGGTTTTTTTAATCTGTGGAAGTACTCAGAGTTGTTGAGTGGATTTCACAGATGAAACAATACACACTGCACTTGCACAAACAGAGCATTTACAGACAACAAAATGTCAGTTGCAGAAGTCTGGTCACTGTCTAACATAGTGTAAATAAACACTTAGCTGGAAATCTTAGTAAGAACAGTGTTGGCTTTTCTGGCTCCTATTCAGTTCTCCTCCCCCCTGTTATATTTAGTGTCCTTTATTTGCAGCAGCTGTGTGCATGTGAATGGTGGATCAAGCATCTTAGTTATTTTCGAGTGCATGCAGTTCAGCTTCCATAAAAGCAAACATAGTGGGAATACCTGGCAAACTGTCATTTGGATCTTTTGCCTTTAAATTTCAGTTCTTTACTTTCCACATAGTAATTTACCATTATGTAAGGATATGCAATTTAGCTTCAGTTTTACTAAGCATCTAGTTTATGTGGCATTCCAGAGAACTTTTTCAAAGCAATGAGTTGGGAATAGGCTGTACTGTATCTTCTCAGCTGTACCTGCTACGTGGCTTTGGGTTTTTTGGGGTGGGAGTTCCTTATAACAGGATTGTTCATGTTGAATAGAGACCCACAGCACCAAAGTCTTCAAAAATTAAAAGCAGTAAGAAGCACCCTGAGTATTAATTTAACTAAGGTACTAAACAAAACTTGAAAACTGATTATCCTATCCTCCGTGGACAAGAACTTTTCATTTTCTTTTGAATGCCTTACTCTTAGACACTGAACAGGTGTCAGTCCTTTCTTAAACTCAGAGGGGAGGTGAGACGTGCACTTTTAAAACAGTAGCTAGGTGAATATGTTGCTCAGTAAGGACGTGGAAGCTATGAACTCAGCTGCAGTTCTGAGAGGCAGCTAACCTCTGCCTGAGTGAAGCTACTTCAGCACCTCTGAGAAGATGTCCTCACCAGCACATTTTCTGGGTAGGACTGGCTTGAGACAGCTGTTCTTGTTCAAATGGCTCTGCAGTGTCACACTTGCTTGTCGTGTAGGCTGGGGAGGAGGCAAGAAAATGCGTAAACACCTTTTTTTTTTATGAGAAAGGAAGATCGTGAGAGGCTGGTGAGTTAAGCTTTTCAGGATGAGAAGGGCCTCAAATGTGTACAGCTTCTTCCTGAAAGTGATGCCAATAGTGGGTGGTTGCTGCTGTGTTTTGAGGACAAAAGAACACTTGATCACTGAGGCGTTTTAGAAACTTCTGCTCTAAATTTTGAATAGAGGAGCCTATTATATCTCCTATTAACATACAATGTATTGGGTGGCTCAGGGTGCACAGGAGGGATCTTTGGGTCTAATCTGGGTGCTTTGAAGCACCTCCCTGGAGTCAGGGCAGAGCTATGGGCACCCTGGTGACTTATCTAGAAACAGTGAACTAGCTCCTTTGGTGGTTTTTTGATTTAAGTTTTCTGTTTGTCAGATTTCTTTGACTATTTACTGGTTTAGCCTATATTTCAGTGGCTTGAATTTCAGTGAAGTCAACTTTTGTTGACTTCATGTTAAAGCAACTTCGTATTAAAGCACCTGTTGCTGGGGAGTATGAATGG
Organism: Rynchops niger; assembly: GCA_013400035.1. NCBI lineage: Eukaryota > Metazoa > Chordata > Aves > Charadriiformes > Laridae > Rynchops > Rynchops niger. The sequence goes on from VXBH01002255.1 coordinate 141,964, forward strand.
AATGAAAATGTGAAAAGCAGGAATGTTAATTTGACTCTGGGCTAGATAGAAAGTGATCGTAATGTCTAGGACATTTGTTCCAGCCGGTAGTACACAGCCTGTCATAACCTTTCAAAATACTATTTAACTAACAGCTTTACAATGCATATTCAAACTGCAGGAACACCATAAATTCAATATTAATTTTTCATGGAAAAATATGTAGTTTGAAAATTGTTCATCCAAGCTACTGTAGTTGAAAATGAGTTAAGGTTCTTCAAAGTATGATGTCCAAGGACGCTTTATTATGTGAAGTGACAAGGACACTTTTAATCTGAATATTTTATTGAAGTTACTGCCTTCTGATTAAAGTTTAATGAATCTTGCAAACTCTTCGTGTTCTGTCTAAATCGAAACTTTGTGTGATTGTGACCATTGTATCCAATATGCTTTTGGACCTAATGCAAGAACCTAAACAAAACTACATCAATGCACTTAAATTTCTGTGATTCATTAACCAATTTCAAAATGTTGACATAAACTTTCAGAACTTCTTGTTTTGTTTTATCCTGCTCTGGCATTATGGATGCTTCTGAGTTTCCCTGAAAGCTGAAGAGGGAATCCATGTGGACCTACTGCTGATGTACCACAAGTAATTCCTGTAAATGTGAGGGTGAACTTTTGACTCTGAAGTCAGTGGATATTTCCCACTGGTCTCAATCAGGCTAGAAGTTAATGTCTAACCTTACTTCAAGTGAAAGAGGGTATCTGAGGACTATCCTCTTGTGAAAATATTGGGATTTTAAGTTGTGTGGTTGTGTTGATAGGCTTGACTATCACAGTTAACAGCTTGATTTTTCCAAAATTGGAGGGTGTTCAGTGATTGCACTTGACAAAATTGGTATCAGCAATAATATTTTGACATTTGGCTGCTTGTTTTTTCTGGATCGGTTCCTTGACCCTGTTCACAACGTGATTGCTCAAGCTGAGGTAGGTGCTGTGTTGTGCCAAGGGCTACAAGATTCATGGAGTGGGAATAACTTCAGTAAGTATTGCCACTGAGAGCTTGCTCTTGAATTTAAAACAGCCTTCAGTTTCACATGAATCTAGAGAGCCACCTGGGGCTTGGATCACCTTCTCATGTGGAATAATTACCAGCTCTCACCAACAACTGGATTCTCTCCATTTTGTCAGTTCTAAGGTATAAGACTCAAAGTGACTTAGAAATAGCATTTAATTCCTGTGCAATTTTCAGGATGTCTGCATTATCCAATGTATTATGGTCTTGTGTATTTGAATAATAATGCCTTAATTGCATCATTGTATTCACAGAATTTACTTTAAGGAGACAAAAAGAAATTTCTGCCTAATCCTGTTTCTCCTGACTCTTGGCCTATAAATAGTAGCAGGTATTCCCTTTTAAGATGAATTGCTGTTCTCCCATTTTTAAAAAGAAAAAAATCCTGCCTCTTCTTGCACACACAGCTGCTGAACCACTGTAGCTTACAGCTGGTATGCAGGTAAATTTGCCATGACTTCATTTTCCCCATAGCATGATAACTTCTGACGCTACAGCAGCTATTTCATGAGAAGATGAGGTCTCTCTGGAGCAGTGGGAGCAAACTACTGAGGGTCAAATGGGAAGGATGGCGGTGAAGTAATCCCCCTCTGAGAGCCCTCTGATGCAAAGATCACAGCTATTTCATTATCGAAGCTGAACCCTATCTTCTTGGAAGATGTGGGTTGTCATTTTTGTGTTCCCTGATGGATTGTAATGAGGTGTCTGAAGCTGTGTGTGTGTGCAGCTACAGTCAGATTAACATACTCTGAGGGGAGCAGGGATGGGTGTTCATGATCAGTACGGGAGAGCTTCACGGGGAGGGAGACATCTGTATCTGTCTCCTTCACACTGCTAACACAAAGGACATGACAGGCAGGCTTGAGTGATGTGAGGAGCAGTGGTCACAGATTTTATTGTCAGTAGTTGTATGTCTAAAGGTAACTGTCCCAAAGTAGGAATAAAATCATACAGTGTCACATTTCATCCACCTCATTTGTAGCATGGCTCAGAACACTTAAATACTACACCTGTTCCCAGGCCAAAATTGAGGCATAGGTGCACTCTCTTTGGCTGCCTGTTATTCGAGCAGAAGTTGGCCATGTCTTCTCAGACAGCCACTCTGTGCCATAAAGTTCCTGCAAGTGTTATCTTACTACACGCATCTCTGAAAACACCCCTCACCCTGATAACATGGTCGTCTGTACTTTGGGATTTAATCAGCATTGAAACTTTTCACCTATGTTTATGCAGCTAGCAGGAATAGTCATTTTCTGCCCAGTTTAATATGTAGTAATGGGCTCTTTATTTCAAGTTCTAGGATGTCCTTTTTCATTGCAGAAGAAATGGGTAACTTGCTATTTTCTGGATTCTTTTCCTGAGCAGACAACCTCACTCTTGCTATTGATGGCTATTTCTTTTGGCCTATACTCATTAGACTGTTTTAGGTTGTACTTCAATGCTCCTTGTATGTTTGCTGCTTCTGCTCTTATCTTGTGTGTCCTGCTAAGCTGTTTAGTTTCCTGCCGCTTCTGATATTTTGGGGTTTTTACAGTAGCGCACATCAAATGAGTGTCTCTGTTTACTGCAAAGACAACACAGAGCTTTCATCCCCACTCACCAGTCTGTGTAGCAACTGCATCTGTCTCCTGTTGCAAAATCCCTGGGCATTTTGTGGCCAAAAGTTGTGTTCATGGCCCTAATTTGTCTGTACTAGCAGGTTTTGTATTTACTTACACTCAGTGCCCATTTTATTTATATCCCAGTACCAAGCTCAGCAAAGTGCTTTGCAGAAGCACATTAGGTGATAATGGCTGCCATCTGTCATGTAGAGATTTTTTTCTGCAGAACTCTGTTTCTAAAAACTGTCTACATGTCAGTAGTCTCTTAAATTGTATAAAGGGTTAATTTTTCTTTCAATTAATACAAACCAAGTCCTGGGAACTCTGACTCCAGATATACAGAACAACTATAAATGTGTTGCACTTTCAATTATTTGTAATGCTACACATGTTCTAGTATTCACATCCATGGAAATAAGCAGGTGATACATGCTGAAGGATCAAATACAGTTTTTCCTGAACCTTGACCACCTGCTTACACTCCCTGTAAGAGTTGCATCTCAAGACCATTTGCAGCACTTCAAACCTGTGAACTCTTTTTAAAGCAGCTGCCATATTTGCCTGGTTAAAAAAAGCAGCTTCTAAAGTAACACTCCTTCTCTCCATATGTCTTTTTGCTACGATGCCTGAATATTGTGCTCAGTTCTCATGTATTTCCTGGGAATCCTCTAAAGCAAAAATGGAAACAGCCTATTGAGAAGGAATAGTGTTCTCAGGTCTATTAAGATAGAGAAATAAATACAGACTGTGTGCTCACACCTGTGCACTCATCCTGAACAACCTTAGATGTGTATCTCTCCTGCCTTCAGAAGTACCCTTGAAATAAGTAAGATTACTTCTTTGCAGATGTATTTGCAAAACTGCAGCTATTGGCAAGAGAGCCTGCCTATTGGGTTGTGCATTTCCATGCGTAAGGGTTTTTGTCAGCTGTCTTCTATAGACCCGTGTAGGCCTGAATTGTCTTAGGTGGAGGCTTCTTTTTCAGCTTTGTGTGTATGTATGTGTATATATGCTATGGTAAGATCACAAGGGGTGATCATAAGTGGTCATCACTTACACACATTACTGTCTTCTGTTGTCTGCCTTTGCCTCACAGAAGCTATTCACCAAACGCTGTTTTAGTCTCTGGCATGCATCAACACAAACTACATAGCACCTTAACTCTTGTTATCTTGTTATATCATGCTAGAGGCTTATTAAGAAGTGACTGCCCTTTGGGTCAGAAGTGAAAAACAAACACGGAAACCCCTAAGGCTTTACTTCAAATAGTTGCCCTTTCCCCTTCTACAGAAAAACTGTAACTGTGTCTAGCACCTTGCTCTGACCCAGATGAATTGGCTATAAGCAATTCCCCTGTGTGCATGGCCCTTTTTCTTACTAAAAAGAAGGACCTTTCACTCTTAACTAGGCTCCAGATAGGCATGCAACTGGGGACACTTGCATTTTGCTTCCCATCAATGCTGTGCTTCAGGCCAGCCTATTTCATTTCCTTCTCTAGGGTTACAGAAGGAGGGTTTGTAGACAGATACTGCAATATTAAGGTTTTAAGTAATCAAATCTTGTGGTACAACCTTCCTGGTATCTATTGATTGTTTATCTGTATTCTCTTCGTTAGCCTGAATTTTGGTTTTACCTCTGCTTTTACTGAGCAGCACCTTTCTTTGCTGTTGCAGGCTCTGAATTACCCTGGGAGGAATGTAGTTCCTACTCCTACCTCAGACAAAAGAAAAATCAATTTTTTGTTTTCCTCTGAAGTTGCCTAAGAGCATAAAAATGGGAAAGAGGATGGATAAGTCTTTATCTCTGAATGCGGCAGGTAAAAGCCTCGCTGCTCAGCAGGAGCAGGAAAAGGAATAATTCTGTTTGGCTTGCATTGTACTCACCTGCTTACCTTCTCCTCCCCATGCTACAAGGAAAAGCTCTAAGAATGGCACAACTAGCAAAAGGCCTTGCGAAAGCTGGAAGTCTCTTGCCTTCCTGGTTTTTGCAACTCTAGTCCAAAGCATCCCTGCTGTGTATGAATACTGTACCATCATACTGCAACTATCTCTTGATTGCCACCTTTCTCCCCACAAGAAAACCTCTGAGAACAAAGAATGCCTATGCTACCACAGCACTAAATAGTCCAGTTCAAGCTCTGCTTTATGTTTATTCTACCAATTTGTTCCCTGAGCCTAGTAAAGCAGCTTGAAAGCTGGGAAGACCCCATTACTTCACTGCCCTGCAGGGAAAAAGGATCCCTTGAATCTTTTCAATTCAAGGCCCTTGCAGACAAGTACTCAATCTCTGAACATTAAGTGGAAGTAAGATTCGCTAACTATAATTGTTATCAGTGGGAAGTAGAGGATGTCTGTACTGCTTTATACACTGTGGATATTGGTATTGGAAAAAAACAACAAAAACACACCACAGAACAGCACCCTTTTCCCACCAATCCCTTAAATGAAAGGAAGTGGAAAATATGTCTGACTCAACTAAAACTTTAATAAGATATTAATATTTTATAGTTAGTTTGATGGTAAATGCAGATCTATTGCCACAGGGGTCTGACAGAAAGGAAATATTGGCTAAATATTATATGTATAACAGACAAGAAGAAAATGATTTCTGAAGCAGAATGGTAGTGGAACTAGAGAGATAGTGCAAGAGGTTGTAGCTGTTCATAGGCTCTTATTTTTTTACGGATCAGTGGTGAGGAACTTCTATTTGGAAGCTTGGTCTTTGATTTATTATGTGAGTTTGAGTCTCTAAGTAAACACTATCTTCCCCTATCAAGGTGTCTTCAGGCCAGAAACTTGGACGTGCAGCAGCAGAAGTGCAAACTAATTGTAGGGTTAACCTTTTGGCATTGATGCCCTGCTGAAAGTCAGATAGAGATTTCACATTGACTTTTTTGTATATAGGATAAGGCAAAGCTGGCTGAGGCTAATAGCCTACATCACTACAAAACTGGTGTGGAGAGATTTCAGCTGCTTTTGAGATAGAACTAAGCCTCTCTTGACACATCAAGAGAATAACTTGTGTACCTCTGGGTTAAGAAACTTTGTCCCATGAGCTTTGAAACCTGCTAGGTGAGTAATATCTGTCATGGATGCTGCCATCCTGATAGATCTTTAGTTGAAAGAGTAGATAAAGCTCTCTTTTTCCTTTTAAGTGGAGAATGGTGTGGTGTTTTCTAAGAGATCATATGAAAATTCTCAGTCGTGATCAGAGCTATGGCTGGATATATAATTGTAGCTTTCCTGTTTTATTGTTCTGCAACCTTAACTGGCATCTTCAGAATCTCTTTTGATCTAGAGAGGTAGAAGTTAATTTTCGAGCCTAAATCTTTTCATTTGTGAGAAGTTATCTTTATGGTGATTAAATGATGTTCTAAGATATCTGTACCATCTACTGTACAGCAAGTGAAGCCCACGAAAGTTCAGTAAGCCTGAGGAGTTTCCTTTATGAAGGAGGATATAAGACTTAAATTATCTAGAATGATTCATAGCCTTTTAGACCAGGATAGTCAATGGACTTGGCAGGTAGCAGTGGCAGGGTCTTGACTCTATTTAAATCAGGAGAAATAAGGAATTTGGTGATGTAAAGGGAACAGTGTGATGTGGATGTTCCAGTGACTAACACAGAGCTTTTGTGGAAATTATGTGAGAATGTGTTAAGAATTGCTGTTGCAATTTTGAAAATCAAAAACTGTGAAAGACATTCTTCCTAAACTTTTAGTTTAGAAGTGTTTTAAAAACGATCTCCTACTAAAGGCAAAGTTGCTCTGTGCCCTGAGAATCAGTGGATTCCAGTTCTGATAGTAAGCAACAGAAAGTGTAAATCTGATCCATATCCAGGTGGATCTTGCACAGCTGCTGCCATCCTTATCCCCTTGAGATGCTGGCAACTCAATCTAACATGAAATATGAAAGGAAGGGGTGTCTGGGGTGGAAGAGAAGTGTCCAACGATTTCCCTTCTAACTCTTGAGGAATGAATTGGAAAGCTTTGAGTTTTGTAGCACCCAAGATGAGCTGTTACTTGATCCCAAAGTAACTAAAGGACAAAACTAGGGGAAAAGGCATATACCAGTGATAGGAAAAGGAGTAATAGGCTCCTGTTCAAAATACTATGGCAAAATAAGTTTTTCTTGAAAGAACAGATAGAAGATAGAAAAGTCAGGGAAGAAAAAAGAATGATATATTTGCTGAGTCTTTATTCTGAGATTAAATACGTGCTAAAAAAGGAACATTGTACAAAGGCAAGGCAAAAAATTGAGAGCGAGCACAGTACACCTCTACATTTGATGCAGTTCACCTCGAGAGTAGTCATAACCCTGTATTTAGGTAACAGCTGCTCACTCCTCAGTAGAGCTGGCTAAGTCGCATTTCCTGTCTTCCTTGTCACTTTTGATTTTTGAACTACACTTGCATAGCAATATATATGTTCTTATGGGGGGGAAAAAGTTTCATAAGACCTTTTCCAGCTCTGCTGTTCAGGAAGTTTGTTTGAGGGCTAGTGTGTTACGTTCTGAGCTCTAGGAAGAAGTATCATCAGTATCTTCTCGCTATTTAAAGTATCAAAAAGCCCAGCAGTAAGTTTCAGCCATGCTGTGAGTTATCTTAAAGCACAGACTGGATATTAAAGTCAGTTGGTTCATCCCAAAAGCCTGCCATCACCTCTAAATAGTAGCAATGTTGCCACACTTTGTTGCTTAATCTTAATTCCCTTGCTTAATCTTGTTAACTTCCCTCACAGGAAGTACAGGCACAGCCCTACAGCAGACGGAGTAAAACCTTCTTCAACCTGTCTTAAGTGGTTGGCACGTATCTGTTAAATGCAAGTTATTCTTGCTACCAACTCATGAAGCAACCTTTATAAATAAAGCAGTATATTTTAGGTGGATAGACACCACTAGTGGGAATACAGTAAATGTAGATGACACGCTGTCTTATGGATGTAGGAACAGAAATAACATCTTCACCAGTCCTGAGATTTTCAGGAGATGGTGACGATTGCAATGTATACCACTTGCTAAATCTGTATTTTCTGAAATTCTTGAACAAATTTCTACCTTATCTTAAGCCTGGTTATTAAAGCTACCATCAGTCTTGATACAGGTAAGAATACTGTGAGTGTGAGTGGATTGATGCTAGTCAAAAACTAAAACCAGCAAGCATATAGGCAAGCAAGGCTCTCTTCTTGTGGATAGAAGTGTAGAATGTGGTCCAGTAAGAGAAATTATACTAGGGTTTCACTGCTTATGTATAAGTGTTAGAGCTATACAGATAGTACATTCACAGGGGAAATACACTCTTTACCTCTCTACTTGTTAGGACCGTATTAAGAATAGTCATCAAGTACAAATTTTACATGCGTTTCTGCCATTCTGAGGTTAATTCTGTTTCTCCACACTTATGCCTGAAACATGTACAAATGCCAATCAAAGAGGTAGTAAATGTAAAACACTTGGAGGCAGTCTATTCAAGAAAACGTAAGTGTTTGCTTCAGTCTCTTACCTGAACATCTTGTCCGAATGTATAAATCAGGATATTTGAGCATAAGGAAAAACTTCTTTACTTTAAGGGTGGCAGAGCACTCGAACAGGCTGCGCAGAGGTTGTGGAAGTCTCCTCTGGAGATAGTCGAAACCCAACTGGATGCATTCCTGTCCAGCCTGCTCTAGATGAACTGGCTTTAGCAGGGGGGTTGGACTAGATGATCTCCAGAGGTCTCTTCCAACCTCTGTGGGGTTCTGTCTCAAAATACCTGTAGAAATAATACTTTAGAACAAACTTATTTCTTTGAGCTTGTTTGCAAGTATGCTTTTTTCTTATAGAAGTGAAAAGTTGAAAAATGGCTCTTGGGTTGAACCTAATGTTCAATCTTTGATGGCTGGGCATAAGGGAAGTGTTTTTGTTTCACAGTTGAGTGTCATTAAGAAAAGGAAGTAAAACAGTGTTCCTGTAGTCAGGAGGATGTCACACACTGTGTTCATCTCTGTTCTGTCTGGCTCAGAGCAGTGGCTTGAGCGTTGGCATCCACTAGGCTGTAATGCAGGTTGTGGTAGATCATCCCTTGGTCTCCACTGAGGGAGTAATCTTGACATGCAAAAATTCTCTGAATGTTTATTGAGACAAAGAAAGAATGTATTTAGTGTTGGTTCCTGGCCCTTGGCCTTATCTGTAAGGGATTCCATCCCATTCCTGTATTGAACAGAATTGTCTCTAGAATTGAGTCTGTAGGAACACTGTTACTGACTGGTTTCCAGCCACATGTGGCACCATTCACTACCACCCTTTGAGCCCTGCTGTTCAGCCAGTTCTTCACCCAGCACACCACGTACCTGCTTATCTCGCAACTTGACCAGAATACCAGGATACTGTGAAGGACAATTATCAAAAGCCTTACTAAAATCCAGAGAACTGGCTTTTCTTCATCCACTGGGTGGATGATCTTATTGTAGAAGCGTATGAAATCAGCTAGACTTTCCCTTTGTGAATCTCTGTTGGCGGTGCCTGGTGACTGCATTGTCCTTTAAATGTCTTTCAGTAGCACCCAGTATGATTTTATCCATAACTTTTCCAGGTACTGTCAGTCTAACACGTCTGTATTTTCCTGGGTCTTCCCTCAAGCCCTTGTTGTAAATTGGAATAACGTTTGTGAGCTTGCAGTCAACAGGGACCTCTGCAGACTCCCAAGGCCTTTGGTAGATGATTGAGAGGGCTCCTGACATAATACCTGCTAGCTCCTTCAGTACTCTGGGATGAATCCCATCAGGCCCCATGGACTTCTGAACATTCAATTGATGCAGTAGAGGAGCATGTGAGGAGCTTGGGGCATTGTAACTCAGAAGGTAAGGGATACAGGGCTGCGGCCTGTACTTTGTGTATTCGGCTTCACAGGTGTATTAACTGAACTGCTGGTGAATGTGAGCAAAGGTTGTATTGAGGGTTTTGCATTAGAGGAACACTGGAACTACTGAGCTCTTAATTTTCATGTTTGCTACAGAGACTGACTTTCGGTTCAGTCAAATGTGGCATGTTTCTCAGGGCCTAACAGCAGGCTAGCTCCTTCTCAGCAGGGCTGACACCTTCACGCCACTGCGCTGCCGGCACAGGTCTTACCCGCAGCCATGTGCGGTCCCATATGAGTGAGGAATCTTGGGGGTAGCAGACTAGGCTGCTAATTAGACATCTTCTCTTGCATCTGTCCTCCAGCTATTGGCTGCAAAAGGCAACCTGGGGATTCAGGCTCTGTGAAACCATTCCTAGTCTGTGTATTACAAAAATTATCATAAATACTGCATAACTGTCCCTGGACTTTGGGAATTAAATATCTGCCTGCCAATTTGAAAACAAACCCTCTCCTCAAAACAGTTGTTCTCCTAACAGTATGCTCAAGTGACCCAATACCATATGCCGTTTAATGCCATAAAAATGGATGTTTCGAGTGCTTTGATTTATGTAAAACCCTAAAGCAACAAAAGGAAAGAGAAACCTGTAAGAACTCTAGAAGAACGATGTCTGGCATGTTTGGGAGGAAGAGGAAAGGCATCTTAGTGCACCCCCTTTTCCCTCAGCTCCCCAACAGTAGCCACGTGATGTGTGCCTCCCCATCAGAAGGTAGGGTGGTCTTCAGTGCTTCACCATTAACGTGGGATCTAGATCTGTGTGTAGACTCTTCCTGCTTTACTACTTCCTTCTACATCTTGAGATCTCCAGATGATATACTGTGGACAGACTGCCTTAGCTTGCAGAGCACGAATGGTGTTACTGTCTCATCTGCCCCTGGGAGTTAAGGATTTCATGCCATCCAGGTTAGCATGTTACCTGTCTGTGTTTTTTATGAAATGTTCATATTTATTTAGGAGAATTTTAATGTGCTATCTGTTTTTCTTAAATCAGGTATTTCTATTTACAATTTCTACTTGTATATTCAGTAATGTATGTAGAATATATGTGGGGAAAAACCACAAAACAAACAACTGTAAGTATCTAGTTTTAAACAAAATATCTTCCTCTATTGTTTTATCAAGTGTAAACAGAATACCATAAGGATGACTTCATGAGGTGGAGGATAGTTTTGGTGGGAAACAGCAGAACTGAAAATAACATGGTGGTTTGTTCTCCTTGGCAAGACTATTATGAAAAAATGGGAATATAATTTCAATATCTGACTTGTCTCTAAAGTTTTCCTTTGTTGCAGCTGATTGCTCTGGAGTCTTTAAATTGTCTTCAAGTCTGCTCACTGTGGATTAGTTCAATGTGGAAAGCCAGTGCATTTTAAAATCATATTTGTTGAGAGATGGCAAATGAACAATGATGGGGCTCAGTACTTGGACCTGTAGGTCCTGGGTCCTGCTCCTGTTAATCCTCCTGCAGCTTCTGTGGTAGAACTGCCCTACTGGGAAAAGAGAAACCCTCCCCGCTACTTCCAGAGGCTTTGCTTCCCCTTTGTTCTCCTGAGAAGGCAGTGAGGTTGTCTGGCGTGAGTGTCCTAACTACAAGGCTGAAGGATGCAGGAAGAAGCTGTCACCTCTGGTGCCTCAAGCTGTGTTTAAAAATGTGTTTTGTAGCTAGAATTGGATGGAAAGAGACAAGGCGGGGGGGGGAAGGAAGGAACAAATGTGCTAGCTCAGCTGCCCCTGGGCACTTTTGTTATGCTGCTGATCAACCTGTAACACTTGTGTTGCTGAAGTGGGAGCAGGGTGTCTAGAAGAGGGGTTAATACTGTGCACTTCATCCATTAGTGGTCTCATTTATTTGGATACCACAGGTAGGTGACCCTTAGGAATACATATATATACTGCAGAAAAATCTGCTTGCTTAAGGGGATGCTTGTAAATATAGGCTCTAATTTAACTTAATCACCTCCTGCTTTATGTTCCTAGGAAATATCTTTCTGATTAAATAGTTAGAAATGGCAGCTGGGACAGTGTATTTAGCTTGAAAGTGACTCTTGGAGGAAATGGTGGTTGTTTACATAAAGAAAGTGAGACTTTCAGTGTTATAGTTTTAACTTCTAATGGAAGCATCACAAATGCCACTGCATGGAAACAAACTCCTGGTGTTTTTTTCCCTTCCTATTGCGCACCATAAAAGCAAACTCTGAAGCTATATTTGAAAGATTGGTTTGGTCTGGATTTTCTTTTTGTGCGTGGCTCTACTCGGTGCAAAAATGTTTCCAAGAGAATTAGGGTACTCCTCTTAAAGTCTGCACATAGACCCTGCCACCCCTCTGAGCATACAAAGCCAAAAAGCGCACTTGGAAATATCACCTTTAAATCAACAGAAGGTTCATCTCCTGTTGCTATGCTTGCTTTAGACCAAAAAGGCCAGATCTCCCACACTCTTCTATTTCATTTTATTATGATGGCACCACAAAGCTTTAAACAGAGTCCTGGAAGGTCTCATGGACAAGACAAGAGGGCAGGTCAAGGGTGGACTTTATATGCCTTCCTATAAAAGAACTGTGAAAAGAAAACAATTCACCCAAAGTCTAGCTGGGACCCTGTAAAGAGTTAGAAAATGAACCTTGATTGTCTGAGTTCAGTACAGTACCTTTATCAGACCATTATTATCAGCTATCATTTAAAGTGTATTTCCTGCAAGTTTGTTTCCAGGGGAGATAAAGCTCTATGCTATTCTTGACAGGTATTCCAAAGTTAATATGAAAGGACTAGACCCTTTGGATATGGAAGAGAGGATTTAATGGTCCCTTCACAGGGATTCAGAGTCAGTATTGTTTTGAAACTTGGTTTGAATAGGAAGGGAAGTGATTTCTTGCCTGGTTCACCCAGTTCTGAACATGAATAGAAGACAAAATTAAAGGAGAATCTTAAAGTAGTGGATTTCTTCTACTTTTCCACTGCAGAGGAATAGTGTATAACTGCATTTCAAGTAAGAGTAGTTGTTCCTTATTAGAAGCTGCAAAGATGCTTCACTCTGAAACTCATTCTTTTTAATGAAAAGATCTTATTTTAAAAGATGGCTGGCTGCAGGTGTCCTCCATAAAAAAAAAAAATTTACCCTGCTTTGTTCTACCTGACCATCTAGAATTACATGGTCTGAGGTGGAAAAAAATTTGAGCATCCAGCTTATCTGTGTATACTCAGTGAAAACTACTTAGACCAGTTTGTGTATTCTTCCAGAAAGTGTTCAAATTCTTGGTTACTAGTAAAGAAGGAATTAACCCTGCAGCAGATAAAAGATAAGAATTCATTCATCTGGGTTATTGTTTGGAGGACCTTTCTCTAGTCTGAATTCCTATGTAGTATAGGTGATAGAACTTTCTCTAGGAAAACCTAGTAAAATTGTGTCCATACTAGAGAATATTGCTTAGAACGTAAGATCCAGCTTTAAGAGTTTTGAGTGACAGGGTAAACTTCCTGGTTTAGCTGTTCTCCTGGCTAGTTAGTGTTTAAATCTAGCCAGGTTCTTCTCCTTAGAAAGAAGGAGGTTTGGTCTGGAGGATACAAGGACAATTCATGTATGCAAATGCACATATAGCAGGGAAGCTGGGATGAGACTGACACAGTCTTGTTGCTGTGTTGGGAGAGGGGGAAGTGTAGCTCATGGTGATAAGTGGCAGGAACAAAATGATTCTGTAAGGATTAGGGTGGGGGAAAGGAATAGGGGCCATACGCTGGCACAGTTTGCCACCTGGCTTGCTCCTCATGGTAAGCTGATATCGCAGAGGTGAGCTGTGAACATAGTCATGCTAGCTCAGAGCTGAAGTTTAAAACCACAGAGAGAAAAGTAAACTATTGACTAAAGTGAGTACTTGCATACATGTGTATGATGTGACCGGACTTCTCACCTCTGAGAACACATTTAGTGGCTTGTGTCTATGGCGGATATAGTCAGAGATTGTAACTATTAGAAATGTTTGCAAATAGAAGCAATACTTTCAGAAAAAGTATCCCTTGTGAACTAAGACTGGTTTGGACTTCACTTAAAAATATTATTGTGGGTACATATTCCCTGATACCAGATCTGGGTTCTTTACACAGTATGGAAGTATGCATTTGGTCTAGATCAGGGATATTATAGCAACCTGAATGTTAACTGAATCCATATTTCTTGCAGCACTTATGACAGACATATGCTGGCTACAAATGATCAGGCAACACCAGGTACAGCAAAACGTCTGGGGGGACCAAGATACAGTCATTCAAAAGCTTATGATCAGATCAACTTTGGCAAACTGAGTTTCTGTTGGTTTGGTTTAGCTGGTCGTGGCACTTTGGATTCAGGAACAGAGGCTGAAAACAGATTTATTGTCTTCTGAACCAGCAGCTTGAATACCTAATACAGAGAAACTTAGCTAAAAGCAGTAGATGGTACTTGGCTCATAAAACTTTTATAGCAAGGATCTCCCATGTTATATGTAGGTTACATAAAGCTATATACATGTAGGAAGATGCACATGGAGCTAGTACGTTTTCCCTTGTACAGGGAAGAGCCTTGGCTTGTAGGTATAATTCACAGCTATGTTTCTTTGGTGTTGCTCTTTACTTGAGTCCTCACAGTTACAAACATTAGAGGAAGAACTCAGTGATGAGGTAGACCCTTCCTGTGGATTTTTAAAATCATACCCAAAACTGCAATTTCTACTAACCTAGATATCAAGTTGTATTCCTGATGAGGAAGGCAATTACAGTGTTTTATGATACAAATGTTCACTTGCCAAGCAAAGTTTCACTCATTAGACTTGAGCTATGTAGATACTTCTCAGAGATCTGCACTTAGAAGTGAATTTTTATTTTTTTTTTAACTCTATTCCCAATGCAAGTATTTCTCAACAGCCTTTTCTTTCCTCCTTTTGTTCGTGTCATTTACTTCAAATGCCTTGGCCACATGTAAGCTGCAGAGTGGTTAGGCTGAAAACAGACTACACATATTTTTCATCAGCTTTATTGTCATTTGCAATCTTGCCCTTTAACAATTCTAGCAGTGCTGGGAGAAAATGAGGCTACCAGTTCTGTGATGCGGCTTGCAGGTGGGAGGAACCACTGAAAGTAACGGGATTATTGAGGACCCTCCACTTTCAGTTGGGAGACACTTTCATTCATCTGTGTGTTCATTTACGCTGAACCTTTGCTTGGGCTTTAAGAATGACAGTTGTTCTTCTTTCATGTTTAGCATCAGGCAATTTCATAAAGTCTTCCCCCTGCTTTGCTCCCCCCTTTTTCCCAGCAGATACATTAGGCTGCAATATGAATATTTAAGTATTGTCCTTATAGCGTTGCCAAAAGGCTTTTGCATAATCCTCTAATAGGATTTTAAAGCAATACTTTGAATCACTGTAGTGGCAGTTTAATGGCTTGAAAATGACAGGGGAAAGGATTTCTACTCATGGTAGCATGTAGAAAATGAAAGACTATACAAACCTGACATGACTATAGGAATTCCTGTCTAAACTCTAGAGTTATGAGGAAAGGAAATAAGACTTTAGTCCAGATTCATCTTGGGTTGACTTGTAGGATCAGTTATCATAGCTTCCCGCGGACTGCAGTGTAAAGCAGCAGCTTCCCACAGGTAACCTGCAGGGCCCATTGCAATGCAGTTACTGTAAGCATACGCTGCAGCAGCAGTGTAGCCTGTCCCACAAAAAAACATTGAATTGGCCAACCATAAAGCTACCCTCCTGTAGCAGTGCTGTAGAGCAAAAGTGGTATTAAACTCCTGCCCTTCCTTTTTATTTCTTATGGCAAGGTACATCTTGTTAGTGAGTCTTCCCTCTTTTTTTTTTTAATTGGCTTTTGGTTTGAATTTTATTTTTGACTGGGGTTATTCTAACTCATGTGAAAGGCTTTGCATATGTCTTTGAACTTCATGAGGTTTTTGCTACTCCTTCAGCTTTTTGAGGTCCCTATCCCCCACTGATACCACCCCCACTGCACCCAGTTACACCTCGCCTCTGAACTTGCTGAGGATGCCTTCCATCCCATTGTTCAGGACACTCAATGAAAATGTCGAACTGCATCAACCCCCCCATTGACCCCTGAGGAAAACATTGGGTACTTGCTGAACTGAAGACTGCTTGTATCTTACTGCTCTTTCCTGGTTCAGAGCTAGTCATCTCACCACAGGTTGGTCAGGTATGATTTCCCCTTACTAAATTCATGTTGACTGTGGCATATCACTGCTTTATTCAAGTGCCTGAAAATGTATTCTAGGATGATTTGTTATAAAATTTTCCCAGGGAGAGAAGTGAAACTGACTGGCCTGTAGTATTTCAGAGCGTACTCTTGCCCTATTTCAAGAAAGGCATGGTGTTTGTCTTCAGTCACTGGGGACATCCCCCAAATGCCATGGCTTTTCAGAGCTGATAGAGTGGTCTTACAACGATGTTAGCCAGTCTTAGGTGCGTTTCTTCTGGTACCATTGATCTGGGTACATTAAGTTGATGAAGTGGTCCTTAATTTGGCCCTTCTGTACTGTGGGTAGCAGTTTTCCTCACAAAATTCTGCTACTAGCCTTTGTCCTTCACATTCCTCACTGGTTTCAGCTTCAGTTCAACTTTATCTTCTCTAGATAAATCCTTTCCTGCCCAGGCAGTACTTTGCTATGCCTCCCAGGTAGCCTGTCTCAGCTTTCAACTTCATATGTAATTTTGTACTGGAGTTACTCAGGAATTTCCTATTAAGTCAAGCTGGCCTTCTGGCTTGTTTGCTCACTCTTTAGCACACTGGAATAGACTGCTCCTGTGATCTGACAAGGTTGTCATTGAAGATCAGCCCTGGGCCCTTTTGCCGCCCAAGGCAATGCTTCACAGGGTCCCAACCATCTGTATAAACAGAAGTCCATTATCCTGAAAGCCAGGGTCTCTGCTCTTTTCCTGCCTCGCTCCCTTAGGGACTTAAACTGCAAGTCATGATCACTGTAGTAAAGGCTATAACTGCCAGAATTTTCCCAGCAAGTTCATTAGTCATAAGTAGAAGGTCCAGCAGAGCACCACCCCTAGGTGCCTGTTCAGCATTTGCACCGTAAACTTTCCTAGACATGTTCCTAAATCTCCTGGAATGCTTGCATTTCACTCTATTGCCGTTTCCACAAGCATTACATAGTTGAAATCTCTCATGAGAGCTAAGGCCTATGTTATGAGGCCTCTTCCTTTTGTTCAAAGGATGTTTTGACTGGTGGTCTGTAGGTGATCTCCACCATGGCTACTCCTTTGGCTTCCTCTCTAATTTTGGTCTGTAAGCTCCCAGTCCCCTGCCACCGATCCTGTGGCAAAGCTTTGTGTATTGAGCATTTATGCTGAGTACAACACCTTGTCTTCACGGCCTGTTCTTCCTAAAGAGCCTGTATCCACCCGTTACAGGGCTCTGTGTGAGAAATCCCATCTGTTTCATGTCTATTCTGTTACGTCTTATCTCTACAGGTTCATGTAGATCTGACTTATCCTCTATTTCATGTGCTGTGTAGTCTTGTACAGGCATTTCAGATGGCATCACTCTTGCAGGAAGAGTGAGAGCTTCCCTTGTTATGCTGTTGGGTGGGCACCACCCCCCCTTTCTCAATTTCTTATTCCCTCTCTTTGGTTTCTGGTCTTCATCCACCAGAAAACCTAGTTTAAAGCCTTCCTTGCGAAGTTAGCAAGCCTGTTGAACATGCTCTTGTCCCACTTCGTTAAGTAGACCTCATCTCTTCACAGCCAGCTGTGCTACCCATAGAGCATCTCTTGGTTTTAGAAGCCAAAATCCTGCTGGTGTTCAAGGAGAGCAGCATCTGGCCCCCATGCCCTTGTCTCTTGCCCTCAGGGGTATAGAGTGCCATAAAAAGACATTCTGGTGTTCAAGATGGGTAATGACGAATGCACTGTGTTCCTTGGTAAGGTAGTTCAATGTCTAACTTTCCTTACTGTAACTAAACTTAAAGAAAAACTACATCATATTTATATTCGAATATATCTAGCTTCAGCTTCTTCAGCAAAACTTTATCTGCTAAATTAAAGAAATATAGGGGAGATTCTGTAGTTAAAAGCTCAGATCAGACCTCCTGATGCAATGAAGCCTTGGGTTTAGTCATCCTGAAAATACCAGAGTGAACTAGGAGTTACAATGTGAAGGTCATTCTGCTGTGCTCCAGAACCACCTGTTTAGGCTTTTAAAAGCAGGCATCTCTTTAACTGCCTCTTGCATGTTAATACTCATTATGTGCAACCTTTCATGAAGCATACTTAGAGCTTATGCTTAAAATCCTCCTGTGTTTTGTATGCTCAGGAGAATGTCTTCTGTTTTCAGAATTCCTGATTGGATGGATCATAAAAATATCCATGAGCTGATGAGCTCTGACCCATTTCTCTTTCCCCATTGTTTTAAAATATAGGCACATAACATACTCACAAACACTGATGTTTAAAATTGCATGTAGTTTTAGATGGTCCTCGGGTCGTTGAGTCATTGTGATGTACAGGCTCTCCCTTAGACTTCACCTTCTGCTTGCTGTGCTCCATGGTGATATGCCTGTTGCCTTTTCTATCTGTCTGAATTGTGTAAACCTGACATCCTTTTCTGCTGCCTATCTTTTTCCCATCGGCAAGAAGGAGAAAGAAGCCTGCAACTCCCCCACACATCCACCTCCACCTCCAAATTCACAACTGGGCTCAGAGCTGCGTGAAGCAAAACTGACAGGCTGCAGTTCTGAATTTTAAAGTCTTCATAAACCTCTCCTGTAATCCCTGTGTAGAAAGGGGTTGTGTGCTAAATATAAACCTTTTCAAACAACCTAAGAAGAGGAACAGTCAGCGAGCTCATGGTTAGGAAAAGAAAAACCCTACAAACTGATACTGTGATGGTAGATGACCAAATGCTTTCCATCAGTTCAGCCTGCATTTAAGACTTAATCTGGTTTTGGGTTGGAGTGATGCTTTGGGTGACCTGGAGACAGGTGGCTTTAGAGGACATCTGACACTTCGCTTTTGGCAGAGTGAGGACGGAGAAGGACTTTATTTTGGACTGTGTTACAGAACTGGCATCTCAGGGAATCTGCTGTTGGATGAAGTGATGCTCATTCTGATCTGCAGTTCATCTGAATCTACGTGGAGCTTGGAATAAGTTGATCAGTAGGCAGCCACTTTGAAACCCATTATTTGTTTCTCTGACACATCAGTGGTGACAACTGACTTGCTAACAGGTAATGTTACTTATAGTTCTTCTTGTGGATATAAAAAAATGCTTATTAATTTTGGTCTTAACATACTAATATTGCTCATTCTTAAATACTTAGCAACATATTTTCCCTTTCAGTTTATCAGCAATTATTTAATGTGTAATACTCTGGCTAATGCTCATTGCCAAAGAGAAGCCTTTTGACAGAATTTTGGAATCTGCATTGAAACAAAATAGGGTTTGAGTTGTTATTCTAGTGGCTTTTCTTGAAAGCCCTAATACATGCCAAAAAATCAAACTTGTAAGAGATTGTAGGTTGTTTGGTTGGACTTGATAATCTTAAAGGTCCTTTCCAACCATGAAGATTCTATGATTCTATGAGATGTACAGAAAAGTTGCTGGTGCTAAGTTAGACTTCCTTTTTTTTTTATCCAACTTGCAAATCTAGATTTCTCTGTCAGGAAGCCATCTGCATGGTCTCAAACGACAAAGATTTTTTCTGAAAAGACAGCAAGTGCCATTTCCCTACTGTACTGTAATCCACATAATAATACTACGTATATTTAAGGAACTACTGCTAGTTTAAGACATTCTTCAGAAAGCAACTGAAATCATGATACAGGAGGTGAGAAATTTGTGAGCGGGGGAAAAAAAAAAGCTGCCAGAAGGTTAGAGTTTATAAAAGAAGAATATTCAGCATACCAAATGTGAGCTCCTAAAGAGCTTTAACTCCTAGAAGACCAGTATTATTTCGGTCAGCAGCAAAAGGAACACACAGAAAAATACAACTTATACTTCCAGTCTTCACAGACCTATACCATGGTGTCAGCCATGAAGGTGACTTTCTGCTGCCCCCAGCATGCTGAAAAGGAGAATGGGCAAGGGGAAAGGCATACGTGTCGCCATACAGTGTTTCATTGCTATCAGACCAATGCTTTCGTAGTTTTTGAAGGGAGTTGTCTTTGCAGATGGCAATCATATTCTGCATGAACTGTGTAAGCTGACAGAATTATTATAATAAACCTTTTTTGTCTTGGTTGATAGAAAAGATTCACTTAATGCTTTGGGAGCTTGCTTCATCCTATGGTATATGAACAGATCCTTAAATTAAGTACTGTCTAAATGGGTTCTTTGCTTAATCTGCATAAAGGGTATTTAAGGCACAAGCATTATTTTTGATCCAAACTTCTTTGTGAAAGAGCAGATTGTTTTATTGAAGTATTGAGGGCATCCAGGACTATTTCTGTGTCTAGGGTGCAAATGTGATATGCTTTTTCTCTGAACTTCTCCCTAAATTGATGATGGCCAGAATCAATTGCAAGTTGGTTCTTCTAACTCAGATTTGAACTACCTGGCTCTGAAGATGAATAAGAGAATCATTATCCTGCCAGCTGTATTAACAAGCCATCTCACAGTATGGATTCATTATGCTTTCTCTACTTCAGAGTATGAAGTTAAGATATGGCCATTGCGAAAGTGTCTCTAGGCTTTGGGATCCAGCCAGTTCAAAATGTGGGGTAAATTAATCACGTGGCCCCTGTGAGGCTGTAAAGGATCAGCTAAATATGAAATCTGTATCCTATATGGCCTCCTGTGAACATGTGTATTTCCCCTGTTAGTATATTATGGTAGGGCATGAGCCAAGGTTGAAGTATGTTAGTGGTAGGAGGTAACTATCTTAGAAGGTAGAGTTAAGAGAAAAGGGGAGTACAGTAGTAGAGCTTGAGGAACCAGAAAACTCTAGCTTGTCCTAAACATCTTGGAGGTCTGCAAGACTGATGTTGAACCCAGTCAGTAAAGTCAAATTCAGCAACAACTTCCGAGTTACAGTTCGGCTTCTCAACCGTGGGGCTCTCGTTCTCTTGGAAGGGCTTTACTTTCTGTGCCTGTATGTCCAGTACTTGCCTTCAGTAGGTAACATCCTTAATTTAAAGCATGTTGAAATATTGCAGTAACACCAGTGAAAACAAACTTCCTTTTCTGTGGCTTTCTGCCATATCAGCTGAGAAGACCAAATTGTGCCAGCTTAGAGGGTGTTTTTTCCTCCTGCTAGTCCTCTGAGTCAGTGGCAGACAGCCCTGGCCAGGACTGGTGTGTGTGGCTGCTGTGGGGAGGAACGAGCTCCCCCGGCTCTCACTGGGGAGTCCAGGAAAGCAGGTTAGTAAGTCATCTATCTAAAGCTGCAATAAGTGTTGAGTTGATGACATGTAAGTTAGCTCTGTATGAAAAATTTTTTGTGACGATGTAGAAGATACTTTCCCTTTCTGTGTGGGTGTTATCTTCTTTTGCAGGTGGATGAACTAATCTGTTAATTTATCCTGAAAGCAAATTTTGTCTTGCACGACTCTACCCATGTAGAAAATATTATTCTTGAATCAGGATGCTATTGGGATTGAATCCTTTCTTGTGCTTAATGGTGGTCTGCTGTTTTCTTCTCAACGGGTGATAATCCCATACTCCCCTTCTGCAGGTAGTACAATTCAAACACTTAAATGCTGAAGCCACAACTGACCAGAAATAGTGCAGAGTGCAGACAACCAGGTTAAAAAGTGTTGATCAAAGAATGCATGTGCAAAATTGAGGTGGGGGAGTAGAAGAGTATCCAATGTTTTCTGGTTAGCTCCAGGACTGGAGGCTGTGCGTGTCACTGCAGGCCTTGCAAATACACGGTTTGTCAGACAACTGTATAAAGACTCCCCTTAACCAGGGGGTCAGACTGGGGTAGGTGCTTTAGGGCAGGAGGACAAATCTTCCGAACCGTAGGAAAAAGACTAGAGTATTCGCTGTGTTTTTAATGCAATCTGCTTGCTGGCCACTGCTTATCAGGTTTTCTAAGGGCAAGCATTTTGTCTTGGTTACTGAAATCTTTTAAAATCACAGTTGTGTATGTGACTGTAGTATGCATAAGTGATTTCACTGCCACTTATCTCCATGAATTTTTCTGTAACTACCTGATACTGTGCTGAGAGAGGATGAAAGAGTTATTACTATGTATCGTAGTTTCAGAAGCCTGATTTAAGAGCCATGATGCCATTATATTAGTAGTTGCCCAAATAACATACTAGTAACCATTACAGTTACTGCAGGAGAGGTTTTCTTCACTGCAATATAATGAAATGTAAAGCTGCAGGGAAGTATTTTAAAATTAGAAGAGGTGTGACATTTTCATGGTGATACAATAGATGTTTTTGGAATAAATTTATAGTTGTTCCACATATAGTGACTCTCTGCTATCGTGCTGGATGTTGCTACAATCTTGAGTTTAAATAAAAGCTTAAGCGCAAGCTAATAGTGCTGCTGCTTCCATAATATTTCTAGTTTCCTGGGTCTTCCTCGGTCGTCACCCAAATTATAAGCTGTTCTGAATTTCTGTTGCTTTGACTTTTGTTGAGGCATCTGTACAGCCCAGAGGACTAGTCTTTTTGATCTAGTGTTTGATCTGTTGCTTTGTCTGGATTATAATCTGATTGAGATCCTAGAAACTGTCCTATGAGTGAGGACACAAAGATCCATATAGGCTTGTTCCAGACAATACTGGACCAGATGCTTAGGAAAAGAGTGTACAAAACCAGCACCTGGAGAATGTTGAACATCTCATGCAAGTACTGTTTTTCTCAAGTCAAACAGGGCTAAAAACATATGCTGAAGGAGTTGCAGGCTTCTATCAGAGGACAACAAGTTGGTCTAGATAATACTTGTTAGATAAAACATCTCAGCTAGTTAAACCTTAGGGTCACACTATCCTCACAGAGAAAAAGGTGTCTTGCATAGTTTTAGAGAACTTAATATCCAGAAGGAAAAGCCCTTCAAAAAAAGATACAAGGAGCCAGAAAGTCTAAACAACAGGTTTGTTGTGATCTTCCTGATACCACAGTACTTTGCAGACAAGGAACTAAGGCATCTGAGGAGGAGGAGGAAGTAACATATTTTGAGTATATATTTATCCCCACATTCTCTGGGTGTCAGGGTGCTTATATAGAATTTAAATTTAAGTAGATATGGAACTGGGTAGTGGAAGGCAGTTTACTGTGTGTTTCATGTAGGAAATATATATTATGTGGAACATTGAATCTGATTACCCATCAGAACAAAAGGGCTTTTTCTGTTCATGAACTGAAAAAGGCAAAGGAATCTGCCTGAGTCTCTTCTAAGGTGTCCTTAACCAAAACATAGCAATCTCAACTAGATTTAAGTAGAATAGGTGGCAATTAGAGTTGCTCAACAAGATTGGCCTTTGTAAGGTGCTATGAAATACAGGGGATTTGGTATATGTTCTCCAAGCTAACTTCTGTCTTCCTCCCATCTCCCCACATGCCTAAATTTAGACTCTGAAATACATACTTGGAAACAGAAATAAATATTAGTGGTAGGTTTTCACAGTATTTGCATATGAAAGTCACATTGATTTTTTTTTTTTTTGATGGTATTCAGTGTCACTCTGTGCCACTAAAGAGGCCATCTTTTAGGTATTTGAGTATGGAATTTGAGCTGTGCATATAATTGGTCTAAATCTTTAGTGGCTAAGGAAAAACATTACGTGAAATGAACAGTAGGTTTAGCAGAGGTACTTAGAAAACTTTGAATTCTTGACTACGGAAAGTATTTTGAAGATTGCTAATACATGTGAAAGGCTTGAGAAATCAATACAAGCTGATGAAGAACAGGGCTCTGCTTCAGATTTGTGCCCTTAGTGGAAAATAGACATCCTTCAGCAGTAAAGAAACTGCAGAGCCGAATTTCAATGTTTAGCCCTCTTCCACTAAGAGCTACTGGAAATGCAAAAGAGCCTGGCTGCCTGAATCCTCTGAGAAAGAAACTCAAAGGGATACAGGGAGCCAAAAATGTTTGCAGCTTTCAGGTACCACCAGTATAAGACAAATAATGGACAGCAGGGGAACTGTAAGGGAGGGAAGCAGATGGAAGATGCACATTTATGAGAAGTGACTGAATAGCAGTGTAGCAGAGGCATGGAAAATGGTTAACAGAACAAATATATGAGAGATTAAATATAGAAGGGAGATGAGATTAATGTACTGGAAACTAGCTGCAGATGATGTGATCTGCTCTGGACACTCTGTTCTCTGCTTGTGCATCATCCCCATGGTATCTAGGCACTTAACTGGCAGATGAGTCACTGTCTCTTTGTGCTGCAGCTTGTTTCTCCATTAAATAAAGGTAATGCTTTCCACTCTTGGAGTGATGCTGAAAAGGATTGATCTCTAAAGTGCTTTGAAGGTACACTAACATTCACAGATCCTCTAAAGCCTAGGTTTTAATTGTGGAGCTGCAGATAAACTTAGGCATTTTTGTTGCTGTAAAAACTTAACTGCAGTAATTCTAGTCCATGATAAATTATTTTGGATGTTCCTGATATCTCGGATGAAGAGGATGCTTAAATCGGTTAGGACAGTATGATACCTTTGACTTCACTTACACTTATTCCGCAGCGGGGCTCAAAAATTGCTGGTTGGGAATCAACTTGCTGTTTCCAGGGTAGCTTTCTGTATGTTTCAAAGATAACCTCTTTCTTTAGCTGATGCGCGACGCTATACTTCAACCTTAACTTTGCTGTGAGTTGCAAACAGTGAAGTAAAATGATTCAAAGTAAAATAGGCATTCATTACATGCGGCCACAGTACAGCTCCTCCCTTAGCATGCTGTATGGTGGAGTAATGGGAATAAAACTTCACCATTTCATCCAGTATATTGTTGCAGAGCTCTTACCCCAACTTCAGCTGTTACATACGCATGATTTCATGGTCAGTAGCTTTGTGACTAAGTGGTTGTTACAATCTGATGAAACCTTTCCATGTCAGTCTACAAATCCTACATTGTTGTTCTAAGCTCTACTTTCCTTGGAAGTAACTATCGAAGCCATTTTGGTTAGCTCTAAGCAAAACAGCAACTGTTTTCCTAATTATCCCATAACCACTATAACAAAAATTTTCTAGGCATGTTCAGCAAGGAAGGAACCTACTAGCTGTAAATAAGGACTTTCAAACAACTTTGAGCTCATTTAAATTCCAAATTACATAGTAATCTGAAAGCTGATACTATCTGACCACTTGCAAATGTAGTCATTCAGCATAAAATGAAAGCCTCAGGAGAGCTTGGCAAGGATTGCTTGAAGATACGCCATAAGAACTATTATATGTGAAGTACACTGCTATTTGCAGCACACAAGTGAAGTGGTGGTTATAGTGCTTAAGAGGTGCACCTCTTAATAAAAGCTTTGAAGTTGGTATTAATTAATGCTATTAATTGTTAAATGTGTGAATGGAAAAGTCTGATAGAGCAGTTATAGATCCCGCCACTTAAAAGGAGGTATGCAGTCTTCGCTGTACTTGACATTTAGTGGACCTCGTTCTTACGTGCTGGGCCTGATTTACACTAATTTATGCTAGCAAAGCACTGAAGAGTGACTTGAAATGAAAGTTGTTTTACAGCATGTTTCAGATCCTTTCTATTGTATAACACTGTAAATGGGCCTTCATAAAACATGGTCCAGGCAAGTAATTTTTCGGAAGTCCAAATGATACTACCTATTACTGGAAAGAAAGTTGCACAGCTGGAGTTTCTGTCAGAAAAGATTTCTCCACAGCACTTGGCCCATGGCTGTATCAAATCTTGTGGTTATTAATCTCAGCTTTATTGGCACTTTGGTGCTCTCTTTGGGGCAGAAGATGGGGGTGGCAGTGATAAATCCACTAAATCCAGAGCAATTCTGACAACTATGACTTATTAACCTCACCCATACTTGTTTTCAACTTGGACAACACGACTATTCTAAAAGTTTAATCTGATAAAGCAGAAGATTGTCTTTAACAAAGCTGAAGACAAGATAAAAAAATTAAGTGAATCACTAAGACTTTCTTAAACTATCTTTAACAGATACCTATAGCTGGCTGCATATAGCTGGTTTCTACTCAAAACAAATGCAATGTCAAAGTAACGGAATGGGACTGCATGGAGAAACTCTTCCCTTCTTATGAAAGCTATTGCATTGTGTTTCTCTTTGGCTTTTAGAGGCTGTGTGAAAGCACAGTGACTGCAAATGAAGCTGTCTGAAGCTTATGACGTAGTCTTGCTTCCCTTTCATGACACTTCCAAGCAGAGCTGTATGTTTCCCAGTTTCTCCTTTCCCAGACAGCATGACATACAATTCTTAATTCTTTCAATTGAAATTGAATTAAAGATCTTAAACTCTTTCTTGATGTTGTCCCATATTGCAATCACTTACAAGAAAATTAGCAGCAATATGATGGTGCTAATAGTGTCATTTCTAATATATTGCTGCCTTTTTATCAGAGACCAAGTGACAGTAATAAAAAAAGTCAGATTTAGGCACAGAACACTTAATTCAAATTGCTTTGCTTGCGTGGTCTGCATGGGCCCCATATGCCCCAACGTGTGGC
This sequence comes from Rynchops niger, assembly GCA_013400035.1. Taxonomy (NCBI): domain Eukaryota; kingdom Metazoa; phylum Chordata; class Aves; order Charadriiformes; family Laridae; genus Rynchops; species Rynchops niger. The sequence continues at coordinate 168,136 of VXBH01002255.1, forward strand.
TGAAGTCTGTGCACCAAACTTGTGACTATAAACATTGAGTTAGAAATGGGGGGAGGGAGTTAATAAGGGTGAAACCCCTTTTTCCTTCCCCTTGCCTGAAAAATGGCCTTAAGCTGGAATGGCAGCCTCAGCTACATGAAGTTGTTAGAGTACTTCAAAGAGAAGACTTGTCTCTTCCAGGTTCTCTCATCTCCCCTATGCTTTTCTTTAGTTACCAGGCCTAAAAGTCAGGAACAACCTTAAATCTCCCTACTTGTTAGAGGAAGATCTATATTTTATTTTCCTGGCCCCTTCTGAAGTGAGGGAGGGATGAGGAATTTCTTTTTTTGGTGTCTAAGGAGAAGCTGTAAAAAAAAAAAAAACACAACCCCAAACCAAAAAAAAAAAAAAAAACCTAAAAAAAAAAACCCTAAACCACCTCAAACCAAACACATAAACCAAACACAGACACAGCTTAGCTTGTTAGGATGTGACACTCCTAAAAACTTAAGAGTAAGTTCAGATATCCAAACACTAGGGTTGCTGCTGCTAAAATACCTTGATTCTAATGCTAATGTAAAAATGTCTTATTGTTGAAAGAACTGTCTGTCTTTCCAGACCTCTAGTGCTAAGTCTTCTAAGATTCCTTAAAAATCTTACTAGATACTTACGTTTTCAGTTTCCTGTAGATTTTTTAAAATGTGCTCCAAGCAATAATTCTAAAGTAAGTTTTATTGAAAATTGCTTCTCAGTATAGTATTGCTAGTTTAGAGCCTTTCTGATACTGTTTTTCTTTTAAGATTTCTTGGTAACTAGATTGAATCATAAACTCATCATAATTCCAGCACGCAAATTCCTTTTACGGCGAAAAAGGACTAGTCTACTCGAGCATTCAGGCTTTGAGGCAGGTAAAACTTCTTCCACTAATTTCAGGTGATAGTAGTTCAGACCTGGCCTGGCCAAAAGCTTTTGATATCTCTTAACAACATGAAAACAGAAATCATAAAGCCAGCTGTATCTCTCAGAATAATTCAGTTCTGCTACTGTTGAAACTGGATTTCCTGTTACTTGGACTGACTTCTTTGCATTTGGCCTGTGCCATGTTTCACAAACCCGTTGCTATGGGAAATGGTCCTATTGCTCAGGTGTCTTTAAAAATGCCACTCCTTTTAACCTTGTAAATTTTAGTATTCTCACTTTCTACAGAAAATTTACAGTTGGGAGAATTTTGCAAGTCATGAGAATCTGCTCTTCTGTGATCATTGTGTCACTGAAGCCGATTCTGTTCATAACAAGTTAACAAGCTCAGCTCTGAGGAGATGTTCAATATCCTGTTCTCTCTGCCCTAAGTAGGACATTTCTAAAGCAAAAAGTAAATGCTGTGTGAAGCTAGGACTTCCATTCTATGTCTTCTCTTCTACAGAGACGTCTCCTTGTCTTCTGAAAGAATATAACCTTTGGATCACTATATTCATTTAGCTCTGAAACTTAGTCTTGGCACTGGGTTATTTTGCCATTTAGTATGTTGTCTCAAGATAAATGGAACTTGCACTTTCACTCTAATTCTACCAGGGGCGGGAAGGGAAAAACCACTGAGAGCCTTGATGTGGTCTTTAGTGAATGTTGCTCTCATATATGACCCTTTTCATATACTCATAATTTTTTTTCCTTTTGCTTCCCATGTGTATGTGCATGCAGTAGCTCTAAAACATCAAATCAGTTTTCAAATGTCACAATATCAATTTAGCAAAGAAAGAATAGTAGCCATTAATATAGGTGAATCCTTTTATGTTACATTACAAGTTTTATAATAGTCAGGCTGTATCTGAAGATATGCGATGCAAACATGGCACAGCTTTCTGCTATTTATCTTTTAGCTGTGTCTATTAGAATTACTCTTTCATCAAACAAATGAGGCTTTTATGGATATTTGCAGGAGAAGTGCATCTGTTGGAAGCCACATACAGACACTTGATTTCTGTATTCAATAAGATACTCTATTACTTAACTAGACCATGTCCTCATTTATGTACAAATATGGTAACAGATCGTTTTCATCCTGCTGTTGCATGCTACATGTAAATTACTCTGATAGCAGACTGGATCACTTAAGCAGGACCATTCTTCAGAAATTAAATAACTGTTAAGTATAGTGATACTGGGTGTTGCTCTGAATTGTACTTTCTCATATTGCAGAACATGGATCAAAGCTGTTCAGATGCTGATAGAGAGTCTAGAACAATGGTCTTGCTAAAAGGTAACTTTTCCAATCTAATCTTGTTTAAATGAATCATCTTTCATCTCTTCTGTTGCTAATTGACTGTTATATAGCAATCACCTTTATAATGAAAGCCATTTCAATCCATATGTTAAAAATCAAAGCAGTTGGACTATTTCATTTCAAAGCATTCAATCCCAGAGTCAAAGAAAGTGAATCAATACCATAAAAAAAAATCCCCGTTTCTTGCCCACTAATACTAAGTTTTTCACCAGTTCATTAAATATTGTATAGCACCCTACCTAATTTTTTTACAAGCTCTTAGTGAAAATAGTTCTGCTGAAGCTTAGTAAACTCAATTCTTAACTGAATACATATTTTTTGAAAAGTAAAACCATAAGCAGTAAAAAACTACCTCTTGAAATACAGTCTGAAGCCTGTATTGCAGTGTTAGTGCCATAGTGCTCCACCCCTAGGAAAGTTGTTCCTTGTTGTATGATTGTTGGACACCAGGATAACAAAGAACAAGTGTGTTAATGATTAGCACAGAATTAATCTTGCATACAATCATTTGTAGGAGGATCTTCCTTCCCCTATGAAATACTCATCTGTGAACATTTTTGGACACAATATTTGGTATATTTGTCTCTACCTGCAACATCTCTCCCTCCCTTTCTATGATTTATTATCTCTTGCTAAAGTGGCTGAGTTACTTGCCTTGCTAGTAAGTGAGGCTTAAGGAACGGAGTATGTTGCATTTAATGGAGGGAAGAGTTAGGATTGTAAATCACTACTAATAAAATGTTTTGATGGCAAACAAGAGTAGAATATATTCTACGCAATTTATTCAAAGTGTTGTGTTGTATGAGAGGCTTATATTGCAAACAGCAGTATTTGTGTCCACATGCATTTTGTATCATCAATAGCTTGCCTGAAAAGTGATTTAAAGGATTCATAACCTACAAACTTGCCACTTTGTTACGCTCAAAGAAATATATTATTTTCTATTATGAGGTCATAGCTTCAGTGTGTAATTGCTATATGTAAGTATTCTAATTCCCTTCTATATTAACTTGGAGGAAAAAAGTGAATGAAAGAACTGGGTCAGAGACCACTTGGCCAAGCTGGACATTCATAAGTCCATGGGCCCTGACAGGATGCACCCGCGAGTGCTGAGAGAGCTGGCAGATGTTATTGCCAGACCACTCTCCATCGTCTTTGCAAGGTCATGGGGAACAGGAGAGGTGCCTGAGGACTGGAGGAAGGCCAGTATCACTCCAATCTTCAAAAAAGGCAAGAAGGAGGACCCGGGGAACTACAGACCAGTTAGTCTCACCTCCATCCCTGGGAAGGTAATGGAGCGACTCATTCTGGATGTAATCTCCAAACACATTGAGGAACAGGAAGTTATTGGAAGTGGTCAGCATGGATTTACCAAGGGTAAATCATGCTTGACCAATCTGATAGCTTTCTATGATGTTATAACGGGTTGGCTGGATGAGGCCAGAGCAGCAGATGTCATCTACCTTGACTTTAGCAAGGCTTTTGACACTGTCTCCCATAACATCCTCCTTAGGAAGCTGAGGAAGTATGGGCTAGATGAGGTGACAGCGAGGTGGATTGAGAGCTGGCTGTGTGACAGAACCCAGAGGGTCGTGATCAGCGGCACAGAGTCTAGTTGGAGGCCAGTAACCAGCGGTGTCCCCCAGGGGTCAATACTTGGTCCAATTTTGTTCAATATATTCATTAATGACCTGGATGAGGGGACAGAGTGTATCCTCAGCAAATTTGCTGATGATACCAAACTGGGAGGGGTGGCTGACACTCCAGAGGGCCGTGCCGCCATCCAGCGTGACCTGGACAGGCTGGAGAGCTGGGCAGAGAAGAACCTAATGAGGTTCAACAAAAGCAAGTGCAAGGTCCTGCACCTGGGGAGGAAGAATGCTAAGCACCAGTATAGGTTAGGGGTGGACCTGCTGGGAAGTAGTTCTGAGGAGAAGGATCTGGGGGTCCTAGTAGACAGTAAATTATCCATGAGCAAGCAATGTGCCCTTGTTGCCAAAAAGGCCAATGGAATCCTGGGCTGCATAGGGAAGAGTGTGGCCAGTAGGTCGAAGGAGGTCATTCTCCCCCTCTACTCTGCACTGGTGAGGCCACAACTGGAATACTGTGTCCAGTTTTGGGCTCCCCAGTTCAAGAGGGACAGGGAACTGCTGGAGCGAGTCCAGCGAAGGGCAACTAGGATGATTGAGGGATTGGAGCATCTCCCTTATGAGGAAAGGCTGAAAGAGCTGGGACTCTTTAGCCTGGAGAAGAGAAGGTTGAGGGGAGACCTGATTAATGTTTACAAGTATCTAAAGGGTGGGCTGAAGGAGGATGGAGCCAGGCTCTTTTCAGTGCTTCCCTAGTGACAGGACGAGGGGCAATGGGCACAAGTTAGAACATAGGAAGTTCTGTTCAAATACACAGAAGAACTTCTTTACGGTGAGGGTGACAGAGCACTGGAACAGGCTGCCCAGGGAAGTGGTGGTGTCCCCTTCTCTGGAGATTTTCAAGACCCGCCTGGATGCAGTCCTGAGTGATGTGCTCTAGGCAATCCTGCTTCAGCAGGGGAGTTGGACTAGATGATCTCTACAGGTCCCTTCCAACTCTGAAAATTCCATGATTCCGTGAAAGCATTTAAATGATGGCTGGCATGTTGGTGAGATATCTGAAGCCCTGCTAGATCAGTAAATATAGGATGTAGATTTTCTTTGAATTTTCCTGTTGATCTTGTCTTACAGTGTGACATCTCTTTGAGTATATACATAAGGAAAAGTAGTACTGTGCGTAAGGAGGGTACCTACTGGAACTTCATTATAATTGTCTTCTACTTAGGGCTGGGTTTTTACTCTGAACTTGCACAGAGGTCTTAAATTACATGGGGACTGTGGTATGGTAGATTTATGCAATAGATTTAGGAACAATTCCTGTAACTTTTACTTAAAGTAAGAATTTACATACTGAAAAAAATATTCTCCAGCCTCAGACTGACCACTGAAAGGCCCAAGAAGAATGAAAAACAGCCACTTTATCCTAGAGGGTAGTGGCCAGGCATTAGCGGAGGACTGCAACATTCCACGGGGAAACTTATTGCCAGAAAGGCAAGGTAATACAGGCACCTTTAAACTGTAGTGTTTTCCAGGTGGCAGCATGTTAGAAATGCCTATCCCCAAGTGCAATACAGTCGGTAAAAATTATAGTAGTTCTCTAACTGATATTTGCTGGTAATGAACTTTCACAGAAAAAGTAGGTAAGGAAAAACGAGTGCATATCCAGGTATAATATTGCCCTCCCTAGAGTGAATTGTTGCTACATTTTAATTTATCACTCAAAGTAGATAAACATATTCCAATACATCTATGTTTATTTACAGTCTAATTGTTTCATGAAAAAAATAAATCATGAGTTTCTTCCTGTTTGACTGTGATCACTGCTTCATACAGGCTTTTGAGAGCAAGTTGAAGCGTTTTTTAGCTGGGAAGAAACCTCTCAGTGTAATGCATTTTTAAGAGTTTTCTCCCACTTCCAGTGCAACAACAGCTCTTTTCCCCCATTTCTTTAGAATGTTTGCATAGAGCAACATTATTCATGTTTCACTTCTTAGGAGTTTTGCTTCTCTACCCTGTATTTATCTGGCCTAATCCCGTGCTTTCAGAAAGCTGGCCCTTCATATTCTCATCAAAACCAATTTTGCCATAATAGGTAACTCTTTTCACTAGTAATACTTAACTTGCTATACCTGACTGGGAGGCCAGTGTGGAACAATGTGGTTAAAAAAAAAAAATATGAAAAGTTCAGTAGTTAATTCATGAAAGTCTTGAATAATTCATTGCAGATAAGCCCTTATAACTCCCCTTTAAGTTGTTAATGAGTAGATCATTCCCAAGACCTCTGTTACTTGCACCCAATATAAAGTACAAGTAGGAAAAGCTCGGTAAGGAGTCATGTTTCACCTGTAAAATAATTTTACCTATGGCAAAATTATTTTTTTCTTATCTCTTATTCTCTTTTCACACATTTTAGAAAGTACTAGCTCTTTAAGAATCGCTACTGCTTTCACCAGCCCACATGGCTATGTAACTGAAAAAAGACATTTAACTGAAAGATATTCACAATATTTAATTGGAAAAAGCAGTAGCATATTAAATGTCTTCCCCACGCTCTCGCTGTTTTCCTTAAATAAGGCCTTCTAAAATAGGATTAGCATAAACACCCTACTCTGGGAAATACAGGATTTTTTCCTGCGGAGTTCAGAACTAAGCACCTAGTGTATTTCTGAAGTAAAATTCTTGTTCAACTAAAGACTTCCTGTGCTAAAGGAATGAGGAGTACAATATGGCCCTCAAGTATGGAGAGCTCAAGGGGTTTAAGGAAATGAGCGATCCCTTCTCCCTGGTACTGCTTCCAACCCTGAGTGGGGAATAAACAGAAAATGATATTTGTACATTCCAGGAGTTCCTAATGGAAGGAAGAGGTCCTTCAACACCTCAGAAGAGGTGATGGGACTGATGAAGCTCCAGTGAGATAGAACTGGGCAGAGAGTTTTAGTGAATAATAAAATTGTTGAAAACTGATTTTTTTTTTTATTCATCCTGAAACGTGTTATAAGCTTTTTAACTGTACTTTACAAAATATCAGGGTGAGATGTCCAGGGTGATACTCACAGAAATGCTGGAGCAAAGTGTTCATCTATATCTCTCTCTCTCTCATAGACTAGAGATGATGTGTTTTGCTAAGCCTATGTTAAACTTCTGTTTAAAGGACTTATATTCCATCCTGGCAAATTAATAATGCAACCAATAAATCCTATCTTTAAAGTTAAATCTCTTGCTCATCTTGTAACTTGGTAGACACAGGATAATGGAGGCTGAAAGGGACCTCCAGAGGCCTCTAGTTCAAACTCATGCTCAAATAAGGTCGGCTCTGAGGTCAGAACTATTTGAGGTTTTATCCAGTCAGATCTTGAAAGTCTCCAAGAACAGACTATACAGTCAAAATTTTATATGAATAGTTACATTCATTTGGGCAGGGGCTGAAATTTGGGTCACTTGCCCACAGGTAAGTGCCTTAATTATTTGGCTAGAAAGTTATCCTAATGCTCTCTGGATAATGCTTACAGGTGTTCACCATATAAAGTGAAATAGTTCTGAAAAGAGGCCATAAGTAGAGCACTCATCTGCAGGAGAGATGTAAGTATTGAGCCTGATCCTGAAGTGAGTAGGCAGTCATAAACACCAAGGGAGTGCTAGGTGGAGGGGTGCATCCTCCAGCATTTTTAGGGTGGTTTTTTTTTTTTGAAAAACAGCTGCTGCCGTTTCCTCTGCTTTTAAAAGTACTCACAGGTATCAGCCTAAATGGGACACCACATGGCATGAAAATGCTTCTCCATCGTGGCCCAGGAAGAAATAAAGTAAAAGATTTCAGCACCGTGCTGCAAAATTGATCTCGGACAAATGTGAATTCTATTTAGCAGGTTGCAAATGAACAGTAGTATGCAGGGGAGGAGGAGCTAGGGCTCTCATTTTGCAAAGGTAAGTTGCCTTCAGGAGATCTCTGCCTGCCCCAGGGCAGGCACAGGGGCACATAACCGGTACACGGACATAGCTGTAGATGGACTTATTTCCAGTGGACTCATACTATAAATTAATTCAGGTTAATGCCTAAATAGTTGACTCGCGTTCTTCACAAAGTGAACAATCAACTATAACCATCAACCCAGCTACTGGGATCTGTAAATTTAAGCTACTGCTTAAATCTCTGTCCTGGGGACTATCCAATGCTGACATGCTTGCAGAGGACGTTGCTCTCATTCTTTGAAACGTGCTATATGATTCACTGAGGGTTTACAGTGTAAATGCAGCATGCTTACCAAGGAAAAAAGAAGGTTATGTATATGAACTTTGTCACAGAGTTCTTCGACTGTATGTTATCAGAGGTGGTTTGTTTGATTTGATTTCTGCTTTAAGTGGACTTCCATGAGAAGCAAACATTGTTTCCAGAACCATTTCACTTCCTGCAGAGATATATTTCATAATCTCTTCCTCTCACACACCCCTGTGTGAAGGCTAAAGATTTCTCTTTAATGGTTAACACCATGGTTTGAGTTTTCTAATGGTAACATTAAACTTGCTGTCAAACACCCTTCTGAGGAGTCATTGCTCTCAGTTCACGACTGAAGGCTGTTGTGATCATTTGTGTTTGCATATGCCAACCACTGTTCTTGATGTTCTTAAATATTTTTCTCAAAGTAAGCAAGATATAGAAATGGTCGAACCCTGTCAGGTTAATCTCATCTAGTTTAATACTACCCCTTCTCTGCTACTGGAGAGAGAAAGGATGAATTGAATCCTGCTTTGCTAGTGGTTTGATCTGGTGCAGATGATGAAATTGCTCAGAGACTGTGAGTCTAGAGCCCAAAACTGTGACTTGTTTCTGACGCAGAGTAGCTCTAACAGGGTTGTTTGCTCTAGACAAACCAACAGATGCTTTCCTCCCACCTGCTGTAGGTGCCTGTGCAATTTCTGGAACACTTCTCTACATGTAGTGGCCTAGTTGGCCCATACAGTCTTTGTGCCTGAGGCTGCGTTGGGTTGAAATATTAGCACCAGCTAATATTGTTAATAGGAATATTTCTAATTAGAATAATTAGAAATTTTTAGAATAATTAGAATAGAATTAGAATAATTAGAATTTCTAATATGAAATATTAGACCCAGCCCTTGGGGTCCGAGTCTAGCTGGTTCTGCAGGAAAGCTGAGAGCCAGGGTAGCTGTGTGCATGAAGGCTCAGGTGGCTATCAAATGACACCCATGTAAGTGTTCCGAATCCTCTCATCTGTGGTGCTCTGTGCTGAGCTTGAGGAGGTAGTTCTGGGAGAAGACACTGTGCCTTGGCTAGGGTGAGTGTCCTCCAGCAGATGCCTTTTCCTGCCCGTGGCTTCTCATTTTTCAGCAGAAGGTCTCTGAATGAGGAAGGTAGTCTGCTGTGTTTTACAAAGGTTATATGGTAAAGGTGGTGTTCCCTACTCAGGTCATCATCTGTGGGCAGATACGATTCTATACGGGTATGCTATAGAGAACAGAGGTAGAAGGAAGGGAAGTTAAAGGGAATTAACCAGGCCCTACCAGACGACTTGGCTCTAAAAAATACTTGGATAGTGTCATAAGTACATTAGAGGTGACTTAATGTACCACTTTCCTTCTATGTTTTACCCTTGTATGGTAGCCATTGCTCATTATCACAAAACGATTTATGGCCACCTACCAGAAAACAAGTTTGACTGGAGTTTGCAATAAAATAGTATGGGCAATGGCAGATGACAGGTGAAGCAGAATGAATGGTTTGGTTATTCATAAGCCAAATGACCCCTGAAAGACAGCAGTAAAAATCAGTAGAAGATATTCTAAAATAATGTGAGGCTTCAAGCAATGTAAATTATCACGACTGGCACTCAGAACATGCTGGTTTATGTGCTCCTTGAGTGCATTTTGGCATAGGGCTGGGAGGCATCATCCTGCAGAGGCCTGTTCTCTGCTGTTTGAGGACAGAGTAATTTGTGATCTCATCTCAGGAGAGAATAAGCGAAGGACTTCTCTCCACTGCCCAGCAGCTCACCTGTGCCACAAGTTAACTGGGGGGGAAGGAGCACCTAGTACCACGCATATTTTGCTTGCTCCCTGCCTGTTTTTCTTACATGTCTCACCTGGGTTCTCCCTGGCACACCGACTCCCTGTTGTGCTCCAACGATGAGCCATTTCAGAGAGCTGTTTGAAAGAAGCAGCCAAGCTGGGGCTAGTACTTGTCAGCCTTTTAATCCCTGAGCTGGATGCTTCACTGTCTCCAGAGCAGCAGAAAGTATCAGAAAAGAACACTTGGGTAACACCTCCTAAGAAATACTATGCTAATTATTTGAAATAGATTCCCTTGCAACAGTAGAAAATGGATATTTTAACATAACTTGAATTAAATGAGTAAATTGTTCTTCTCTAGGCGGCTTGTGTACTTCCACCCTGGTGTTCAGTCTTCAATAGGAGTGTTTAATTGCGTGCTGTGTTGCTTTCATGTGTCTTTGTTTGGAAGAGCTGTCTGCGTTTCACTCGTTATGTTTAAAGCAGTACTATTTTTGTACTGCTTTGTGTAAAGTGTTTTGTAAAGTGCTGTACAAATACCATAGAGAAAGATGTCCCAGTTTTAAAGAACCTTTATAACTTTAAAAACTACCTAATAACTTTTATGCCAAGTCATTGTTACCAGCTTCATTTATCAGCAAAAATCTCAGAAATAAATGCTGTGTGTTCATACATCAAATTGAAACTACTTTGTTTCCCAATGATCTTTGTCCTTACATTTTTGGTTTATGTAGGTCTCTGGCTATTAAGGTTTTACAAAAATGCTGAAAAATGTGAATCAAATGTAACCAGTTCAGATAGCGGACGATGCTAAGTGAGTATCTCCCAGGGAATGTGAGCTTCTTATTCATCTGTGAACACTGCAGCTAAAACTGACAAAACTGCCAAAAAAAAAATGTTCCTTGTTCTAGGATTCATCTGCATGGAAAGTATTTCAGCTTTAAGCTTATGAGCCAATCCCAAAATAAATAATTGTATCCATATTATATGAACACACTCTTTCAATAAAAAAACCTGGTATGAAGCAGGGGATGAGGGTCAATGAGCTCACCTTATTTTTCATGTGAAGGTAATATAGGCATCTACATGAGAATACACATCCAAAATTTAATCTGCTATTGAAGGAAAGCAGTCTGTAGGTCTCTAATTATACCTGTAACATTATTTGAAAGCCTAGGCAGAGAAAAGACGTAGGGAAGATCGTTCTGGTATCCCAACTTGCTGGCATCTGTGAGAATCCTTTCTTTTTATTCAGCAAGAAATAGGCAAGGAAAATGGATATATCTAGGTCTCTTCTAGGAGGAAATCAAAGGACGTATTCAAATGCGTCTTGAACATCTGCTTGCATACTTACTAGCAGCATCTTACCCTCTCAAATCCCAGGGACGGGCTTGTTTTTGAAAGTAACGGTATCTGAGGAATCTTCCCCTTCCCCACTAAACTCCTGGCAAAATGGGTCTAGCTTGTAAATAACGAATAGCCGTTTGTCCAGCCTTCCTGAAAGCATTTCTTCTGTGTGAGTACTTCAGTAGTGTTTGTGAAAATGAGAAAATACAGCACAACTTGTAAATCAGCCTTTCATCTGCACTTTTGAATAGAGAAGGAGATTGTGGTCGCGGTTATGCTGGTGTAAATCAAGTGTAAGTAATGGAGTTTGCTTTCCTATCTCTTAGTGTGAAGCTGGGATTTTTAACTCTTCCTTCTCCATCAATACTGGCATTTAGAGGGAAACTGATTTCCTGTCTTCAGAAAGAACTTGCATTAACGTTAAGTATATTTTTATGTTCCTACTCTTCTTCTACCTTATGTTGCAGGTAAAAACAGCGTCTTTTTTACTTAAAGCAGTGGGGGAAAAACAAGATGGTATTAAAAAACCAACCAAACAAAAAAACCCAAACCTGCATAACTATTCATGAAACATCTCTGGGGTCTTGTAACTGAAAGAGGAAACCTTACTTTTCCAGTGAAATTACCTTAGCTGAAACTATGTTGATCATTTTACTGAAAAATGACTTTAGAATTTATAAACAAGACCACTCAAAGAAATACTTCACTATTTGTCGCTCTTCAGGAACATTTTAACTGTACTAACACATCCCATAAAATACAATATTCATTAAGTCAACACAGTTATGTATGGATAAAATTTAAATATGGCTGTTGTAATTTTAATTTAAATTCATTGGTAGGAAGCTCAGTTTAATGGTAGTTGAGTAAAAAAAGAAAATGTATTCTCTGTACTCATAAATCACCCAAACTTCATTTTATTCAAAACACTGAATTAGGCAGTCAGCTAGGGCACTGGAGAAGAAGAAATTACATTGCTTCCATTAATAGCTTTTTTGAGCATGCAAATTAACAGTCAATTGTAAATGGCTTTGTAAAAGCAGATTGGTTTAGAAATTAAAAAAAAAAAAACATTATTTAAGTAGTGAACAAGTCTATCTCTACTCCTGTGTCTCAAGCTTTCATATAAAACAAATTATTCTGACACCTAGTGAAGAAAATTTCAAATTGCCCAATCTAAAACTAGAAGTGTAAATACTCTTTGGTCTCAAATGATTACTTATTGAAATTAATGGGTGTTACTAGTGCATATCAATGTGGGAAAGAATTCCCTGGCATTTGTTATTGACATTTCAGTGCTGCCTATTAATGAGCTTTTGCAGAATGAACAAGAAGTCTTCAGTTTAAATTGTTCAATTATTTTATGCTGGGATCCAATCCAACAGTACTAGTTAGTCTGCATACTAGTGGAAAAATCTTATAAAAGTTTCCCTGAGCTTTGGATGTTATCCTTATTGCTTGAGGCTATACTTCCTCCTCTTTGTGTACCTTTTTGTGTATGCAAAGGCACATCCTGTAGAAAGTCTTGGTTCAGCAAAGCTGTGGCTTTAGGACCTTTGCTGTACACTGAAACATTTTTGTCTTCATTTAGGAAGCTGTCTCAATGAATGGTTTAGCCTACAAAGATGAGAGGCTCCTTGGCTTGGCTGGTAGGGGGTGACTCCCTGCTATTTGCTGGGCCAGTCTGCATGGCAGAAGAAAGCATTGGAGCAGGTTGACTCAGTTCAGGTTTTCTAGAGAGCTAAGAGATCGTCTGTGTGCTCAGAAAACTACATTCAGGGGCACAGGAGACCTCGCATACTGTGGCCTCTTTCAGTACCTGAGCAGGCTTCTGTATCTTAAGGTGGTAGAAATATCCAGAAACAATCAAAAAGTGGAAAACTCATTAAAACAGGGATGAAGCATGCAATATGTATAGTATATAAAAAGCAGATAACCCTGTTTATTTCAAACTTAAATCCCACATTCTGCATGCTACTCCCTGTGTACCTGATGCAGTCCGTGGGGATGGGGACCAGAATTATTCCTGTTTGTTTCTTAAGGGCCACAAAATATGTCTGAGGACAAAATCGTAGTTAAACTGGCTTTTATAGAAGTGTATTCTATAGTAGTAGAAGTTGTATGGGTTTAACCGATATAGGCTTACATTATATGAGGGGAGGAGTTGCTAAATAATAAAGCTAACGAATTGCATGGATCTGACGGTTTAGCTGTGTGCTGTTCCTAAGGACCAGCCATACAGTGATTCAACACTTTCACAGTTTCTTCGCTCCTACCTGTATTTCTTGCTTGCATTTCATAGCACCTCAGCTTAAAAGGCCTGTGAAATTCCTAAAAATGCTTCTTGTTACAGTCTTGGCCAGGCTCTTTGTTAATTTCAGAGCGGCCCTTCCCAGAAGTTGGTAAGAGATGATACGACAGCCCATTTCAGAAGAGCTCCCTTATTATTTGCAGCACCTGACTTTATGGCTACAGAGTGCCACCTGATTACTAATAACTGGAGTAGACATTCATTGTATCAACTTCCATACACAAATCTACCTGAAGTTTGCAGTGGGTTTCCAGAGTGATTGCATCCCCTGCCTTTCTGATGTACAAGAGCGCTAATGGTGATGCCTGTATTTCCTCAGTGGTTCCATGCAAACCTTGCAAGGAGAAGGCACCGGATTTTGGACCAGGAGCAGGTTCACCTGGAAGCTGCGTAACTGAGTTTTTCTGTAACCTTGTCTGCCCTTACCCTTGCTGTGAGGGGATGTGCAATTTGATGTGCAGTCCGGCTCTTTCAAACTGTATGTCTTAATTGAGATATGTAGACTTTTCCTAGAAACTAACAGTAAATATTTGGGCTCCCTATAACGAAGCAATCTTTTATCCTTGTCTGCCTAGGACAAGCATAAGATCTCCGTGGTAGTTACAGTTTGGTCTTTGTTATCCTAGCTGGCAAAGCCTCCTTTAATAGACCACAATGTGCGGACCAGAGAGGTCCTTTAGATCTCCTGAGTATCTGTTTCAGCCTATTAAAGTCTGCAGAAAGTCTCTGCTTGTAAAACAAGTGTGAGGTCTGGTCCTGTGCTGTTCTGAACACCCGGTGACTAGATCGGCAGAACAGCATCTCCTGACATTGGGCCAACGTGAGCTTTAATTCTAAATTTAATTCTTTCTAAAAATGCTGGAGAAAATGTCAAAATCTGTGCGACAGCTCCTCGAGGCTGTCCGGTCTTGCAGCCTGCCCTGCCACGCAGCCCCGCATGTGTCCCTGCGGCTCTCAGCTGTCCCTCTAAGCAAGCTCTGCTCCGTCCAGAGGGGAACAATGCTCTGTTCCTCCACACGTAAGCACCTAATGGATGCTTGAGACCAGGACAACAAAGATAAACTTAAAGTCTGCATGCAGGAACATGTTTTTTTTTTTTTCAAACAAGATCAAAATGACCTGAAGTCAGGGTTTCTTGCCTCTCAGACAGCGAAGTCTGTAAAAATACTTTTGGGCAGTACTTGGGTAAATGTGTTCCAGTCCTCTACTGATGCCAGGGTACTAGAGCAAGATAAATGTAAATCTTTCATATCAATTTGGCATCGTACTGTGTTGAACAATAACACTGAAAATGCTTTGTTTGTCATAGATTAATGTTTCTTATACAGTAGATAGTACAGGAGTTTATATCACTTTAAAGCAAAGTTATAGGTGCAAGACAGCTTAGAGAAAATTCTCTGTATTGCTGCTCAAACAAAAGGATATATTTAACCAATATTATCAGCTCTCTGATAAGAGGAGCAATCCTTTGATTAAATATTTACCTTCTGAGCTATGGTCTTATCTCTATTGTAGAAAGCATCCCAAAGTAAAACGTGATGAAAAAAAGCTCAGAGCACTCTCAAAACCCAGAAACTGGTAACTATGCTCTCAGATTAAACAGGAAAAAATACATGCATAGCATTATAAAAAGCCTTTTATAATGGAGTACACTTTTAAAATGGCTTACTCCTAAGAAACAGAATGAATTCAAAGGATAATTTGGAAGTGGACTTGTCCTTTTTTTTTTTTTTACTTAAGTTTCTAAAGCAAGTAGTTAAACTGTTTTGCACTGCAGTGTTTTCAAGATTACACCTCATCTCAGTTCTTCAGTGCCATTCTTTTTCAGATTGTAGCAGTGGCTTATGTTCCCCACTTAGAGCCACTGGCTGTGCTGAGTCTAAATGACACTGCATGGACTTCAATGAGATTACACTGCCACTAAACAGAGTCTTCACCCAGCGTGGCTCTATAACAAACAATTTGCCCTGTGATTTTAAAGCCTTGAACTTTAAGCCTTTGTATAAAGTGTCTGCCTACTTAATGCAAAATTCTTCTCCAGTTTCATTAGGATGCAAAGTCGTGTACATATTCACCACTTTAATAGTGCTGTTATACGCACATGAATAGGGAAACAGGGTTCAGGATGTTCCTTTGTGTGAATTTTGTAGGACAACTATCCATATAGCAGGTATGTCTGAACTGACATACATCCTTTCCAGAGTTAGAACTCTGGATCTAAAGGAAAAGCTTTAAGTGATTTTAAATGGGGACCAGTTAAAACACATGAGTTTCGGGTCAAAATCCATGTATGTGCTTAATTCAATTCGAAACTCAGCTCAAGTTTAAGTTTGTGAAACTGATTGGCAGGTAGTTCTGTTGAAGACTCGGAGTACTGGAATTTCTTTGTGGGCACCGCACCTAAATGTAGACAAATAATTATAATGTGAATAGAAGAAGAATTAATTTTCATCCCCTGTGTGTGTGGGAAACAGGACATTTAAAAACAATAGATGATACAATCAAGTTAACATATTTTTCAAAACAAAAGGATGTTAGTTGCTATTTCAGTGAAAATAGGCGAGGTCAATATAAAGTAATTCATGTGCAAAATCCAAATTCAACTTTTTATAGGCTGAAGAATCTATTTAACTAGAATCTATTTAATCTGTCTAACTTACACAAACAGAAAAGTGTGATTGCTGCCTTACCTTCTTTCAAAATTCATTTGTGGTCCAAATTATGTTGTAATGGATAGGTAAAAGCCTGCTGAAACTAGTTTGAGATGCATGAGCTTACACCATATGATTCTATTTGATCTCTCCATATAGAAATCCTAGTAAGTAAGTCAGTCTCTTCGTCCTAAGAATTATCTTCTGAATGAAATTGTATCCAGACTCAATTGTATGTGCTGAGAACACTGCAAAGGGACATTTAGGAAGATATGCACTCCTTGTTGTCAATATTTGTCGTATGCCAGGCTGACCTTTTGGATGATAATCTTTGTATTTGCAGAGTGAAAAGAGATTGATTTTGTTTCTTTATTCTAATTACACTACAATGTAGAAGTACTGCAAGCTTTCGAACGGTATTCAGGAACTGAAATGTCAATAACACAAACAACTTTCCATCTGCTCCTGATTTAATCTGAATTAGTTTGTGATTTTTATAGAAGGAGGCTATTTCTGCCACTGGCAGTCGAAAGGTGGTAATCAGTTAATCAAAATGCATTGATTGCTCTAATTATTGCATCTTGAATAGATTTTTTTTTTTTTATGAATCTTAGTCACCCACAACTTAGTTTTGGCATGTTTTGCTTTCTATCCAAGGCAAATCTATGGTTTGCAAAAAACTTTGACTTCATCAAGAATAACTTCTTTACTGAGATTTAGGGCCAGACTCACCAGAGCATGCTGACAATGTTATACCAGCCCAGTTATGTGAATTGACCGGAAACAAACCACTAAAATCAGTTTGAGCAACTTCTTATGGTTCCAAAGATACTGAGTATACCAGACAACTGGTCTCGCACTGCATTCCTCATAGAAAATTAGATATAAATGAAAAGACTCTCTTCTATATGGACTCCAAGCTTTATCTGCAGCTTTTGATTTCTCAACAGAAAAAAATCATCATTTTGTTATTGTTAGCTAGTACTGCAGTGGTAATTCAGCTAGGGGAGAGTGAGCAGGAATCCAGTTGTATTTGATCCTAGGCCTTAGAGTTTAAAACCTGCACTTGTTCATTATGGCTTCATATGTGAATGAAAAATATGACTGCTTCACTTCTACATGTCCAAGTTAGGGGGCTAATAGTTTAAAAAAAAAAAAAAAAGGCAATTTCCCTTCCTGACCCGCACCCCAAAACTCAAAGCTACTTGTCACAGTGCTGAAGAAATGCAAGGGAGATATTTCTCCCAAAAGGGCTAAGTGCAAAATCAGTCAGGCTTTGCCTGAGTGCAAATGTGAGCCCATGGGAAATTGATTCCAGGTTTAAGGTCTTAGAAATATTTGCCCTACTGAATAAACAAATGAGTACTTGAAAACAAATTAGTAAGTGGTCATGTATCGTTTCTGTGAATTGAAACCAAAGGTTAGTGATTAAATAGCTGAACAGCAGTTGCTTTTCAGATATTGATATTAAAGAAGCACCATTTTGTAGGAAAAGAGCACATTTGCATAGTAGTTTAATTATGTATATTAATATATTTGCCTAGAGGTATGCAAAAGACCTTTGGATGAAACCTTTAGTGATGCTGGTATTGGAATGTGAATCTATCATAGTTTAACAAATATAAAGCAGATCAGTCATGCCCCACCCGAAATATTTATGAAGGGTCCTAAGAGCAGATCAAAATGAGTACTGAAACAATTAGCAGAAATAGAGTAAACTATTTTTCATGAGAAAAATACCTCTACAACTTAATAATCTATCTATGGAGTGCTATCTGAGCTGTCAGAACTCAGCTCAGCCATGAATTGAAGGAAGGTAAAAGTGAAATTCCACCTTGGACTATGTTGCAGAATAATTGCTCTGTAGGTATCTTGCTCTGGAAAGTATCACTGTAGGTCCCTGCTGGAGACGAGAAGGGACTGCTGGTCTGATTTGATATGACCGTTGGCAAGAGCAAGGAAGCAGAGCTGGTTATCTGGATTGTAGTAAAGCAGTTTGTCCATTGATGTGATGTTCAAAAGCTGAAGCAGACCTAATGTAAGTGTGGAATAAATGACAAACTTGCAAAGCTTTGTTTGTCTGAGGATTCATGATGAGGGTTAATGATGAGAGAAGAGTGAAGCTAATGTTACCACAGGGGTTACAGCTACTGAAGATAAACCTGTCAAGCGTTTGCCTGCAGAGAACCAGGGCAAATGATAGAGAGAGCCGGGTAAGGCAGCTGAGAACTGCCTGGGCAGCTGGAGAATTGCTCTACCACTGCTTTCCTCCATGGTGTGGTGAATATGCCCATCCAGTAAGAAGGAAGACAGACTTTTTCAAAGCAGAGATTGTCTTGAGGTTTCCTGGAAATCAGCCATAATTCTGAGTATTAAGCCTGTGAAAAGAACTTCTACAATGGGCCGTAGTGACTTCCTGATGTTGACAAGTTGTATCTCGCTCCAGTCCTGATGCTTAGTACCTCTTACTTTTCATGGATTCATGATGATTAAGGACAAGCTAGTTAAAAATGGATAGAGGGCAGAAGACTGGCTATAACATGCACTGCTCTGTAAAGTTATAGAACTGTTAGGGTTGGAAGG